>JAZKJV010000662.1:399560-786914 GCA_037367405.1 Ottelia alismoides
TTATAATTGTCGATGATTATTCTAGTCTTTCTTGGGTTTTTTTATGGAAAACAAGTTTGGGATAGTCATTCTAACTTTTATTAATTAATAAAAAATATTTATTTTACTATTGGTAGTACAACTCAGCCGTGGCCGGTCCCAAGATCGAGTGAATTGAGGAGGGTTACGTGTTAGGTAACCGACATCTAGGATAAGAGAGACAAATTCCTAAATAATGTTCTTTTTAAGAACACTATTTAAGAATTTGTTTCAAAATAATTTAGATCTTTTCAACATGATTTAAGCAACTTTTGATTTGTTGGAGCTTTCCCTACTAGCGACACATTGCATCGCCCAAATGCAATGAGAAGCTGGCAAGGGTTGCTAAATCGCTGCCCGGAATGTAGTTCAAAATTTGTACGGGTTCTCGCATGCGGAATGCATGCGAGTAAATAAGCTAGTTTCGTTGCATCACCGCTTGAATGCAGTCCAAAATTTGCATGGGTTCTCCCATGATGGATGCATGCGAGTAAAGAAGTTAATCCAAAAGAGGTTGCAAAGGAAGTTGCAGATAGGTAGTTGGAATATTGACACTTTGACTGGTAAAATTATGGAGATTGTAGATATGATGGAAAGAAGGAAAATTCATATACTATGTCTCCAAGAGGCAAATTAGGTTGGAGAGAAAGCAATGGAGATCGAGAAGACATGCTTTGAACTTTGGTATTCATGTAAAGATAAGAGTAGAAATGGTGTTGGAGTAATTGTTCATAAGGATTTGAAGGATTGCATGGTTGATGTACAACAATTCGGGTATCAAATTATTTTGCTAAAATTAGTGCTCAAAGAAGAATTTTTAATATCATCTCAGTTTATGCAATGTAAATTGGTTTAGATGAAAGGATTAAGGTTATATTTTTTAAAAAATAAAGTTTATAGAGATAATTACATGCATGCACATGTAAAATGATGTAGTTACATGATAACTAATGCATATTTCGTATTAGCATGGTAAACACAGTGTCTTACACACATTGCCCATATCATTAGTATAACTCATAAACCTAATTGTCCCTTTTAAAGATCCTACAATAGACACCCCTCTCCTCACTTGTATTTTTCTCTCATACCTACAAGTGAGGTCAGATGTGCATGTCACCCAAAAGAACATGGTTCAATTCCTTCCTTGCGGGAGTTGTGTTAGGTAGTTGACAATCACGTAAAAATTATCGAATCTTTCAACATGGATTGAGCAAAATCCATGCAGCTGACCCTACTTATAGTAGGAGAAGGCTTTTCCATTTACCTACAAGCTAGGTTAGATCATCGCGAGAGATTGAAGGTGGTATATTTGTAATTAATTACTTTTACGGGTAAATACGGAGAAGGCTTTTTCCATTTACCTCCAGCTCCTCCTCCGACCACCTCCTCCTCCACACCTCCCACTCCATATCCTCCTCCGCCCCTCCCCCTCCAACTCCAACTGCTCCGACCACTACCTCCTATGCCCCTCCCACTATAGCCCATCCACCTCCCCCCCCCCCCCCCCCCCCCTCCAACCCCTTCTCCTCCGCCCCTCCCCGTGCAGGCCCATTTCTTCTTCTACATGCTCATCTTCCTCTCTATTCTCTATTTCTTCTTCTTCCTCCTCCTCTTCCTCAATTACTCTTCTTCTTCCTCGCTATCTTCTCTCTCCTCGTTCTACCTTCATCCATTCACCGAATCATCAAAACATTTATGTTTTCACAAATAAATCATCCATTCCTGATATAATGATGATTTTTATTGAATTTTCCAATGAGATTCTATGAACCGATTAATCACAAATTTACAGCTGCTAAATAAATACACAAAAATCCCATGTTCTGCTGTGCACCTTCACCTCATCAATCTCTTCACTTTCTTCCCTCATCTCGCATCCTACCACCTCTTGTCAACGCCGTCGCCGGAGGAAAGCTCTAACTGTCACGCGCAACTGAGCTCCTCGCCCCCTTTCATGCCTAAACATCGCGACAACATTGCCCTTTCAGTGGTTCCAACAACTGGACCTCCTCGTGCCCATAAAAGTCCGCCGGTGCTTGGTTCTGTTGAAGCTTGTCTTCGTCATACTCCATCTTCGTCAGTAACAACCGGAGGAGGAATCATAACATCAACAACTTATACCCTTGTTAATCAAACCATGGTTTGTATAAATCATGATTTAGTTCAACTCATTGACGGTGAAACTAACAGAAAGGCACAAGTGATAACGGTCCAAGAAGTAAGGGATGCAACTGATATTTCGAAAAAAAGAAGGGACATAACAGATATTGCAACATCAAAGGAGAGAACAACTGATAAAAACCCATAAATAAAGTTGTAGATTTATTTTTAACCATATATAACATAATTTTATATCATATTTCACCATATTTGGTATAATTATTATGATATAAGCTTACTATGTGCATTCCATCCTATATATATAAGGTAATATATAGAGTATTTCTAATATTATTTCTATGTGATTAATATCGATTTTGCATCTGTATCCATTTTTTTAAAATATCATATTATTATTTTCATCCATCAATATCTGTATCCGTGTCCATATTCATATTTAAAACATGGATAAGAATATAGTAAAACACTTATATATGTATCTGTATCAATCCATCACTACAACAAAATTGAGTTATAGTGACACTTTTTCAAAATATATCACTAAAAGCAGTTGTTAAATATATAACAACGATATTGTTCGTTGCAAAAAAAATTTTTCATGCTTGAATTTAGTAACGAATATCGTATCCGCCGTTATATCATTGGCAACAATCCATATAGTGGCGCTTATCCATTGTTATTTTTCAAACTTCTAATTAATTATCGCTAATTTCATCGCTAATTGGACCGTTGCTAATGATATAGTGACAGATATACTATTGATCTCCAATTTCAAGTACAAAAACCCATTTCACAATGAATAATATCATCATTATAACAACGGCTTATTTAGTGACAGATTTTGAAGAAAAACGTCACTATAACTTAATTTTGTTGTAGTGCATTTGCATCCCAATGTAGAACCATTTTGTTGTAAGGATATATTGATCCACCATGATACGAAAGAAGTGAGTCAATATGTTAAATTTAAACTTTATGGAAAGATTTTATTTATAATGGTGGATATTTTGTATGAAGTAATGTATCATATATATATATATAAGAAATAAATAATATTATATGATTTATATGTTGATTCATTATGAATTTTATACCGACACCTATGTGCACGGTAAGAACTCAATCAGCAATATTACATTTTTTTAAAAAAAAAACTAAAGTTTATAGAGATAATTACATACATGCACATGTAAAATGACGTAATCACATGATATCTAATGCATGCTTCATATTTACATGGTAAACGCACTCTGTCTTACACGCTTGCAGATATAATTAGTATAACTCATAAACCTAAATGCCCCATTAGTTTATCTAACCTTATGTTTAACTTATAAAGATCCAACAACAGATATCCCTCTCCCCCTCTTCTTTCTTTCTCACCCCTCTCCTCCCCGTGTAGCCTTTCTCATACCGGAGGAAAACCGCTCTGATAACATTTGTAACGTTCCTGGCTTAGGTTCTCGGATGGTTATCGAGGAAAATTAATAATGACAACTCTCTGGACTCAAACCTAAATGGACCTGATGACAATCGTTCAAAATACTTAAGCTCAGATTGTCAAGTAGCAATCCCCACTACTAATAACATTCTTACATTTTGTGAGATCATCCGATATGGGACTACGTTAGAGTTGCGGTGTTACACTAAATTCTAAATCTGTGTGAGTTCTTCTGCCAAGTTTTACCTCGCCTCAATCCTTGTCTGCATGCTTTGCGACATGGAGGACGATTCAAGAAGATTGTTTTCCGTGTTTTGTGTGTTTGATCGTGCTGATTTATAACATCTTTTACACGCTTACAGTTCATACATGTATCTAATGATCGGGAGCGGATCCTCTGCTGGCCAGCAGGGACCTGCTGTAAGGGGGGAGGGTGTCCGGGCCGCTCACGCTAAGGACTCACAAAACCCATGATTTCGTGCGAACCGCTCGATCTCGATCGAGCGGCCCAGACACCATCTCCCTTTACAGCAGATCCCTGCTGGCCAGCTGAGGATCCGCGCCCCTAATGATCCGACGAATTGGGAAAACTTCCGGATGCCCTCAAAAACTAGGAATAGAAATTACAAAAGAAAGGCAATAATAAAGATCCAGGAAAATATATGTACTTCTTTGGAAAAAGGAGTCATGAGACTTTGATATTATCACAAAATATTGCACAGTTTCTCTTGCATATAATACCGTCAAAATCCTCATACATTATGGTGACAAATCCCAGCTCTATTTTTTCAAACATGAAACTTTATATATGGGTCTTCATCTCCCGATTGCACATTCTGATTACATGTAGTACGTTGAGATCAAATAGCAGACAGAATCATCAGAGAGAACAAGACCACGATCTCTGCAACCGGTTACATGAAATTTTTTTGCGTTAGTTGCTTACCAAATAATATGAGGAGGTAATTACAGAATGCAACGATCAAAACTATGGTGGCAATCGTCATAATTAAGTGTCAATTTGGAGTGTTTGTGGTTTATGTATGTGTGTTACTTGTTTCACTTGATTCTCACCTACGCCGGAACCTCCAGAAGACCGCGGAGAATGCGAATGTGGAGGCGATGTTGAATGAGAAGGCGACAGCGGCACCGAAGATGAAGGAGAAGGTGACGACGGAGGCGACGAACTTAAGCCATGAGTTTTAGAAGAATTCGCATGCCCCAGCCCCAAGTTTAAGCAATCCACACCAAGAGTACCTGCAAAAGGATTGTTGTTAGCTAGTAATCACTAAGCTCGTCGCAAGCTCAAAATGCTTCGTATTTGGATACGCGCATTCACTATAACAAGGATACGCGGTGTTGTTCAGAAGGTTCTTGTATCCAGCATCGCAGTCGCAACGGTACGCGAAGCTCGAACTCTTCACGCATGTCCCCGCCCCGCAAGTAGCCCAGAAGCATGCTGCAAGAGGCATAAAAGATCAAGAACTTCAGTCACATGATGAAAGAGGAACAATTCAGCTTTCATGACGCTATATCTTACGATCTAGCATCGCGCTGAGGTTGCGATAATCGAGGGTTGGCGACGTAGCACCGGTGACTTTGCTAGAGCAAGTATGGTTTAGACTACCTGAGGCAAGAATGAGGCACAAACGCATCCGATTTATCATTGCGATTAATGACAACTCTATATGATGATAATTCGTGATCAATCGAGAGAAGGCAAGGGATCGAGGAACATACAATTGGGGATCACGCATGGAAGAAACGAGAAGCTAGATGATACTTGGATCCATCCAGGCTCGCAGTTGCATGAGTAGCCGAAGCTCGGGCCGTGGTTGGCGATGGCGCTTGTGCAAGCACCCCTACCGCATATCGCATCGCCGCAAGATATATCTGCGGCATTTCATCGAACACCTTAGCTTTATCGTTGTTGAGAAATCAGATCATCGATCTAGTTAAGATCCTATGTATATGTATAGAATGATTGAGAGATGTCCCAAACGAGTGCAATAAAGATGGACTGTTTGAAATTAAGAACATGATTAAGTAACCGATGAGAGACGACGGTGCCGTTAATCTCTGCAATGAAGTAAAACAGATCATGAGAATATATGGAAGACAAACTTAATTACTGGGAATGAGAGGTGGAATGAAGCCACCGGATTGCCCCTGTGATGGTTGGACGATGATGAGCAAGACATGAACAGCCACCACAAGGTCAACCCTGCAACCCATTGCAAATCTCTCTCTCTCTCTCTCTCTCTCTCTCGGAGATAGAGAGAGGGAATTAAAGACAGGAATTCGAGAAAGTGTTTTCGAAAGTTGAGGTATCCCTCGACTTTGATTTTTAAATGTTTTTTTCGGCATTTAAATTATATTTTTTTCGGCAATGGTTTGAAACATACTGGTACGATTCTAAATAAATTGAACATGAATTTCATATTTTAGTTAGACAGTTTAACCGTATTTTGGAATGATGACATGGGAACATGATCGATATGGCAGTTATCGTTGCAGTTTTGTGTCCATGAACTGCAATAACATCAAGGTTACAAAAGTCGGTAGTCGGCACTCGGTCGGTCGAGTCACTGACTAGGAACTAATCGGTGGTCGGACGATTAATCGGATTTTCTCGGACTTCAATCAGCTTCAATTTTTTTATTTTAAATATGTAAGTCATTTTTATACATATATTTGTGCATTTCTTAAGCTATCATAATGAAAGAAAAGACGTAATTGAATTTGAATAAAATATTAAACGTTTTAGAATAAATTTGCTTTTAAAAAAGTTAAAAAATATAAAAATGATATCTCCAAGAAAAAAATGATCAACTAGAGGGCTTTGTCGGAATAAGTCATTGATCGATCACACTACTGACTAAACTAGTCAGATCTATTAGCCGAGCCAGTCAGGTGACTTTTACAACATTGAATAGCATTGAATGGATATACATCGTCAATAGATTAAAATACTATAAGTGATCCAAAATTCAAGATTTAGTTCCGCAATATAACTTTTAAGCAATCAACAGCTCTTGATCATGAGCCAATCGAACCTCTGCGAGCCACATCTCCTCCGTAGATCTTAGCAAAACAGCAAGCATATCTTGCCTTTGTTCCCATCTCCAGAAGAACCTCGAGCTGCTATACGCCTCCCCTCCGAGCTCAAATCTGAGCTGACGAAGAAGAGGAAGTCTTGATCACCATCTCCTCTGTGAGCGGAACCAACCAAGCTCGAATCTTGGGGACGACAGTCGATGAGGCTGGAAGGCGCAGAACAAAGGAGAAAGGCTGGACGAGTTAAATGTGGTGAGGAATGAGGAGTGGGGTTGTTTGGACAATTATGTCCCGGTGAGGGTTGCCTTAGGTACACGACAACTAAGATCAAAATTAATCGAATCTTTCAACATGGATTTGAGAATCTACCTTATTGTCTCCATCTACAGTACTTTTATCTATCTTATCCCTCAAACCAACCAAACAAAAATAAGAAATAAACCTCGCCTATCTATTATCCCACCTTAAAGAATAAAAAGTGATAAGAAAGGAATTGAATTTATGCATCAATCCTGAAAAGAAATAATGCAATAATGGGTACTTTTCTGCTTGGGTTTTTACCATCCTGAAAAGAAAAGCATGTCTTCTCATTATGCTGTCAAAAACTGTCAGAATTGAGATAGAATTTCAGTCGACTAGTATTTTTCATCATTCGATTAATTTTGCTCAAAAACTGCCAAAATTGGAATATCGGACCTTGATGTCTATGGAAAAACATTTTCAGCTAACTCTTTTTGTCCAGTCAACTACTTTATTTTTCAGTCGACTAGTTTTATTTTCAGTTGACTAATTTGGTATGGATTGCATCACTACATTCTATTCGTTCGCAATATTCATGTAACTCGCTTCTAACGGCTACTTAGCCCATGTTAGCCTATAAAGATGACCCTAAACTACCTTAACATATACATTAAGTGTTTGAGATTGCATACACTTAGTCTTCACCCAAAATACTTGTGAAGTGTTCTAGATCTACTTCAACATTGTACTTCACTTTCAAACTCTCTTACAGATTGACTTTCATCTTACAAGCACACTCCTAGCTTTGTAAGATCATTTCATTCACCTTGTGTTACATTATTCATTCTTGTATTTGAGGTTTAAGGAGTTGTATTGTTGTACTTACAGTTGGAGTAGTCTGCATGAAACAACTCTTTGTAATTCGGTTGGATTTCCCGTTAAATCTGGGTTAATGGAAGACAGAGGTTCGGTCGGGTTAGAAGCCTGAGTCGGGAAGATGACGGTCATGGTTTTAACTCGAGACAGTTTCTATGTAAAATCCGTGTTTGTGATTTGCGTGTTCATTTGATTATCTTGTAATTAAAAGTGCTATGTAAATATTATTGTCTAGTTTGAGATTATTGTGCATGTAGCCAGTGTCGTTCTTGACATTTTGTGGGCCCTAGGCAGAAGAAAAAAAGGGCTCTTACAAAAAATTTTAATAAGAGCAAATTGTCGCTAGTGTGTTTACCATCAAGTATAAAAT
Organism: Ottelia alismoides; assembly: GCA_037367405.1. Classification (NCBI taxonomy): domain Eukaryota; kingdom Viridiplantae; phylum Streptophyta; class Magnoliopsida; order Alismatales; family Hydrocharitaceae; genus Ottelia; species Ottelia alismoides. Next base: position 407,687 of record JAZKJV010000662.1, read on the forward strand.
GAAATATTGTATTTTGAGGGAACAATCAACCCTATATACTCTCATTAAATTTTCAATTTTAGCATTAAATTGTTCGCCAAAAATTCGAATCAATAAGGGTCTATTTTTCAGTAAGTGGTTTCACCGAAAATTCAATTTTATAAAGACTCGCTAGGACAAACACTATTTTATTTCTAAACTAAAAATCAGACCACATGTAAAACTAGACTTCTAAAGTTAATGGGCCCTCGGAAATTACACTTCAAAACTATGCACAGGGACGACACTGCATTTAGCGATCCAAACGAGCATCCCTATCAGGACCCAAACCACAAATATGTAAAATACTATTTAGTATCAACCAAATGGAGTATTAAATATACTACTACAACAACAATCACGCTTTTTCTCTTTTTAAAGTGGAATTGACTACATAAATTATTTCCGTCCAAGAAGATCTATTTTGGGTCCATCATAAGATTCTCCTTCAAACATTTCTTAGATTTTCTATATCCACCATATAAGTCCCTTCTTCTAACTTCACACGTCTTCCAACCAAAACAGTAGATGGCCTTCTGTGCATATATGTCAGAATAACCAAAACAGTATATGGATCTTTTCAGATTTAATTGACAGCATAAATCTGAGGGTAGTTTCTCAATTTGCCTCAGCTATCTATTAGATCATATAGAAATAAGAAAGGTACATTATTTCATAAAGTTGCCCAATTTTATATGATTTAATGAATTTATATTAAGAAATTTCCATCTGTTACATAAATAAAAAATTATGCTATTATTTTGTTTCCATCTGAAGCATAAAGGCATTCGGATTTTTTTTATATGCTGATGGTTTTTTGCACACAGAATATCTCCAAAATAACATCAGAAATGTACAGTACCTGCACTGTATAATATCCTAAATTAGATTTAATTTAAAAAATAAAAGAAACCGATACAGTGGAAGGTAAGTAATTCAGAAACAACTTCAGCTGTTGATAAGATACGATCATGTAAGAAAATTTGCTGTAATAGTAGTTTTTTACATCAAAACTTTGGAGATAATGTAAAAAAAATACCACATAAAAGAATGAAGTTAAGCAATTAAAGTAGAGAATTTTAGATAATTCTTCTGAACATGAAATAAGACGCATACCTAAAAGATCCTGTGAATAGTGAGCATATGCATCCCACAAATCAAATGAATAAAATACGCAGAATAAAATTGAGAAGCTATACAATTGATATGGGTGGTATTATAGAACATATCATGTAACTGGGAAACATTTACATAGAGAAGATAACATTTACAAAATTCAGACTACATGATGAAATTACAACGAAATGAATCGATCAATTTTCGTTGATCGAATGAATTTATGTCAAGAATTTTTCCATTCATTGCATAAATAGAAATATTAGTTTGTTTTCCCTATAATTTTTTTTCAAAAAAACACATGAAACATAAAGTGGTAAGGTTCATATACCCAACCCCAACATCCCACCATTACCAAGACAACCTCCTTCAGTGCATAGACGAGTATAAATTGTGTCTTTGAGCTGTTCAATATACAGCATCCTTTGATTCACACTTTTAAATCCATCAGCATAGTAAGCTCACCAATACCACTATAGCAACATCTTAATCCTTTTCAGTCCATCTCAAATTTGATGGTGCGGTTCTTTTACCTTTCGGTTTGGGAATAAGCAGGAATAAGGATGGGAAATAAGGAGAATAATGGTCTATTCTTTGTTCGGCTGGAGGATAGGAATAAGGAGAATAAGGTGAAATAAAGGTAGGTAAGGTAGGATAAAGATAAGAATAAGAGTGAAATAAGATGGAATAATGGGAAATAGTCGTACCACTGGGAACCGTGTCGAGAGGAGAATTGGCCCCTTATTCCAGGGCTTATTCTCCAACCAAACAGGGCCTTACTCCGCGACCCCGAAGCCGGCACGTCAAACTTGCCCAAATGAGAAGAAACGGACAGGCACTTTTTAGTTTCTTCTTTCTTTTGCTACTGGTTGTTGGCTGAAGAAAGCAAAACATTAACCAGCACAATGATGAAAAACGAAATTTTATTCTCTTAGCAAGGATTTAAATTTGAGACCAATCCAGTTAACACAATCAGAGAGTTCCTATCAAAATAGAGAATATTTATTACATATCAGATTTAATTGACAGAAAAAAAAATTGAAGAACCTGCTGGGAACAAATGTGTATCTAAAATCACTCAACCGGTCAAAACCCTACAAGATTGGAAGTCAAGAAGTGAGCTTCATGTTCTTCAGTGTAGCAGTGAGCAGGGGCAGGTTGCCAGGGGACTTCTGCTTGTAGTGCTTCATCAACGCAGCAGCCGCAAGAGAATGGAGGTCGGAGCTGTCCTTTTCATCCTTGTTCCTTGGGGCCTTGGTGAGTTGACCTATAGACATATTACACTGAAACATCCCAAGAATGCCAATTATTAAGGAGGCCAGTTTCTAAAGGAAAATATCGGATGTATTCCGCATTGTATGTCAATACATGCAGTTATTATAGTGCGGATAACATTTCATCGGCATCTAACAGGCAATCAGATATGCACACGCAAGAAAACGGGTAGCAATAAACCTTGTTTTTTGTTCAAAATATGATCCAGTGGCATTTTGATTTGAAGGTACCTCAAAGGAAAGGATTCTTACCAGGCACACACCATAGAGAGCTTTGATGTTCTTGCCACCAGTCAGTTCAATAGTGGAAGCATAATATTTTTTAGCTGTTTGAAGGTTTTCAAGGCCGCCGATCGTATATAGTACCTAGTGAAAATCAAGGCATTCAAATAGCAAGACTGATAAGCATGTAAGTTGAAACAAAATAAACAAAAAAATGCCCAGAGACATAATGTTGAATGCACGACGTGCATATACAAGAATGTGTATTAAGAAATACTGTGTTCATGACCAATTAACTGGATATGTGCACATCAAAATAAATGAAAATGAAAGCACATGATTTTTTAACCTCATCAAGTTTAGTAGGATGTACATGAAACACTATTCGGAGGATTCATGTCAATGGAGATTATAAAATTTAACGTCAAATGAGCTTTTTCCCTCCTAACTTATACCATCTGTGGTGATATGGTATGTTTATTGCATGGGTTGGCTAAGTGGTACTCGAAGATTGTACATAAACGTCAGTTAGCAACTTCATGTTTAATAATCACAAACTACTTGTTAAAATGCAGTCACTCATATATGCAATCACATTGCTGTACGCCCCCAAGGCCAATCATACTCTGATTTCTTTTTTCCATCCCATTCCTCCTGTATATGCATATCCCGAGCAAAATGTGTCCCATGTGTTCTAATGCAAACAAAGGTCCCCAGAATATCTTCTCGGTCCATTCTTATTTGGTCATTCCTTGAGTTCTTTAATCAGCAATTTGCTCAAAGCCACTCAATTTTCACTATATTAAAAGTTAATCCAGTACAACCCACTATGGCTAATGATCTTGGTCCACGAGAATTGAGAAGCAATTTAATCCTTTTCTCGGGCAAACTATGGTTTTCCTGTCCAACTGCTTGATTGCCACCACCCACTGCCTTACCCTTCCCATGGAAACATTCTTTCCATCCCTCTCATTTCAAAGCTGCGGATAATTAATAATATGTAAACATATCCATTAATTAGGGGTGCACTGGATCGGATAAAATCCATAATTCGATTCAATCCGATGCTATGGGATTGGATTGGTTTGGTTTTATCATTCTAATGGATCGGATCCGATTGGAATTTTTCAAATCAGTTCAAGTATGGATTGGATTGAATCTTTCATGAAATTCGATCCGATCTAATCCGATAATCCGTTAATACGCACACATACATGTAATATCTATGTGCAGTGTGACGAAATGTGGTCCATGCGGTCACATAAGCGTATGCAATTACCCTTCCGAACTGCATATGTCGTATGTGGTCATATGCGGTTAAAGCGCATATGCGGTCCGAGTAATCCGCATGTGGCCACATAATAAAGAGGATTAATACCGATCTCTTCCATCATCTCCGATTATGCATCTTAAGAAATATTTTTTTGAAGTTTTATACATCAGATTTTTTTTGAATTCTCATCAACAATATTTTTAGAACCTTATATTTTAGAATTATAAATTTAAATTATATGGTATTAGGCTTTATCCATTGACTTAAAAATTTTGGTAATGATCTATGTTACCAATGTCAATAATGTGTCTTGCATAAATTGAATAATCATCGTCGATTTTTCAATGAAACATTTCTTTCTTTTATAATTTATTTTTTTCATATGATACAATGTAATGGATTCTGTAGCCAACATCCGTCTTATCCAACATTCCTTATTAATGAAATGAATCGTGTAATTTAATATTTTGTCAATTATTTTTATTATATTGTTTTTTTTATTCAAAAAATCTCTACTCTAAGGAGGGCCAGAAGAATATATTCAAGCTGGCTAAAGCCAAGGCCTTAAATGTCAATTTCGGTCACCATTTCGGTACCGACCAAAACAGAATTTCGATGGAATTTCGGTGGAATTTCGACCGAAATTTCGGTCATTTCGGTAATTTTTTACTAGGACCCCCATATTTCGGTCATTTCGGTCGAATTTCGATTTCGACTGGATATCGATATTCGACAGAAATGCGACCGAATTTCGCTGAAATTTGAGGCCATGGCTAAAGCAAGAAAGAAAGACTAAAGATTTTTCTCAAGTGGGATGCATTAAGGATGAGGAAGGACACGTGCTTGTTACTCAGAAGGATATAGAGACTAGATGGAAGCAATACTTCCATAAACTTTTCATTGGGGAAGGAAATAGAGAGATCACTTTGGGAAATCTAGCTAGTAGTGAAAGTTACTTGAATCGTGCAAGCTATATACGAATACAAAGTGTTGGAAGAAAAATGATTCATCAATTAAAAGAGATCGCAGTGCTCTCTTATATAGGAGAAGAGCCATGGGTTAATTACATAAGTGATACCCAAACAAAACATAAAATATAAATATAATACGATGAGATATAAACATCTCGACACTCCCCCTCAAGCTGGAGCATAAATATTAATCATGCTCAGCTTGGAACAGCATCTCTGAAATGGACCTTTGGCCAGTGCGTAGAAGGCCGTATCGGCAATATATCGCCGATATATCGGTATCGAGAGGTTGGGGGTATCGAAATCGGAGTGTATATCTTTTTACAGGGATATCGACGATATATCACCGTATCGGTCCATATCGGTCAAAAATTAATGGATCAGTAAAAAAAATATCTATAAGTCATGGTGCGACAGGAGGGTGCATACAATGGTTCTCCAATTTGGTGTATATTTACAAGTTATTTCATGTTGTAAAACTTGAATGAAATCCATTTCCAATATCTATAAGTCAATTCTTCAAAAAAAACTATAAGTCAAGAATCAACATTAATATCGATATGTTCGAAATGATCGATATATGCAATATAAGCTTTATAGATGATCGATATGTGTGATCTAAGAGTATATTTGTAAGTTATTTAGTGATTTAAGAACTTGGATAAACTCCATTTTCAATATATATAGGTCAACAACTAACAATATCGTCGAATCGATATATGCGATATAAGGTTCATAGATGATCGATATGTGTTATCTAAGAGAGTAAGAGTACATTTGTAAATTATTTAGTGGTCAAAGTACTTGGATGAACTCCATTTTCAATATATATAGTATGTCAACAACTAACAATATCAACGATATGTTCGATATGACCGATATGTGCACTATAAGGATCATAGTCCTCATAAATGATCTATATGTATTTTCTAGGTGTATATTTGTAGTATTTCATGTTATAAGAACTTGAATGAAATCCATTCCAATATTTATAAGTCAATAATCAATATTAATATCGATATATTTGATATGACCGATATGCGTGATATCGATATGTGCAATATATGGTCTATAAATGACCGATATGTGTGATATAAGTGTTTAATTGTAGATTATTTGTTGGTTTGATATCTTGGATGACGTTAATTTCTGAAAAATGGCAAAAAATATCTTTTTGAACCATTTTCGACATTTCCACCGATATCGTCGATATATCGGCAATATATCCCGATATAACCTTTTTCGGGCGGACCGAAACGATATCGATATCAATACAGCCTTCCTTGGGCCAGTGCCTTTGTGAAGATATTTGCCGTCTGATCTCCTGTGGACACATGAAAGGTGGATATAAGACCTTTCTGGATCATGTCTCTAGTGTAATGACAATCCACCTCGATATGCTTTGTCCGCTCATGAAAAGCTGGGTTATTGGCAATAAATAGAGCTGCTTGATTATCACATAAAAGCTTCATATGTAGAGAAACCTCAACAGTAAGGTCGGTTAATACTGATCTAACCCACATCATTTATGTACATCCTTGAGCATAGCCATGTATTCAGACTCAACACTAGATCTGGCCACTACTGTCTGCTTCTTGCTTTTCAATGAAACAAGTGAGCTGCCTACAAAGATAGCAAACCCAGAAGTCGACTTTCTGTCCCTGGGACAACCAGCATAATCTGCATTTGCACATCCCGTCACCTCAAGTGATGCATCCCTACTGAACATAAGGCCAGAGCCGGGTGAAGTCTTCAAATACCTCAAGATCATGTGGATGGCATCCATATGCACCTTCTTGGGTTGCTCCATGAACTGACTGACTTTGCTAACTGCAAAAGCAATATTCGGCCTGGTAATGGTGGCGTATAGGAGCTTTCCAACAAACTCTCTATATCTCCTCATGTCAATTTCTTCAGTGTCCTCATCATACAATCTCATGCTTGCATCTATAGGAGTAGAAGCAGGTTTGCACCCTGTCATACATGTCTCAGATAGAAGGTCCATAACAAATTTCCTTTGATTCATCACGAGTCCACGTTGATTCCTGGCGAACTCTAATCCAAGAAAGTAGCGAAGATTGCCAAGGTCCTTAGTCACAAACTGCTGACCAAGGAACTCCTTGACAGTAAGAATACCCTGCTCATCATCTCTTGTAATGACAATGTCATCCACATAAACAAGAATAGCCACGGTACCTCTAGGTGTCCTGTGTACAAATAGTGAGTGGTCTGCAGTAGACCGCACAAACCCCTTTTGCTCTATCAACTCCGATAGCTTTTGATATCAAGCTCTCGGACTCTGCTTCAGGCCATAAATCGCCTTGTGAAGTCGGCACACCTTATGAGACTCCCCCTCAGTAGCAAATCATGGTGGTTGTTGCATATATACTTCCTCCTAGAGGTCCCCATAGAGAAAGGCATTCTTGACATCAAGTTGATACAGAGTCCAATCCCTGGAAACAACAACAGATAGCAGAATGCGTAGTGTCGAATGTCTTGCTACTGGAGAGAAGGTGTCCTGATAATCCACTCCATAGGTTTGGGTGAACCCCCAAGCCACAAGCCTTGCTTTGAATCGGTCGACACTGCCATCGGCCCTTTACTTGACCGTGAATATCCATTTGTAGCTCACAGTAGATGCTCCTGGTGGAGGTGAGGCAATGCTCCATGTGCCACGTGATCGCAGAGCTGTCATCTCTTCTTCCATAGCAACGCGCCACCTACTGTCTTGGAACGCGTCCGGATACGTCCGTGGGATAGTAACAACAGATAGTCCCACTATAAACTTCTTGTAATCCTCTGAAAGATGATCCAAGGAAACATGTGCAACAATTGGATAAGTGGCACATTGGCGACGAGGTTTCCTTAGAGCAATAGGTATCTCGAGGTCATCAGCCTCACAGTCCTCTGGAATTAACTCTTCATGTTCATTATTCAAATCTCCAGTGCCACCAGTAGAAATAATATGTTCCTGACATACCTAAGGCATGGTGGATGATGTAGTAGGCGCATGAGCAGAGGGGCGAGTAGAAGACATGCGAGTATAAACATGGGGTAAGAATGTAGATTCTTTGGGAGGAGGTGGAGGTGGGGGTGGTGGTAGAGGTGTTGAAGACCGAGGTACATCACATGGAGCAGGTGGAGGTAGAGGAACCACAACATCCTCTCTGGATTCAGTATTAGACAACCTGTCACCTGTAGGAGAGAAATACATAATAGATTCGAAAAATGTAACATCAGCGCTCACATAGTATTTTCTCCCAACAGGATCTAAACATTTATACCCTTTTTGGGTACGAGAATAACCAACAAAGATACATTTGACAGGTCTAGGTGAGAGCTTGTCACGACCAGGAGTAAAGTCATGGACAAAAGCCACCGATCCAAAAACACGAGGTGTAAGCGTGAAGAGATCCTTTTCGGGAAACGCAATCGAGAAGGGACTCTTCTCTCCAAGAATAGTGGATGGCATGTGATTTACCAAGTAACAGGCGGTTAGGACCGCATCCCCCTAGAATGAATGTGAGGTGTACTACTGTAAATCAACAAGGTCCTCGTCATGTCTAAGAGGTGACGATGTTTGCCCTCTGCAACCCCATTTTGTTGTGACGTATTAAGTGCATGAAGTCTGATGAACTATATCCAGAGACTGGAGAAATTCTGCCAAATGAAGAGTAGAAAATTCCAAAGCAATGTCGGTACGAATGTATTTGACTTTAGCAGAAAAGATGTTGTTAATCTCAATAAGAAAGGTCTTAATTATAGCACCTGCTTCAGACTTATGTTTAAACAAGAAAACCCAAGAAAGTCTAGAATAATCATCTACAGCAACAATATAAAATCTATACCCCTGATGATCAGGAACACAACTTGGACCCCAAATGTCAAAATGAATCAACTCAAAGGACCGACTACTACGATTGGGACGAGTCGGAAAGGAGGAGCGATGGTGTTTCCCAAGCTGACAAGCTTCACAGTCTAAAGTAGTACGAGTAGATATTTGCGGGAGAATACGTATCATCTTCTGAAAAGGAAGGTGGCCAAAGCGAAGATGCCACAGAAAAGGCGAGGCAGATCCAGAGGGAATAGAGGCCACCCCAGCACATGATGGAACTGCAAGTTTGTACAATCCTATCTGCTCACGGCCATGAATAATCATCCTGCCAGTTAGTATGTCCTGAAACATAAGAGAAGAGGGGTCGAAATAGCACGACAGTGTAAATCTTTTGTAATCTGACTAATAGACAAAAGATTCATTTGAAAGTCTGGAGGATGTAAAACATTATGAAGACATATAGAAGGGGCTAAAACAATCTCCCCCTGGCCAACAATAAGTAGCCGAACACTATTGGCTATGATCACAGATAGCCTAGGAGGAATAGTCTTGTACGAGGAAAACTGTGTCCGTTCTCCACACATGTGATGAGATGCTCCAGAATCCATAATCCAATCTGTCACATCGGAACTGCTGCTACTGGTAAGCACATATGAAATACCTGATGAACTAGGCATTGCTCTGGCGGTGGCCGCTGCATCTGATGGTCCTGCAGTCTGAGTCACAGGAGTGGTCACCATTTCTCGAAGTCTCGAGACAAGATCATCAAAACGTGCATCAGTAGTGGGTGCAGGTGAAGAGTCAATCTGCTCAGCAACACGTGCAGATGCCGGAAAGCCATGCTTGTGAAAACATGTCTCCTCTGAGTGGCCAAGACGACGACAATAAGAACATGGACCACGTTGACGGCCTCCACCTCTACCACGCGGTCCACGACCACGGAACTGGGACGCACTGCCTCGTCCACGAGAAGCAGCCATAGCCGAGGACGTTCGCTACGGTGTGGATGTAGGTGTGGTAGTAATCCTGCTCAGCCACTTGTAGACCTCCTCCATTGGTGGTATGGTCTCTCTAGTCAGAAGTTGAGTACGAGCGGCATCGTACTCCGAGTAAAGGGATGATAGGAAAACTCCAGTCATAGTGGCATTCCGATACACCTATTGTTGTTCCACGCTGGTAGTAATAGGCATGAAGCTGTGTAAACGCTCAAACATGCCCCGTAGTTGAGAGAAATGTGCATGGAGCGGTCGACTATTCTGTTTGGTTGAGAAAATGTCGAACTGCAACTGAAGAATCTTGCTTTCATTTTTCGTCTGCCCATATGTGTCCGCCAGCATGTCCCACATAGCCTTTGCAGTTGGTTGATTCACAATATCATTAGCAATCTCCGTTGTCTTGGTCCCGGAGAGCCATATACGCGCGTAGGCATCATCTTGTTTCCATGATGCATTCGCCCCAGTCTTGCCCGCTGGCTCGGAATCAGTCAGAATGTGCTCCTTATTGTGGCACTGCATAAGGGTACGAAACTGCATGGACCAAAGCTCATAGTTGGTCTCATCCATCTTCACTATAGGGGACGGGCCTTTGAAGGCACCAGACGAGGAGAAAATGTCACCCTTGTTCTCTGACATGGTAGAAAAAGAGCCAAAAGCCCGAAACGACCGAGGGATAAATCACATAGGGTTGTCTACAGAATCATAGGAAGGGTAGGTTGTATGTGTAGACTCATACAACCATCCCTACGTCACGCGCGAGGTATCCGGCCCAAGAAAAATGCCCTAGCGTGCGCTACTGCAGTCTGGACTGACTACTGGAATCGTCGGGTTGCGCCTGGTGGCGCTTACAGCGGTTCATGGAGAAGCCCTAGTGGGTTGTGCAGCCCCTGGCAGCAGGGGGAGTTTGTCGCTGCTGCGCTGGGAAGGGGGCGGGGTCCCCTGGAGGCTGCAGGTGCGCGCCGGAGGGGCTAGGGGTGGCACCGAAGTGGCTGGTGGGCGGCGCCGGAGAGGCTGGTGTGCGAGCCGGAGGGGCTGGTGGGCGGCGCGCGAGAGGGGGGGCGGGTGTAGGGTTAGGGTTTTGGGGGTGGGATACCGGAACCCCGGTCTAGGACCGTTGCTCCGATACCATGTTGGAAGAAAAATGGTACATCAATTAAAAGAGATCACAGGGCTCTCTTATATAGGAGAAGAGCCATGGGTTAATTACATAAGTGATACCCAAACAAAATATAAAATATAAATACAATACGGTGAGATATAAACATCTCAACACAAAGGAAAGAAGTAGAGGAGGCTTTGAAGGTTATGAGACATGGGAAAGGTGTAGGACATGATGACATCCCTATAGAAGTTCGAAGAGTTTTAAGTGAGCGTGGTTTGACTTGGCTTACAAATTTATTCAATGTTATTTGGTGAAGCAAGAAAATACCTGAAGAATGGAGAATCATCGTGGTGCATCTTTATAAGAATAAAGGAGATTCAAAATTGTTCAAATTACAGAGGTATCAAGCTGATGAGTCACAATATGAAAATTTGGGAACGTGTGATCGAAATAAGGCTAAGGTAAGTTTTAAAAGTAAAAGAAAACTAATTCGGGTTCATGCCACGTCGCTCAACTACTAAATTCATCCACTTGCTAAGGAGAACAATGGAGATTTACAGAGCTAAAAAGAACCTCCACATGATTTTTATTGATTTAGAGAAGGCTTATGATTTAGTTCCACGAGAGATATTGTGGAGAGTTTTTGAGAAGAGACAAGTACATGTCCTTAACCTCATAAAAGATATGTATGATAGAGCTTCATCTTGACTTGTGTAAGGATACAGTCTGGGAAGATTGACTACTTTGACATCAACATTGGTATGCATCAAGGTTGAACTTTGAGTTTATTCCTTTTTACTTTGATTATGGACGAGTTGACAAGTCACATTCAGGATGAGATACCTTGGTGTATGCTATTTGTTGATGATATTGTGTTGACTGATGAGACTAAAGATGGAGTAAATGAGAAGCTTGAGGTCTGGAGAAATGTAATTGGAGACTAAAGGATTTCATATAAGTATGACTAAGACTGGATATATGGAGTGCACTTTTGATGGAAACAATGGTGAAGGAATTGAGGTTAAGATAGGTGATGATAACATTCAGAAGAGAGATTCGTTTATACTTGGGATCTATTTTGCAACATGATGAGGAAATTGATGGAGATGTTACAAATAGAATAAATGTAGGTTGGCTAAAGTGGAGAGCTTCTATTATTCTATGTGATAAGAAAATTCCTTTGAAAATTAAAGAAAAGTTTTGCAAAGCAGATGTGAGACCTGCTATGCTTTATGGATCTGAATGTCAACCTGTGAACCACAGACATGTACAGACAATGACAGTAGCAGAAATGAAAATGCTAAGGTGGATGTGTGGACACACACGTGAAGATCATATTCGAAATGATGCCATCAGAAGGAAAGTTGGTGTAGCTCATGCGAGAAAATCGCTTAAGGTGGTTTGACCATTTGCAAAGAAGGTTAACTGATGCACCGGTGATGAGATACAAGTTTTGGAATGTTGACATGGCTAAAAGAGGGCGAGGAAGGCCCAAGAAGTGTTGGAATGAGACTATACGAAGGGATCTTAGTTTTTTGGATCTAAGCCCGAAAATGACTAAGGATAGATCTGAATGGAGGCAAAGAATCCATGTAGCCGACCCTACTTAATGTGGGAAAAGGCTTTGTTGTTGTTGTATATTGTTTATTATTTTAAATTATTTTAAATTAAAATAACACAAACCGCATAATCCACATGTACTTTGTTGTACTAAAAAAATGGGGAAGGGACACTATTTTTAGGCCCGAGTGGGGCACTGTTCTGCAAAAAAAGAGGGCCAAAAGAATAAAAGGGCCGAGCTTATAAAAAAAGATGGCTTATAAAAAGAAAAAAAGAAGAAAAAGAAGAAAAAAATGCATGTTCTACATTGTTTTGCCCAACTTGGTCTTATGTTCTTTTTCTAACAAGTATGGGAGAAAGGAGAGAAAGAGCAGTGCATATTCTTCTACTTGAAATATATCTACCGGATTTCTATCATGTTCATCATCTCCTCGTGACTCCACAGAAAGTGATCTCGTCTCCAGGGTCCATAAATAAGCGAATCTACTTTATATCTCCATTAGATATAGGAGAGGTTATTCTCAAGTTTCATGTATGGAAGATGCCCAATTCTAAAGATATGCAAATGAGAGAAGACCGCAGTACTTCTGGTGTTCGGCTTCAACATCAACTATTCAAGGTAGACTTCTCTACATGAGACCGTCTAAGCCTTCTTCTGTCCATCCACAAACATGAAGACCAACACTCCCGACTATTAGCCATCTTCATTGAGCATCGACTATTCTTCGCACTAGTCTTCTCTAGAGCAACTCTACTACATGCATATTCTAAACATTGCAAACCCATCCTCGTTTGGGTGTTCTCCCAGTAGCGACTACCTTGAGCGAGTATCCTCCCATGTCTCTCAAATGTATCGATTGAAGATGTGTTGTGTAGATTTTCTTTTGTTGCAAGTTGCAGCTTTCTCAGCTGCAACTTGAGGGGGTCTTAAAGTATGTAATGGATGGGTAATTGAATCACTCCAAGATCCAATACCATGCTCTCCTTTTTAGTCACACATCATCTATAAGTCGGACTCCAGTCTATTTGTGGGGCAATATAAGAAGCTCCACACCCCTGCATTAATTAAGAGATTTATAATGAAGTATCCGGTCCTCTGAGGTCTTCTCCTACAGTTCCATCCAACTCCACATGGAGTAGGGTTTCACATAAAACATGAGCATTCACCTTTCATATTTTTTATGTGCTTGAGTTGATTATCTCTTCTGTATTTATTTAAATAACAATGGTATATCCATCTAATTACTTTTTCGTAAAGTGGTGATCGCATGTGAAATTCATACAAATCTTTCCATTTTTTCAGTTGGATTTGATCCATTCTCACTTGGTACCTCAACCAAGGCCTTAAATGTCGGATTTCAGTTTAGTTTCGGTATGCCTGGTAAGAGAATTTCGGTGGATTTTCGGTGAAATGGGCGGAAATTGGAGAAAATACTTGAAAACTCATTTTTTTCTAAAATTAAGATTTCTAATATTCTTTAACTCAATAAATGAGATAGAAATACACATTTTTTTACTAATAGTAAGATATTAGCATGATATGTTACATTAAATTTCCATCCAATCTCTCCAACAGTAAAAAAAAGTGTATACTACTCAAAATCGAAATCATATTTGGAACCGAAATTAGAAGCCATTAGGTTCACCTCTTGAATATGAAGAGAATGGTGACACATGCAATAATAGCAAAGAAAAACGTAGGCCAACAAAGAGTGCCAGCAAAATGATATCTTATGTAAGATATTAAAGATTGAAATGATGGCTTACAACTTGTATCTAACCAAAATACTTTAAACATAGAAAAATGTTTACTTTTAAGAATAAAATAAGGCATACACATACAATCACAAACACAAATCTTTGTAACATGTACGTCTAATAGATGCATTGTATCGCTTGTGATCTTAAAATATATGTTATACAAGACACAAGCAAATCAACTCACACTAAGAAACTGCATAGCATTCCCAAGCACAATCTATATCCAACCTGATAGTAGGAAAATACTTGCAATCACAAGATTTTGAAGGTTGCTAACAACCTAGCCCTCACACAACCGTAAATACTCCTTGTAGTAGAGAGAAGCCACGAGAAAGTAAAGCCTTAAATTTCGGTTTTCGATTTCATTTTAACATGTCCGGAAAGAGAAATTTAGGAGAATTTTGGCGAAATCGTCGGAAATCTTGGAAATATCTTTAAACTGGACTTTTCCCCCAAAATTAAGATTTTTAGTATTCCTAAGTACAACAACAGCGACAACAACAAAGCCTTTTCCCACAATTAAGTAGGGTCGGCAACATGGATTCTTTGCCTCCATTCAGATCTATCTTGGGTCAATCCCGGGCTTATATCCAAAAAACTAAATCCCTTCGTATAGTCTCTTTCCAACACTTCTTGGGTCGTCCTCGCCCTCTCTTAGCCGGCTCAGCATCCCAACACTCGCATCTCCTAACCGGTGCATCTGTTGATCTTCTTTGCAAATGACCAAACCATCTTAAGCGATTTTATTGCATCTTATCCTCGATCGGAGCTACACCAACTTTCTTTCTGATTGCATCATTCCAAATCCGATCTTTACGTGTGTGTCCACACAATCACCTTAGCATTTTCATTTCTGCTACAGCCATTCTCTGCACATGTCCATGGTTCACAAGCCAATATTCAGATCCATAGAGCATAGCAGGTCTCACGGCTGCTTTGTAAAACTTTCCTTTAATTTTTAAAGGAATTTTCTTATCACAGAGAACAGCAGAGGCTCCTCTCCACTTTAGCCAGCCTGCATTTATTCTATTAGTAACATCTCCATCAATTTCCCCATCCTGTTGCAAAATAGATCCTAGATACCTAAAAGGATCTTTCTTCCGAATGTTATTGTCACCAATCTTCACATCAATTCCTTCACCATTGCTTCCATCAAAGGTGCACTTCATATATTCCGTCTTAGCCCTACTTATACGAAATCCTTTATTCTCCAATGCATGTCTCCAAACCTCAAGCTTCTCATTTACTCCATCTCTAGTCTCGTCAATCAACACAATATCATCAGCAAATAACATACACCAAGGTAACTCATCCTGAATGTAGCTTGTCAACTCGTCCATAATCAAAGTAAAAAGAAATAGACTCAAAGCGGAACCTTGATGTAAACCAATGTTGATGTCAAAATAGTCAGTCTTCCCTGACGGGGTCCTTACACAAGATAAAGCCCCATCATACATGTCCTTTATGAGGTTAATATATAGGACAGGTACTTGTCTCTTCTCCAAAACTCTCTACAATATCTCTCGTGGAACAGAATCATAAGCCTTCTCTAAAGCAATAAAGATCATATTGAGGTACTTCCTTTTAGCGCTATAAATCTCCATTGTTCTCCTCAGCAAATGGATGGCTTCAATAGTTGAGCGACCTGGCATGAATCCAAATTGATTTCTTTTACTTTGGAAACTTTCCTCGGCCTTCTTTCGATCACACATTCCCAAATTTTCATAGTGTGACTCATCAGCTTGATACCTCTGTAATTTTAAACAATTTTGAATTGCTCCTTTATTCTTATAAAAAGGCACCACGATATTCCTCCTCCAATCTTCAGGCATTTTCTTGCTTCGCCAAATAACATTGAATAGATCTGTAAGCCAAGTCAAGCCGCGCTCACCTAAAACTCTCCATACTTCTACAGGGATGTCATCCGGTCCTACACATTTCCCAGGTCTCATAACTTTCAAGCCTCCTCTACTTCCTTTCTTTGTATTCGTCTATAGCTTGCACGATTCAAGTAACTTTCACTAGTAGCTAGATCATCCAAAGTAATCTATCTATTTCCTTCTCCAATGAAAAGTTTATGGAAGTACTGCTCCCATCTAGTCTCTATGTCCTTCTGAGTAACAAGCACGTGACATTCCTCGTCCTTAATGCATCTCACTTGAGAAAGGTCTTTGGTCTTTCTTTCTCTTGCTTTGGCCAACCTGAAATGCACACTTATTTGTAAATAAAATTGTAAATAAGTCAATAAATAAATAAAATAGAAATGCACACTTATTTGTAAATAAAATTGTAAATATAAGTTTTGAAGTAATATTATTGCCATAATCATTACACGTGTTGATATGGAGAGCAACATGTTGCCTAGAGTTTGAACAGTATGCTAAACTGGAAGCAAAAGCCATGATAATCACCTTGTCAATAAGAATGAGATGACATACATAATAACTACTAATCAAAATATATATATATATAAAGAAAGAACAAAAAAAGCTCTTCAGTTAAAAACTTGAATTTAACTCTTAAATCTTGTGGCTAACTGATTCGGTTTGGATTTAGATATTTATAAACTTACTAAAGAAACTTCTTCAAATAACATAAAGACTAACAAATCAACACATCGACGAATAAATAAGTGAAAATTTATTGATATATGCAAATTTTGTTGAACGTGAAGGGTAGATTCCTTTATTTTTTTCATTTCGTCGAAATGACATGCAATTTCCATGAAATTTCGTTGATATTTGGTTGAAATCCTGAAAAAGGGAATAAGGTGGCATTTCGATTTCGGTGAAATTCGATGGAATTTTGTTGAAATTTGAGGCCATGATCCCAACCCCTTATATATCTTTTTAAGAAGCAATTATATGAGATACTAGGGGAGAATGATGAGAGCAAGAGGAAGCGGGAGGATGACTCTCAGGCCCCCGACGGTGGCTTGGCATCCCGTGCAACAAGACCAAGCTTCAAAGGGGAGAGTCCTGCATAGAAGAATGTCGCGGGATGTTTTAAGTGCGACGATAGAGGACACCATGCTATAGTGTGTCATAATGCAACTAAGTACTACGCGTGTGGAGGTTACCAATGTTTCTGGACCATCTAATGGTGTGAATCTGTGGGAGCTACTGGATGATCTTTGTCTTGTTAGAGAAAAGCACCCTTCTGAACCTTGGCTTATAGGAGGTAATTTTAACGTGACTCTTCGGCGGGAGGATATACCTTGCAAGCACGGGGGAGCAGACACTAGATCAGAAGTGCTCTCTAAATTTGTCGATGATTATGGCCTTTTGATTGTGTTGAGGATGCAAATTTACTTAGAGGAACACTAGATCTAGATCGAGGATCGATAGTTTCTCGGTGTCCACAGAAACTCTTAATATGTTTCCTTTTGCACGTGTACAGGCCCTTCCACGTGCACATTCGGATCACACCTTATGTTGTGGTCCTCGGGTGAAGAGGCGAAGCCAAGACCCTTCTTCCGATTCGAGCAGTCATGGCTTTTAGAGGATGGCTTCCATGACTTGATCCGCAAGTTCTAGAGAGAGTTTTAGGCAGTGGGCTCTACTTTTGTTCGGTTTGCCTCAAAATTGATGGGCATACGTAAATAATTTGTCAATTAGAATCAGAGTGTAAGGAATAAACTTCAGCATAAATGAACTTTGGCTCAGGGTGAGGTCAACAGATTGAATTCCCTGGAAGATGAACGAGACTTTACGTTTGAGGAAGCGATTGTAAGGAATAGACATTTACATGGCATACTCTTGGAGGACAAGAAGAGAGCAGTGGAATGGAGATAGAGATCGCAACAACGGTGACTCAACGAGGGAGATGCGAACATACGGTTCTTTCACTCAATGGCCAATTATAGAAGATGCAGAAAATATATGCATAACTTCATTGTTGATAATAAACATATTTGTGGTGATGTTGAGGTGGGTAGGGCCCTTCCTGCACACTTCCACTCCTTTGGTAGAAAAGTCAACCGCGTGGATTGGGGTTGACATGGTAGAAGAATCAAGATGCTTTCCCTTCCCAGGAAGATAGTTTGATTGCATCATTTGAGGAGTCTGAAATCAAAAAGGCAATGCAACAACTGAATGCAGATGGTGCCCCTGGACAGGATTGTTTCTCGGTGCCGTGATACAAGAAGTTCTGGGACATTGTCAAGGATGACATTATAGAGGTGATGCATGAGTTCAGAGAGGGAAATCATGGCTTTGAGCAATTAAAAAAAGCTTTACTCTTTCTTCTCCCAAAGAAGGATGTGCCAATGCATGTAGGGGGTTTTCAGGCCCATTGCTCTCTCAAACGACATAGATTTAATCTTTGTCAAGGTGCTTGCCAATCGTCCTTGTTGTATTTTGAGCAGTATTATATCTCCTAAACAAATAACGTTCATTCCTGGAAGACGTATGGTTGATGGTTGGGTGATCGCCTCTGAGATGGTTCGGGATTGGACGACGAATAACATATAGGGTCTACTTTGGAAGGTGGACCTTTCCAAAGCATATGATTGTGTTGAGTGGCCCTTCATTTGGTCATCTTTGCAGCGAAGGGGTTTTCTTGAGACTTGGATTACATGGATCAAGTGATGCCTTGACACAGCTTCCTCATGGTGCTTGTGAATGGGAGACCGGAGGGGGGCTTCTTCCATCCACAATAGGGAACTTGACAAGGTTGTCCCTCTTGGCCCCACTTCTTCTTGCGATCGTTGATGATGCTTTGACAGCCATGATGAGATTGACAAATGAAAGGAATTTATATGCAGGATATTTGATGCAGCGTGACCCCAAATTATAATCCGATTTGCATCAATATTCTAAGGGTGACATATCGATACCAATTCTGAAATATGTCGATGACACCATGATTTTATAGAAGGGAGGAATAGACCAAGTGAGACATGCCTCTTCTATTATGGACATTTTTGGGCACATCCTGTGTTTGTCCCATTTGGACTTTCCCAGAGCGAGATACTTGGGACCAATGCAGTTCTTCGGTGCCTAAGCGGTTCCCTCCTTGTTGCGTACTTGGGCCTTCCTTTGGTAGCTAGAGGCATATGTCCTTGCGACTAGAGACCAGTACCGAAAAGATTTGAGAACAAGATGGCAAGGTTGAAAGCGAAAAATGCTAGAGGAAGAAAGCGGGGGCTCCTCAAACATGTTTTATCATCTATCCATATTTTCTCCTGTTCCACTTGACTCCTTCCTGACGGGGTTCGTGGAAAGTTAGAGGATATCATGAGGCACTTCTTTTGGTCGGATGGCAGGTAGGAGAAGGGAGGCATTCATAACATAAGCTGGGAGACTGTCACAAAAACAAAGAAGGATAGTGGATCGGGGATTCTAAGACTTGAATGCATGAATAAAGCCCTATTAACTAAATGGATTCTCATATTTTGGGGAAAAGCTAATGACCTGGTGTGACGGCCGATGCGAAGTATATATGGTATTCATGGATCCTTGATAGGTAATATTGTGTGTTACCCATCATATCTTTGGCAGGCAATGCATCGGATCCTCTCAGAGTTGGGGGATTTACTACAACCGATTTTTTGTAATGGGGAGGACACCTTTCTCTTCTAGCGAGACAACTGGATTGGTATTGGTTCTCTGGGGGGCGTTACCCTCGTCTCTTTGCATCGGCGGAGGATCCAAATTTGTGAATTTGGCAGGTCTGGATGGATGGAGCATGGACGCCAACATTCAGGAGTGGATTCTCAGAACAAAGGATGAGTGAGTACTTGGCAATGTTCAATGATTTGTCTGATTTTCATGCATGTCTCCGGGGGGAGACCATTTTCGTTGGGCTAATGGTTCTTTCTATGTAAAAAAAACTTATCGAATATTTGCCCATAGTCACAATGTAATTCGGGATGATATGAAGCATGATTGCTGGATAATTTGGAGTTGTAAAGTTCATCGGCGGATTAAAGTCTTTCTATGGCTCGCTACACGGACGGTTACTGACTAAGGTGAGATGGGATAGTCTTCTTCATATGGGAGTCCGAATTTACGATAGATGCGGTGAGGAAAAAGATACGGGTCATCTTTTTTCCAAATGCAACCTTTATCACATGGTATGAAACGGTGCAAATATCGAGTGGATCGCGATTGAACATGTCTCCTCTTTTTGGATATCTATATGTGTTGCAAGTGGCAACAAGGTAGGAAATATCGATATCAATATCGTATCTAAGGGTGCACATGGATCGGATAAAATCCGTAATCCGATCCAATCCGTTGTCAGTGGATTGGATCGGTTTGGATTTATAAGTTTAATGGATCGGATTGGAATTTTACAAATCCGTTCATTTATGAATTGGATCGGATTATTGTCAAAATCCAATTCGATCCAATCCATTAATCCGTTAATAAATAATAATATATACTACTTTATTTATTCTCAATAAAGCATATTATATAGAGGATGGGGAGCTTGCACCGAGGTGCATGTAATTTTACATGCACCGGCGCTTATATCTTCCACATTTTTTTACTTATTTGAAAAATACCACCATGTATATTCATCCATATATCCCTCCAATATGTCATTCAAATTTCGTCAGAAACAGACTCCTATGACCTCCATCTAGAACAAGTAATTTTAACGGTCTTAGAATTGTTGTAATCGACATGTTCTAGATGGAGGTCATAGAAGTCTCTGTTTCTGACAAAATTCGAATGACATATTAGAGGGATATATAGATGAATATACATGGTGGTATTTTTCAAAAAAGTAAAAAATGTGGAAGATATAAGCGCCGGTGCATGTAAAATTACATGCACCTTGGTGCAAGCTCCCCATCCTCTATTATATATTACATTTTATTTGAAAGCTGTGTGTAAATATCCAAGCTAGTCTCTTTATAACTTAAACCTATTCAAATTCAAGTTTTACTACACACAACTTGTTGGAAAACCCCTTATCTCACCCTACTAGTTAGTTTAGAAAAAAGTAATACGTACCCGCCATGTCCTTTAGGCCCTTCCAATTTTTCAAACGAAATAAACTTTAAAAATAATAATACATAAACCTAAACCCACTCGGGACCCATTACAAACAAAACACTCACCTGCGCCACACACATCTCCACCCTCAGGTGCACACATATCTCCACCAGATGTTGTCCTTGTCCTAGTTGTGCGCATGCGTAACCAGGTCTTCCTTGTGCATGCGTAGTTATCTAGTTGTAGTTCCTATTTGATATATATACAAATTTGTAATTTTATTCAAAGTCAATATGATTCTTTTATGATTTCTACGGATCACAAGTATGTTATTTTTATTTAGTTATACAATGATCGGTTGTAACAAATTCATAACAAGCTTATATGTTTTTGCTTTTCAAAAAAGTTAAGTCAAATTGCTTTCCAAAAATTAACTATTCTTTTCTTTACATTTTATACATAATCTCAAATTTAGAACCATAATTCGAACGTCGAGTTCGACTATGCTACAAACTTAATCATAGATTAGGTGAGCATTAAAAATCCGAACCAATCCGATCCAATCCGTAATCCGGTGGATTGGATTAGATTGGATTTGCATGTTTAATGGATTGGATTGGAAGGGAAAATCACAAATCCGTTATGTGTGGATTGGACACGGATTAAGCTAAAATCCGATCCAATCCGATCCATGTGCACCCCTAATCGTATCGGTCCAGATATATCAAGATATAACGTTGATATATCGACGATATCGATGGAAATGTTGGAAATTGCTCAAAAAAGTCATTTTTTCCATATTTTCGGACATTAAGATCATCCAAGATATTAAAACAACAAATAACCTACAAATACACGCTTATATCATATATATCGATCACTTGTACCCCATATATCACACATATCGATCATATCAAACATATCAATGTTAATGTAAATTCCTGACTTATAGATATTGGAAATGGATTTCATTCACGTTACAAATATACACTTAGATAACACATACATATCATCTATGATCCTTATATCGCATATATAGGTCATATCGAACACATAGTGAATGGCATTGAGATGACTCATTTGATTCAAAAAAATGTACATAATGATTAATGAGAACCCATGATGTTGATTACCAAAGCCTGAAATCTGCAAACAAATTACACAACAAACATTCATGAGACATATGAGGAGAACAATCAATTATTTGCTAATTATTTTTAGTTTTAATTTTCGGATTTAATTAATTACTACTTTTTAGTTAGCATAAATCACCATAGAATGTTGTTTTCTATATATAGAACATGAGATCCGACTTTAGAACATGAGATCTAACTTTATTTTGCCATAACTTAACTTAATTTCACAACATAACTCAAAAATCCCAAATTAGTTCCCCGAATATCTCACTAAGTAATTCAAATCTTACCAAAAAAAGATTATGCATTACATAACAACTAGGAACAAAACTCCTAACAAATTTCACAATTTCAATAAAAAAAATTGAAGTAGATCTAGAGGTTACCTCACGGAAGGAAGAGCTTTGGAGATGAGCTTGGAAGAGGATAGGTGTGAAATGACCGATCTAAGGTGATATGGGGCAATTTGGTGCAGATATCAGTGGAAATCCTAGTTGGTGGATTACTCATCTCAGCGATATATCGACATACGATATATCGGCTACATATCGCTAATATCCAATAAAAGGATATATAGGTTGGTATTGGTATGGGCTTCTCAAATATATCAGCGATATATTGGCGATATATCGTTGATATATCGCGATATTGCCAACCATGGGTGGCAATTCGCATGAGGACATCACTCCTGGAATCACTCTTCTTTGGACTATTTGGTGTGCTAGAAATGAGGGTCTCTTACATGAGTAAAGGTTTTATCCCAAGAATGTACTAAGTCATTACAGAGACGTCTTGTCGGCCTGGAGTTGCCACGGATTGCATCTATTTTTTTCTATAGTTTAATTTTTTTGTGGTGGGTTCCATCTTTGAATCCCGCCCTCTTTTCTCTAAAAAAAAGAAGCAATTATATGATACATTCATCAAACTACTTGCTTTGTGAAGTGGTTATAGAAAGTTAAATTTGTTCAAATCTTTCCATCTTTCCTATTGGATTTGACCCATTCTCACTTGGCATTTCGACCCCCACATTTCATAATAGGTTCTTCGTCAACATTAAGGATTGCCAACCCCTCCACTTCATAACTCCTCCAAATGCACTCAACCCCATCTACTTCCGAACTATTCCAAAGACTCCTCTAGCTCTACCCTTCATGTAAAAGGGGTTAAGATCCACCAATATACCTACCTTAAACTCCTCTGCAAAGCCCAACGGACTGATTGCAGTCTCCACATCCCTCAAAAAGAGACCATTCTGCTACTGCAAACAGCCATCCCACCTCCAGCTGCAATCAAACTTGTAGGCCCGTCATTGTATGTGTCTCCCAGACCCATGAGAACATAACACATCCACTATGAGCCCCTTGTCAATCCATAAATTGCTCACCTTTTCCTTGTTCATTCCATCACATGACATACACCCTAATATGTCCTTCCTGCCAAGAACCTATATTGAGGCAAAGCGTCACGAACCAAACAGTAATTTATTTGTCTTCCTTCTATGAGACACCCACTGTTTAGCTTCCATATAATGTTTAATGAGATGAAATATGTCACATTTCCACTAGAACATGAGCCCAACAAACCTACCATCCCCATCACCCAGCCAAGAGAAGTAGCCACCACTACTTCAACCTCCATCTCTACATGTATCGACACCATGATCCCCTCCTTGTCGTGCCTTCAATAATCCCAACGAATAAGAATTGTAGGTCTCAAATTACAGACCCAAACCAACTACTAACGCAGCACATTAAAGTCCATTGCCAATTTCACAACCCATTAATAATTTTCAGATTCAGGGGACTGATTATAAAATGTCAAAAGGATTTTCTATAATTCGTTATTTTTAGGAGGAACAGGTCTAGCATCCTCCTCATGATTAGGATTTCTAGACCATTATCCTCCTCTTTCTGTCTCGGTATTCCTTCTTCATTTATCCACTTCTTCCATCTACACATATTCATGTCTCCATAAAAGACGACCCCATCAATGCCCTTGCATGATTAAACAATTGAATGCATGATCCAAATCATAGATCTTCAAGGGCCGCAACCACTACATCACTGCATCTGGAGACCACCAACGTTATAAACCCATGCGAGTACCAACATTTCCATATCATTGATTCTCTAATCATCAAACAACCACTGGATGCACCTTGATTCTGAAGCAACAACCCCCATCTCAAGTGAAATACCAAACGAAAGGACATCGACATCCTCACTGAAGTGGATCCTCTCCAACCTACCAAAAGACACGATAACAATCCACCGCCTTAAAAGGAGGCCGGTGATGGTGAAGGCAGTCTTGTCTACAATCCCGGCTTTTTTGTCTACTAAGATGATGCCAGTTGGGATTTGTAGGCGGTTGGAAGGGTTGATGAGGCTTTTCTTTTGGACATCTACTGCGGACGGGAAGGGTATTGCTTTGGTGGATTGGGGGATGGTGACAAGGCCGGCTAAGGAGGGTGGGTTGGGTGTGTTGCGCATTGAGGACATGAACAAGGCTTTGTTGTCAATGTGGATGATGAGGATCGGGTGAAGGGATGGATCTGCCCTCACGTTTATTGAGATCCATTTACTCGATCTCTCCTAATTTGTACGCTAAAGTGGGAGTTGTGTCCTTACCGAACACATTATGGAGAGGTAGTTGCGTTGTGTTGCCGGATAGTACAGCCTCGATGCGGCCGTTGCTAGGAAATGAAAGGGGGTTTGATTCTGGCATGACGACTGGACGGAGGAAGGATCTTTCTGTAATATGTATCCCAGGCTTTTCGTGTTGGCTATAAGGAAGGAGGTAAGTGTGGCAGATATGTGGTTAGAGGGCTCTTGCTCGCCTGCATTCGTGACTAGACCTGGTCAAAGTACGGGTCGGACCGGGCCATGGGCCGGGCCAAACAGGCCGACATTTTAAAACCCCATGTCCAAGTCCCAGCCCGACCCGATCCATACTTCAAGGCCAAAGCCCGGTCCAAGTCTGGGCCGGGCCATCCCATGGACCGAATGTAAAGTATTTTTTATTAGTTTTTAATCAAATTTATGGAGATAATTAAGTTTTTTACCATCATCTAATCTTTTTAAATTCAAGTAATCAAATACGTGTTACTTTGCATGTAAACTATAAAATAAGCTGTAATATTGATAATGTAAAACAAAAACTTGAAGTATATTATATTAAATGTATCTAAAATATAATTTGTAAACCTATCTTTTTATATGTGCGGGTCGGGCCGAGCCGAGTTTTATGGCACATGTTCACAGCCCGCTCAGTTGACGGGCGGGCCAAAGAGCAGGTCGTGCTGGGTCGGCCCATTTCTAAAATCTCTTGGCCCAAGCACGGCCCATGAGCGAGCTAGGCGAGCGGGCCCCTGACCCATTGGCCAGGTCTATTCGTGGCAGAGTTATCAGATTAGAGAGTATAAGAGTTCATCTCCCTATCGGGCAGGTTAGCAAGAATGGAGGAACCGTCAGAGGGTAGAGATGCTTGGTGCTGGAGTGATGGGATTTTCTCGGTGAAAATGGCATACAAGATTATTTCTGGCTCGGAAACATTTTTGCATGAGATCGCTTAAGATTGTGCTAGAATCTGGGGGTCAAAAATACCTGTGAGGATAAAGATCTTTCTGTATCTGATGAGGAGAAGAAGACTTATGACGGATGCTAGACAAGCATGGATCTTTCCCATATGTGAAGAGACTTGCGCAAGATGCATTGTAACAGTGGAGGGCACTGAGTATGTTTTCATCAGGTGCCCAAAGTCCAGGGAGACATGGGAGAGAGCTGAGCTGTCAAGAGTGTGTTGGGATAGTTGTGTCTTTATGGGATTCAATTTGTTTAAATTGGACAGGTTCAATTAAAGGGAGGACCAGAGTTTGTGCACGAATGTGGGCCATTTAGCTGGGAAGAAATGGTATTTTCTTCAAGGAGGAGAGGTTTTATTCATAAAATGTGCTTGAGCATGATACGGTTCTTTGTGAGAGTTGATGTTTGTAATTTTGTATATATTTTTTATAAATATATTATTTGGATTGGTCTCTAAAGGAGATCCATCACATTTCCCTCAGAAAAAAAACAAACCACCACCTCCAAGAAGCAAAGGTGGAGCAGGATCTTGAGTAACACTAACTCCAACACTGACTGCAAAGGAGTAATGATGATTACGCCACCGAAATATAACCTTTTTAAAAGAATAAAACCACAATAGGTCTACATCAACCACGACCAACATAAAGCTTGTATTTCCTCAGACAGAAGGCTCTTCAAGAATTTTAGTATTGACACTTCACGACGCCATCCTTGTGTAGGCATGTTAAAGAGCCAAGAGCAATGTAGGGAACAACTTTGTAGCTCTCCCACAAGTACTAACGCAAGCTTGGCCTTGGAAGAGCTATCGTCAATCCGCTAAAAGCATGTTACCACTTCTGATATGCAAGAAACCACCCCAAAACCCCAAAATTAACCAACTCAATCACTTATGTCAACTTCCCCTGCACCAAGCACGTCACACCAGTATCCAACCCTTTTACACCAATCCTTGACCATCGGTTCTGGAACTCCCTCAAATGGTGGCATCCCAAGAGTGATATCTAATAATGACGAGCAACCGCATTCCAATCTGAGCATCTCTACCTACGACCCTTCACAATATGGACCAGCCACATTCGCCCTTGACTATACACTACACCCCATCTCCCTCCACAATCCTTGTCAAATATTATATCTAAAACACCTTATTTGTCCCATGTGAGCACATTAAGCTTGCATTGTTCAAAGATGATTTTTAAAGATTAATAGTTATACAGGCATAGTCATGCATACATCTTGTATCGAGTTAAACAAGAGAATAAGATACCATGCAAAGATATATGGATCTTGCCTATGCAACTCTGTAACATTAAAGACAAATTAGTGTTAAATGTTTGATCACGAAAAGTTGTTTGTAACCAAAAGGACTTTTGACATTTCTCTCTTCTATCAAGGATTCCATGTTTAACTACACAGGAGCATAAGCACGTAATTTAAGGATTGACAGGAAGTTTTCCATAAATGTAGAACCAGAACACTCCATTTATACGTGTAACTGAGGATACTAAGTCTTAAATTTTTCCTGTTATATATTAACCCACAAGGTCCTTTTAGTTCCAAGTAAAATCTGTACTGCCCCACACAGGCATAGTGCAATTGTCAAAATTAGGTTTTGATCATTTAGGTCCATCAGAATTTTTTTATTTTTTAATATAAATTAAGATCCTCTAAAAACAGTGGATAAATAAAGTGCTGAAATTGGGAGTTAACCACAGTCCATTTTGTAATACTTTATTCATTTTTATGTTGTAATCCCATCCCCTGCCAATAGGGGCGGGTAGATTAAGAAATCAATTCGATCGATACAAAATTTTGATTTTTTTTCCAGCTTCTTTTTTTCCAGCTTCTCCATTCCAGCTTCCTCTTCCCCGTGCATCTCAGTGCTTCTCCCACCAAACCCCCTATAACAGGTTCATTGCATGTTCTTCCGCTCATTCTCATTTCATTATTTCACGTGTTTTTTGATCCTGCATCAGCAAGGATCCATGATCGCAGGGGAGCTCAGAAACCAATTACAAGGGTAGAAGTGCCAAAACAATCATGAACCAGACAACATACTCCGGAAAATGCAATAAAAGATTTGGCGAAACAATAATATCTAATCATCACAAATGCAAATGGTTGATTAATGATTATTGATATAGATAAAGGTGTTATCATATCCTTATTCGTTTCTAAATACAAATGTGGATGAAAATATATTGACTGATATAAAAATTGTGTTACTAGTTATACCATATCCTTTAAAATGAATAAGATATTAAAAGGATACGAATATTTTTTTTAAAGGATTAAACAGATACGAATAATACTCTATAGATTAGCTTCACTAAACATGTACATTTTTATTAGCAACTGCATCAAATATGCTGAAAGAAGATAGAAACTTATCTTACATATACAACAACAAAGTCAATTAAGTAGGGTGAGTCACGTGGATTCTTTGCATCCATTCATATCTATGTTAGGTCATTCTCGAACTTAGATCCAAATAACTAAGATCTCTTCGGATAGTCCCATTCCAACATTTCTTGGGTCTTGCACACCCTCTATTAGCCAACTCAACACCTTTAATCTCGCATTTTCTAACCGGCACATCAGTCAACTTCCTTTGCAAATGGCCAAACCATCTTAAGAAGTTTTCTCTCATCTTATTCTTTGTTGGAGCAACACCAACTTTCATTCTAATCGCATCATTTCGAATCCGATCTTCTTGTGTATGACCATACATCCACCTTAGCATTTTCATTTCTGATACTGTCATTCTCTGCAAATATTTATGGTTCACAGACCAATATTCAAATCCATAGAGCATAGCAGGTCTCACGGGTGCTTTGTAATACTTTCCTTTGATTTTCGAATGAATTTTCTTATCACATAGAATAGAAAAGGCTCCTCTCCATTTTATCTAACCTGCATTTATTCTGAGTAGCATCTCCATCGATTTCCCCATCATATCGTAAAATAGATCCCAAGTATCTAAAAGAATCTTTCTTATGAATGTTATTGTCTCCAATTTTCACCTCAATTCATTCACCATTGCTTCCATCAAATGTGCACTCCTTATATTCAGTCTTAACCCTACTTATATGAAATCCTTTAGTCTCCAAAGCATGCCTCCAGACCTCAAGCTTCACACTTACTCCATCTATAGACTCGTCAATCAATACAATATTATCGGCGAACAACATACACCGAGGTATCTCATCCCGAATGTGACTAGTCTGCTCGTCCATGATCAAAGTAAAAAGGAATGGACTCAAAGCTGAACCTTGGTGAAGACCGACGTTGATGTCAAAATAGTCAGTCTTCCCAGACTGGATCCTTGCACAAGATTAAGCCCATCATACATATCCTTTATAAGGTTAATGTATAGGACAGGTACTTGTCTCTTTTCCAAAACTCTTCATAAAATCTCCCTTGGACTTAATTATAAGCATTCTCCAAATCAATAAAAATCATACGGAGGTTCTTCCCTTTAGCTATATAAATCTCCATTGTTCTCACAAGTGGATAGCTTCGATAGTCAATCGACCTGGCATGAATTCAAATTGGATTTATGTTACTATGGAAACATGCATCAACCTTCATTCGATCACACGTTCACAAATTTTCTTAGTGTGACTCATCAGTTTGATACCTTTGTAATTCAAACAAGTTTGAATACATCCTTTATCCTCATAAAGAGGCATCACGATACTTTTCCATTCTTCAGGCATTTTCTTGCTTCACCAAATAATAATGAACTAATTTGTGAGCCAAGTCAAACCGCGTTCACCTAGAACTCTCCATATTTCTATAGTAATGTCATCAGATCCTACACCTTTCCCAGGTTTCATAGCCTTCAAAGCCTCTTCTACTTCCTTTGTATCTATCTATAACTTGCACGGTTCAAGTACCCTTCACTACTAGCTAGATCTCCAAAGTGAACTCTTTATTCCCTTCCCCAATGAAAAGTTTATGGAAATACTGCTTCCATCTAATTTCTATATCCTTCTGAGTAACAAACACATGTCATTCTTCATCTTTAATGCATCTCACTTGAGAAGAAACTTATCTTACAAATAGTTAAAAATAAATCCAAAACTATGAATATAAATACAAACATTTGTAGATATCAAAGAGATATCTATATCTATAAATCAGCAAAAAAAAATGATATGGCAGCGGATTGTATATCTACACATATTTGTATCCCTAATCATGTGGCATCAAAAGATGGGATTGGCTAGAGAAAGCATTAAATAGCAATTTCATCTATGAGAAAATTTCAACACTGGGCTTACATCTGCATAAGCAAGATGGTATAGAGGTACTGCTGGTTGAGATAATATCAGCTCCTCATAACAAAATGCTGCTTGCTTGTACCTACATGTTTAAGGAAAAAGAAACAATCACGGTAAATGACATAACCCAATTAAACCAGGATTATGCAAGGTATTCAACAGCTAAAGCCAACTAATCAACAGAGTGAGCTACTCAGCAGCGGAGGCATATACTGATACTTTGACCAATACATGAGGCATTGTTCAAAAAAAAAGATTTTGCATGCCCATGAGCATGACATATGCCCTTAAATTTTTAGTTTCAAAATGCCAATCTCCTCTTTTCCCCACAAATCTGCCATTAAATGTGTGTTCATCAACGACATGTGCCCCATGCCTGTATCTATTAACGTATAGATTATGATTTACCATTTCACACCAAGTTACAGATACAAATAAAAAATACAGTTACAGACAATCTAGTCCCTTCCAGTATCTTAACCAACTAAATGTTTACCGTTTTTGCATCCTTAGATTTACCATTAATAGCATAAATAAGTAGAGGGAATGTGTTCTTACATTTTCTGTGAAATGTAGAGCTCGGCAAGCTCTCTCCAAGCATCATAATCCGCCATGAATCTACGGTAAAAATTTTGGCATTTTGCACATTCCGAAGCAAGCAACTCAGTTAAGCCTTCAGAAACTAATTATTCACATAATATGCATTTGACATATAAGCTTATAACACAGGTTCTTACACTTCAAGATATTTGTTGAGGAACTCAACAGCTGATGAAATATTTCCCTGTGCCTTTGCTATCGCCACCTTTCTCTTGAGAATAATCTAGGGAGGCAACGATAGAAGTGGTCACTACTTGTTACAAGAAATCCATGTGCTGCTATCAATGGAGAGCAGAAATAGAGACCAAAAACTGGTGAGGAAGTTCTCACTTGATCTAGAGGATTATCCTCTAAAAGGCTTGTATAAGCTTTTTCTGCTTCTTCCCACAATCCTTTCGCCTCAAGACACATAGCTTCTAACTTTCCTGAAAATCCATCCAAAAGATATGATCAAGGATGGAGCACCAATGAGAAATACAGAGGAGATAGACAAGTTGAATTTCCTTCTTCGAAACACCACAAGAACTATCTTCAAAATTTAGCGCTTCGTAGAATCGCAAAAATATTAACAAAAACCTCATTATTTTACTCTTCATGATCGTATGTGTGGATTATGCATAAATTCAGGTGATTCGTTGTTATCATTTTTACTTTTGGGTTGTCCTTGTAATTCTTCAAAAGGGCATCTAGGCTGTTTTATAAATTGGAACGGAATTTATCAATTGGATTCCAAATTTAATTATAACCAGATTCTGTCCCTTAAATCTACACATTAACATCTTTACTCTTTATATTAAGAGAGCATTGGACTACCAATAAATAGAATAAAAATCCTAAAAACACTGATTAAACTCTTACAATTATTCAACCTGATAACCATTTTGAGATAACATGTGATCCCATTATTTAAAATAAAATCAAAGGCAAGGGCTCAAATTTGACGATAGAAACCCTAAGTGGACGAAAATAAACAGACTACAAACCCAATTTTTCCCTAAATTACCAAGTCACGTTGCACCAGTTCTCTCTGTTGCTCCAAACAACTCGTCTTTTGATGAGTTGCTTGATCACCAATTGCAATGTGTGATGAATTGATTTTGGTTAGATCCGACGATTTTCTTTCCTATACTTTTTCCCTTTTTCAATCACTCAACATTTCTTTTGTAAGGCTTACATGCAAAAAAAAAGTTACCCCTTCACTTGAATAAACTCTTTTCACTAGCTTCTTCCTATTTTAAAATTTTAATAAAATGATTGTGGGAAAAGGGATATACTTCATTCTTTGAGACAAAAGGAGAAATACGTTATGGTATCCACCCCAAATAAATTTAAAAAATGGAGAAAATTACAAGAAGACTTACAGGAGCCACGACTCTAGAAGAGTCTTGGAATGAAAATTACATTAACGCAGTAAAAACGTTGCAAGGAAAAGAGTGCACCATTTCTAGCTAACCAAATTGCTCAGATAATTGCAATAGGACGCAGTACAATTCTTAGCCTCAAACGACTCCCAAAAAAGATCCAGATTCTGTAAATTCAGCCACTCTGCGTCCAGCTCTGACCAGATAGCGGACGTCTTCAAACAGTGGAAGAAGAGAAGTTCGAACTTCAACCGTCTCAATATATGTTTCGCAAAGGGGACATCTATTAGAGACATCCGGGAAAAGTCTATCACAACGATCTCTTGTCATAATGCGCCTTCTTCGTAGCAGACACATAAAGAAGCCGATTCTGCTCGCTAGCTTTAACTCCCATATGAAGTTGCAGTCACGAACTAGAGCATCAGTCCTCGAAGGCGAGGGTATGGTGATAGTTTTGTAAGCTCGACTGACAGTGAATGAGTTGTTGTTCCATATCTAGCAGTCCCGACCCTAAATCTGCCATTCTGTTTGATGGATTCCATGAGAAGAAGGAAATCCTTCAAGCGTTGATCAGAGAAATCCATCAAGAACGAGGGCATCCAATTGCCATCTAACCAACATTCAAACACCAACACCTCACATTTAGCTACCAAAGCAAAAAGATGAGGGAATCTGGAAGAAAGGGTTCTCTGACTCGACCAGTTACATGTCCAGAAGGCAAAAGACTTGCCATCACCCAACACCGGATGAAAGAACTCCTGAAAGCAAGGCATCACTGAGTTTATCCCTTTCGATAAAGCCGATGGATGAAACAGTGGATGCTGAGGCAAACTGTCATTTCCCCAGTGTTATTGATGCTTCGAATGAGGCGGCAACATAAATCTTCACTTCTGTCCCAAATCGTGTTTACCTATTTTAGTAACAGAGCCTCTTCATTGTTTCCAAGTGAGAGATCCCAAAGCGTCCCTCCATTATTGGCTAAGTAACAGTCTCTCAATCAACTAGATGTAACCCCGAACCTTCCTGACCAGATTTTCCCTAAAGGAATCTCTGCATGATCTTCTCCAGCCTATGTCAGATACCACCAGGAAGAAGGCGAGAAGACATGAAGAAAACATGAATAGCTAAAAGAACGGCCTTTACAACTACCAATCTCCTGCCATGCGAGAAAATAGCTACCTTCCAACCAGAGAGTCTCATCTCCATCTTCCAAATGATAGGCAACCAATCATACATCTTAAGTCTACTCGCTATCAATAGAAGACCCAGGTAGCGGATCTGGAGAGAACCACGGTCCCCGCACAACTCCTCACAACAAGCTTGTGCATCTAGGTCACGATGCCCAAAAGGGATAACAGAAGACTTCCCATGATTCAAAACAAGCTCGGACAACTTGCCAAAAAATCAATTGTTGTTGTCATTCGCTTAGCCTCCTCAGTGCCGCCTTCGATAAAAAAGATTGTGTCATCTTCATATTACAACATAGGAATTGAGATATCCTCTGTGGTATACCATGTTGTGTAATCATTATCTAACACCCTTTCAACTATACAAGATAAGACATCAGCTGCAATGACAAATGTAGCATCGATGACAATGAGGATCAATTAAAGGAAACAAGCAACAAAAGTGTTTCGCAGGTACATGTGTAATGGTGATACCCCTTAGCATGGAGAGAACGATGGTATTGTGCGGTCCTCATCAAGCACTCACTGGCATTGGTGGGTTGATGTTTGGTCGATCGTGGATGGTGGCAATGATATAATGTTGGTGTTTGCGCTTGAGATGTTGCGCTAATGAGCGTGATGGTGGCAGTGGTGCTGGCACCGAGAAAGGGTTTTGTACTTGCAGAGAAGGTGGTGGTGTTGACATTGGTGTGGAGAGAAAGGGTGACAGCGATGTTGGCATGGGGGAAGGGATGGAAGCGTTGGCAGAGGAGCAACGACGACATGTGGGGTAGGTGGTGGTAGCAGCATCGATGAAAGTTCATCCATGGCTTCACCGGAAGATCTAGCGGTTGCAACGTCTTGACGTCAGATTCTGATGATGCGGTTTTATGGTATTTCAAAGATTGTATGAGACATGGGTCTCACAAAAAATTCACAAGATATATTTAAAAAAATGTTAAGCAATTTGATAATGACTTCCATTTCTATGATATCGGTGGAAATGTCAGAAATGACTCAAAAAAGCCATTTTGTCATTTTATCAGAAATTAAGATCATCAAAATATTAAAACAACAAATAACATACAAATACACACTTATATCACACATATCAATCATTTATACCCCATATATCGCACATATCGGTCATATCGAACATATCGTTGCTAATGTTGATTGTTGACTTATAAATATTGAAAATGGAGTTCATCCAAGTTCTTATAACATTAAATAACTTGCAAATATATACTTAGATCACATATCGATCATCTATGACCCTTATATCGCACATATTGGTAATATCGAACATATCGTTGTTAATGTTGATTGGCGGTGATTTGTAAACATTGGAATTGGAAATTTGAAATCAAAGTAGCTGTGATTCTAACTTAATCAGCATTAGACTTCTTTTCACCTCTATCGTCAAAGAGGAGGAAGTTCACTAATTGAAGAACCGTTATACGCACCCCCTGTCGCACCATACCCTACCAGACGGGGGTCTAGTTGCGTTTGAGTCAAAATATATAATTCAAGATGTGTTTTAATACTAGGAGTAGCAAAATAAATAGTGAAATCAAACTTACAAGGGTAATGTAGTCATTGATATATAAAGATATCGATGAAATATCGATGATTTCAGTTGATATCCGAGAAATTTTGTACAGAAACCAATCATTTTTAGAGATATGGCTCGATATAGCGATATATCGCTAATATCTTGCAAGATATTGATCGATATCCTAGAAAAGGATATCTATATGAATATCGATACCCACATCTCGTCGATACCGATATATCGGTGATATATTGCCGATATAATGCGATATTGCCAATCCGGTCTTTGCATTCAAGTCTTATCTTTTTGTGAGACTTTGATCAGTGAGATTCATAATGGAGGATTAGGAGGTCATTTTGGTCGTGATCAATGGCTAGGGAAAAATAGTTTTGGCCTAGAATGAACCGTGATGTAATGAGAATCGTTCGACAATGTCAAATCTGCCAACGCTATAAAGGTCACTCTCAAAACATCGGTTTGTACACTCCTCTACCTATTCCCATACGGCCTTGGGAAGATGTCTCTACGGATTTTGTTTTAGGGCTTCTGCTTATTGCACGAAAATTCGATTCTATGTTTGTTGTTGTTGATCATTTTTCCAAGATGGCGCATTCTATTCCTTGCAAGAAAATACCATATACTTCTAATGTCGCAAATTTGTTTTATGAGCATGTTGTTCGCTTGCATGGCATTCCTCGCATATTTACTTCCGATCGTGATACAATATTTTTGAGTCATTTTTAACATACATTATGGTCTAATTTGGGCACTAAATTGCAATTTAGCATTGCATGTCATCCCCAAACTGATGGTCAAACGAAAAGTGTAAATAGATTTTGGGCAATTTGTTAAGATGTCTTGCAGGTGACAGACCAAAACAATGGGACCTGGTCATTCCACATGCCGAATTATTTTGCCTACAGTAGTTCTCCTAGTCGTTCTACTGAATTGTCTCCTTTTGAGTGTGTCTATGGTTACCCTATTCATCAATTTATGGACTGTCTTTTGGTTGCTCCGCTTGGGAAAACCATTTCCTCCACTGAAGAACTAGCGGAACATCTACATCAAATCCTCCAACAAGTTCGTACCAACTTACAAACCATGACTAGTAGATACCAAACCCAATCCAGTACTTATAGGAGAGAACTTGATTTTTCATAAGGAGATTTGGTAATGGTGTACTTCCACGAGGAATGATTCCCAGTAAGTGCCCACCACAAATTGAGTGCCAGGAAATTTGGACCATTTTCGCATTATCAAACGCATAGGATCAAATGCATATGTCCTTGTTCTTCCATCGAACGTTCCAACATCACTTGTCTTCAACATCTCCAAGCTCTTCCATTATCATGCCGACCGACAGGAGTCCTCTACATCGACCGAGCATGGCATTAGCTATCTCCCTTTCACCACACTGCCTACTTCAGTTGCATTGAAGACATTCTCGGCATCCGTGAAGTTGCAACACGTCAAGGTATCTATAGGCAATTCTTGGTACGATGGACCGGACATGATGTATACGATACCTCATGGATTACTAAAGCAAAACTTGGTGCCCATCATCCCAATCTCCTCCAGAATTATTTCAATGCCATCTTGAAGGAGCAAGACGTCTTTTCAACAGGGGAGAAATGATGCAACTCAATTGACAAAGGAGTTAATACTAATATATTTTGGGATTAAAATGTAAAATATCAAGGCAACTCTCTATGGTAGCATCCATTCCCAAACGATGCCTTTTTTATTTGAAGAGGCATGTACCTCCCCCTATAAATAAAAGGAACCAATGTATGAAAGGTCAATGAATATTGAGTGTTGATTTCACCTTCTCTCTCTCTAACATTCTCTCCTCCAATTCTCCAAAGTTAATTCTCCTCCCCACTCATTCTCTCTCCAGATTTCATGCCCACTCGTTCTCTCTCCCCTCCCCTTTACCAACTCCTCCGTAAACAACTCTCTCCTCCTCATTTCATCTCCTCTCATTCCATTCCCCACTCCATCTCTCTCGTCCTTTTCCCCTTGTCTCCTTCTGTCTACTCATGCTTCCTCTTTCCCTGATACATCTTCCTCTCCCCCCTAAAACCATTACATATCCATCACCACCACCTCCGACATTCTCCACCGACACCTTACCCACGATGAACGTCCACTGCCGAATGCACCAGCATAACCAGAACTTTTGCAGCAACATCCCTTCTCCTCTGCTGCGGTGACTCTCCAAACGTCGCCCCGACAGAGATTTGACTCAAGTGCGTTGCATTTAGAGCATTCTTATCCGTGTTGAAGTGTGTCATTATAAAGGTGTAAGGTTGCTATTCCTAACTTCTTTTAGGGTTATCTTAATCCACCAAGTTCCCAGTTTTCTTTAAAGAAGGGCAATAACAAATTTCCCACAGAACTGTTCCGTTTGACCATCAGAAAATCAATTCGGAACAAGTTATCGCGTTGCTATTCACCTGTAGCAAGTATACCCACTGTAGCTTCAGTCCATTTTACTAGGCATTTAAATTAAATTTAAACCAAATCCTCTCAGGTGTAATATTAAAAGTTTGATTGCATTTTTGGCCTGCACCAACTTCCCAGAAGTGTTTGTTCAAGACATGATAGATATTTAGACTCCAGCTTGAAGCGGGTGTTGAGGATTATGTATAAGTCCGTGTGGTTCTTTATTATTATTTTTTCACCGTGAGCTTTCTTTTTAATTCTTCCAAAAAGTCTCATTTTATAAAAAGAGACTAGGTTGCTTTATCGATTGGAACCCTTATTCTTCTTCCAAGTTAAACATTATGCATGCCAAGAATGGAAAGCACCTAATACCTCACGCATCAAAAAATCAGATTTTAAACTCTTTGTAACAGTGTAAAAATATTTGAAAAAAATGAACTATTTTACTTACCTCTACAAAACCAGCAATTGAATGCATGCCAAAAACACACGAGCATCAAGATTGTATAATAATTACAAGTAAAACTTATTTGCAATTTCAACCTATAATAAAAAATTGTCAAACAAGCACATCTAGTTGACTTCCTCCACCACAGATTATCCCACAATATTTCATTGCAACCAAATAATCAGTCGTCCCCCATAAGTTATCCCAATGATAGAGTTGTCTTTCTTGGCATCAGAAGCACCAACCAAATGCAGAGTTACGGTGAAAAAACTATGCCAATAATGAAAAAATGTAATGAGATTGAGGCATGCATCTTTATCCTCGATAATACAAAGAAAAGAAAAAAGAACATGCACGGATAACTAAAAAAAACAAGCATTGGGTCAAACGGCAAGAATGATACAAGTTTATTGAGCTTTCTAAGATATCAGAAGTTAGTGACCATTTGACATGAAGTTATATCCAGCATCTATAAGATGAATTGTTTCTTTTAATTCAATAGGGCTTATCATGATAAAACTTAGTTTGCTTCTCTTCATTTGAGTTTCATATTCTAATTTTAACTCAGCCATGACCGGTCCCAAGCCCAGGTAAATGAGGAGGGTTGCGTTAGGTAGCCGACAGCCAGCGTAAAACAGTCGGAGACAACTTCCTAAATAATATTTAAAAAAACTATTTAGGAAGTTGCCTCATGACAGTCGGATCTTTTCAACATGGATTTAAGCAAACATACAGATTATTGGCCTGTAAACCATAGACATGTGCAGAGAATGGCTGTAGCATAAATGAAAATGCTAAGGTGGATGTGTGGACACACGCGTAAAGATCGGATTCGGAATGATGCAATCAGAAAGAAAGTTGGTGTTGCTCCGATCGAGGATAAGATGCGAGAAAACCGCTTAACATAGTTTGGTCATTTGCAAATAAGATCAGCTGATGCATCAGTTAGGAGATGCGAGCGTTGGGATGTTGAGTCGGCTAAGAGAGGGCAGGGACGACCCAAGAAGTGTTGGAAAGAGACCATACGAAGGGATCTTTGTTTTGTGGATATAATCCCGGGATTGACCCAAGATAGATCTGAATGGAGGTGAAGAATCCATGTAGCCGACCCTAGTTAATTGTGGGAAAATGCTTTGTTGTTGTTGTTCCATTCAATCTGACAAATAGACTGAATTCAAAGAAGCGTTTTTCAAGTTTATCTAAATCATTATTATATGTGGTCTGATAAGTTTAACTTTCACATTTCATACCACGGATTATACTGTACATTAACCACAAGTTACAATTAATATTTCCTTTTGAGGAGATTGTAGCAAGTTAAAAGTTCAAACACCATACTTAAATTCTCAGAAATACCTACAGGAATGCATTATAACCACATTTTTAAATAATAATGAACAATATCAGTGCACCCAGACATAATCGAAAGAGAAAGGAGGGAAATTTGCTAAACGAACAACACTTTTATTGATAGATGCGGAAAATATGCCTCAAAGAAACTAGTGTTTTCTGAATTATACAAGGCTGGTACACAAACAACAAAACCATGGGTATTTGAGCCTACTTAGTTTAGTTTAGTTCTACTCAACTGTGTATTCATTTATACTTGGCAAACAAACATGAATTAATGATGTATGCATACTTAGTTATCTAACATATCCACAAGTTTGAATCCAAGTTCAGTTTTTTTCCACTTCATAGGCAGCTGTGAGTTCAGGATTCCATTTTCAAGTTTGACAGATAAATTCTATTATTCATCAATATCAAGTGAATAGCAAAATGCAGCCACAAAATATATGTGACAACATCTCAAAGGTTGTGATATATGCGCTTTTGCATGATTATATGTTGTTTCAAGCATTAAGGAGAAGGAACTCACTAACTCTTGCACTTTCAGGAAATTTTCTTGAAAGAACTTTAATGCAATCCTGCAAAAAAAACACTTTACACATGAGTACAACATAAAAGAAAATCTGGAATTATATAGTTACAAGTATAAAATACTATAACGATTCAAGACAGGAAATGGAAACAGCAAACACAATTGTACAGCGAACACAGGAGAACCATACCTCCCCCAATAGCCTGAGGAACTTCAGATATTACAAGAAATGAAAATACTTATAGGCTTATGAGGTTGATAGGTTTACCAAATGGAATGATAATCAATACTATGATAAGATACTTTCCATATTCAACCATGAGTTATCTTTTTGAAGAAATTTTCAATGGACTACACTCTTGGGCTAACATTTTTTCTTCCTAAATGCAAAACTGGCATCTTAACACATTTCATCTACATTCGAATTCAATTGCAACACCTCTTTCAACTCAAAAAAAAAATTGTAACAACTCGTCTAATTAAAAAGGCAGGAAAATGGATGCTGCTCGTTTAGCAGTGGAGGAAATTCAGAAATATATCTGTTGAGAAATTATTTGGAAAGTCCATTTTAACTGCATGATGGTGCACACAAATTATAAATTCAAGAGAAATAGGTTAAACTCTGAAAATAAGTGAACTTCATCAAGACTAAAAAGAACTGCATATAGAAAGTGAATTATTCAAACCTTTGCAACATCAATGTGCTGGCAATCCAAAGCAGCTACAGCAACCTGCTCATAGAGAGTCCATTCTGTACAGACAACAGAAGGAAAAATTAATTCATGAGGAATAGACTAATAGTCATCTTTAAAAAAACAAGCCAAAAAACGTAGGGCTTGACGAGAACGTCACATGATTATAAGGTAAGAGTAACAAATATGCAATATGATTGGAACTTTCCTCATCATAAATCTAGTTGCTTTCGTCAACATCAATTACCCTCGCACTAGCATACACGTTATATGGGAACTGCTGCAACCACGATGATTTTGGAGTGAGAATTTGCAATAACAATTTAAGGAAATTCTCAGGAAAGGATAACGAATAGAGAGAGTGGGAAATGCGGTGAGAGGGAAAGCGGAAGGGATAAGGAATAGAGAGAGCGGGAAATGCGGTGAGAGGGAAAGCAGAAGGGGGGAGAGTTGGAGGAAAAGGAAGTTGGTGGCAACGTAAGGGGGTGGGAGGAGGTGTGCTAAAAGCAACGGTATTTATGTCGTGAAGGCTGGGGAGGGGCACACCTGGACGTCGTGGGACGCTGCTTCTGCTGGGGTAAAAAGAGGGCCACTGTGTCCATTCATGTCAAGGCCTGGTTAGTTCATCCATTGTGGGGATTCTTGGCACTGGCGATGGAGTGTAAAGCACGTGAATTCATCATTGTGTTACTGAGGAAAAGAGTACCCAATGGAAGGCAATGCGGCTCACACGAGGTTGGTGGTTCTTGTTTTCTTGGTGGGCTCTTGGGAAGTGAAAGATAGCTGCTTGAAAGAGGCTCGCCTGGAGGTGGCTTTGTTGCTTGGGGTGTCATTTGTGGGAGACATGCTTCCTCTAAAAGATAAATATACAATGGTAATTGTCCGAGGGTCGTTTGAGCATGAGGTCCAGCAACTTCTTTTGGCGGGAGGCAGTGAGTTTCCCCGTACATGCTATGGTGTCACCCTCTTCTCAAAGATGGATCCTAAGTCGGTCGCCTGCATTACTCCTTAAGGACTGTCGAGAGTTGGAATATCCTAAGATGGATTTTTCTGAGGTGGGAGATATCTCAAATGTCAGCTCTAAATGTCTGTTAACTGAATGTGCTCTGGGAATGGCATGAGCATAACAGTGTAGCCTTTCAAAGGCTCCCCTCATCATAAAGTAATACTCTAATAGCGGACTCCCATTCTATCTCATATAGGAAATATTATATTTATAAGTGTCGTTGCCATTTTGCCAAGTCTGAAAATGGGAATCCTATGAAATCTCGTTCCGGAAACAGTTTAAATTTACACAATTTTAAAGAAATCAAATTTCTAGTTGTTCCTTGTGTATCTTGCTCCAATTGACACAAAGAATCGTCATCCTTCCCCTCTTGTCCTTCCAGGCATATGTCATAATGGAGCATCCATTATTCTTCCAATTCCCACGATTTGATGCAAAATAGATTTAGGGTATGGATGCCTTGGTGGAATGAGGTCTGTCCGTAGTGCAGGATAATGGTAGAGAATCACGGTGAAGCATGAGGAGAAAGAAAAAAGGGAGGAGAAATTGAGGAACCCCAAATTTCTATGCAACTCAAATCTTCCATTCTCAAGACTCCACAGCACCATATATAAGGAGAAGATAGGATTACAAAAGTAACAAAACATAATTAATTGAAATTGATAAACCCTAACTTTCAAAAACAACCTAATAAAACTAATTTGACTCCTAAAAAGACTTAACTTAAATAAATAAATAAATCAGCCATTTTATAGAGATCTCAGTTGCTCTCAAATTATTTAGATAAAGTAAAAGCATGAAGAACTCAAATTAGAAACAAACAAAAGAAAGTCAAGAAACACTACTTTATCCCGAATCCCTCACTTTGTGTTGCATCAGCTCTCCATCGCTTCAAAACTCATCCCACGATGAATTATCTTTGCTACATAATTGAACTCTCCGGTGCCTTGTTACCATTTTGAATTCTGGAGCTCCCAAGCAGAATTTAGAACACCGTGTCCTGAGGGCAATTTTTCTATTGTGGAGAGTAGTGTTGAATTCAATGATGTTCTGGAAACATTTTTGGAAGGCTCGTTTACAATTGCTAAGAGTGCTGACTTTGAAATTTACAGTGAGGATTGTGTAGTCTGAAGAAGGTGAAGGAGGTGGTGCAGTGGGGAGGCGGGAGCGAAGATAGGTGGTGCAGTGGTGCAGCGGGGAAGGGGAAGGAGGTTCCTTATTCCAACTCTCATAACCAGAGATGGAGCGTTGGTGGAGAGCAAGGGGGAGTGCGGAAGCGACTGCGAAGGGGTTGGCTGGGGCGCATGGAGAGGCGGCGCATGCGGAGGTTATCGGTGCGAGTGTCTCGGGGAGCGTTGTAGGCGGGTGCGGCGCCGTTGGGGGTGTTCAGAAGGGGAAGGAGGTGGTGCAGTGGGGAGGCGGGGGTCTTCGGGGCGAAGGGGGTAGCGTGGTGTGTGGGGAGGGCGCCGAGCAAGTGGGAGGGGGTGATGGAGGCTGGGTGCGGGTGTCCCACAAGAAGCCGGAGAAGCGGTGCTTCCGGTGTGGGCAGCGGGGGCATATGGCGTCGTTTTGTCAAGTTCCACCGAGGTGCTTTGGATGCGGGAGGGTGCGGCACCGTAAGGCCTCTTGCTGGTTCCGTTCTGAGCGTGCTCGGGACTCTGTTCCGGCTCCTGTTGGTGCGGGCAGTGGTGGGGTGTCGGTAAATGGGCCTTTCGACGGGCGGGGAGTGCGATCATTCGCGCAGGTGGTAGCGGGTGATCCCACAAGTTCATATGGTGCCAGCATTGAGGTGGCCCCGAGGGTAGCGGACACTTCCAGCATGCCGGAAACCTTGGCGGTGAGGCCGGCTCACGCCGCTGTCATGAATGAAAAGGATTACGTGGGGGGTCCTAAAAACCTGGCGGTGATTGGGATCGCCTTACGGAATCTATTCTCGCTGGACAAGGTGAGGGACCATCTGCATGGTTTCCTGGGGCCGCAGTTTGCAGGGGACGTTGTGGCTATTGATGTTAAGCGTTGTTGTGCCCGTGGCCTTTCGCTGGAGCAGCGGGATCGGCAACTTAGAAATGGTGCGACGAATGATGTAATTT
This sequence comes from Ottelia alismoides, assembly GCA_037367405.1. Lineage (NCBI taxonomy): Eukaryota > Viridiplantae > Streptophyta > Magnoliopsida > Alismatales > Hydrocharitaceae > Ottelia > Ottelia alismoides. The sequence continues at coordinate 451,012 of JAZKJV010000662.1, forward strand.
GGAGAGTTTTGCGCTTTGCGGACGGGGCCCGTGCTGAGGTCGAGGTGTACGTGGTGGAGATTTGTAGAGTACACTTCCTCTCCAGGTCGGTCCATTGCCTTAACAGGGCTCTCCGGCGGTGGGGAGTAGTGCTCACGGTTCTCGATGATGGGATGAAGCCGGACGATGCATGGAACATCACTCAGGTCCTGATGGAGTGCAATAGAGGTTTGCTCGATGATGCGGTTGGCCGGGTTTTCTACGAGGCTTTGGAGATTGGTCGATTCCGTTGTAGGGTGGAGATGGCGTTCATCGAGCCTCCACCTCCGCCGGACGTGCCGCGAAGGGTCGGAGTCGACTCACCGGAGGTTCCGAGAGTGGTTGGCGTCGCCTCGTCTTCCGGGCGCCAGGTGGCCTTGCATGGGGACGCTTCGCATGGCTCGTCCCGCGAGAATGATTTCACACGTCCTTTCGGGTACTCCCCTCGGGTGATGTGCATGATATCTTCAAGGAACGATTTGGCTTCTGAAGTGGCTCCTAGGTTATCGTCACCTCATCACTTTTGGGCTCGGGCTACGGAGTCCGATTTGGTGGCTCAGCATGCGGATCCTTTGTCGGGTCGAGCGATCCTGGGTGCCAACCGTTGCGTCTTTTTCGGATCCGGAGCGGAGGAACGTTCGGACCAAACTCCTTTATTTCTCCAATCCCCTGCTGTGGCCTTCACGGCCCATTTGGATGGCGTGGCTCTCTCTTCTGGGCTTACGGTCGACGCTTCGGTGGGGCATGGTTTGTCCTGGACCTCCTCGGGTGCTGAGGACTGGTTTCGTAGCGGCTCCGCGGTGTCCGTGTTGGATGGCCCTTCCACCATCGCCTCAGGTCATGTTTCTACCTCTTGTTCTGTTGTGACAATACTGGAGTTGGAGGGTGCTAAAGTTGCGGAAGGTGTGGCAGAGAAAAGATCGGGAAAGAGATACAGGAGGAGGAATAGGACTCGGACGGTGGTCTCCGAGCCGCAGAAATGCTCGACTCTTAAGGATGCTGTTGCGGCGGCCGCTGGTCTGGTCCGGTTTGGGGAACACCGGGATGGTTCCTTATGAAGATTCTTTGTAAGGGGCTGGGGGAGGCGGACAAAAGGAGAATTTTGGCATCAAGATTCACAGAATGGGGTTGTGATGTTGTGCTGCAAGAAACGAAACTGCAAGGGGTCAACGACGTTCTTTGGCGGTCGTTTGGTGCAGGAGGATCGGATGAGGTCAGGGCTATTGATGCGGAGGGAGCGGCGGGAGGACTGCTTATCGCATGGAGGTTTACGACTCTCGCCTTCAACTCGGTTCTCAGGGGGAGGCATGTAATATCCGTTCTTTTGGTTCGTGTGGAATCTGCTTTACCTATTGCTTTTTCTTGTGTATACAGCCCTTGTTGCTGTGTTAAAAGAAAAAAACTTTGGGACGATCTGCGTGAGGCGAGTCGACTGTTCGAGGGGATCCCGTGGCTACTTGGGGGAGATTTCAATGTAACGCTTCGTACATCGGATAGGCCGCGGTCCAGGGGAGGTCAAGACCCAGGCTCACTGGACTTTGACGAATTTGTGGATTCTTTGGCGCTCGAGGATTTGGTGGCGGGGGATATCGCTTACACGTGGAGAAATTCCAACTCCCGCTACCGTATTGACAGGTTCCCGGCGTCTACGGAGCTTCTAGATTGTTTCCCTCTGTGTATTGCGTCTTCTAGGCCTCGGAGCTTGTCAGATCACTCTCCTATTATATGGGATTCTGGTGATGCGCCCACGAAGAGGGGCTTCTTTAGGTACGAGAGTTGCTGGCTGCTGGAGGATAACTTCAGGGATTTGGTGATTTCTCATTGGTCCCAGATACAGGTTGAGGGCTTCGCGATGTCGAAGTTTGCTCTCAAGCTCATTTCCTTGCGCAAGAGATTGTCTTCCTTCAAGAGGGATTTTAGGGCGACGAGGATGGCCGCCAGGACGGAGGCGGAGGGGGTGGTCAGCTGCCTTGACGCCGTGGAAAATGATCGGGATCTCCTGCCGGAGGAATTGCTTGCGCGCGCTCTCGCGCAGAAGCGGATCGCGACTGAAGATCAAAAACGGGTAACTGAATGGCGTCAGAGATCGAGGGTAACCTGGCTCAAGGAGGGGGATGCCAATACGGCGTTCTTCCATCGTATTGCTAGCGGAAGGCGGCATTCAAATATTTTGTGTTCCATCACGATTAATTTTTTTTTAGGCTCTTCCATCACGATTAATGATAATCGTGTTGTGGGGGACAGGGAGATGGGGAATGCAATCGCCGCTCACTTCAAGGAGTTCTCGGCGAGGTGCATCCCAAGAGTCTGGCGGTGGTCAGGGGCTGGGGCGGCGCCACTCCCGCCCACTTTATGTGAGAGCCTGACGCAGGCGGTTTCACTGGAGGAGGTTAAAGCGGTTGTTTGGGAGTTGAACGTGGATGGGTTTCCGGGTCCTGATGGCTTCCCGGCAGCTTTCTACCGAGACTTTTGAGACGTGGTTGGCGAGGAAGTGTTGGAAGTTATCGCCGAGTTCTGTGATGGCTATGCGGGCTTCGATCGGATTAATAGGGCTATCATTGTGTTGCTTCCTAAATCCTCCTCGGCGAAGCGAATTGAGGATTTCTGTCCCATCGCTATTTCCAACGGCCTTTACCTTATCGTGGCTAAGGTGTTAGGTTTACGGCTTGCTCGGGTCCTCGACTCAATTATCTCCCCGTTGCAAACGGCTTTTATTCAAGGAAGACAAATCGCGGATTGCATTACTCTCGCCTCGGAGCTGGTGGCGGACTGGTTAAAGGAGGGAAGGCATGGAGTGCTATGGAAAGTTGACTTCACAAAAGCCTATGATTGCCTTGACTGGAAAAACTTGTGGTCGGTTTTGTGGAGGAGAGGGTTCCCGGAGATATGGATCTCGTGGATGCGTCATTGTGCGACCACGGCCTCTTTCTCAATAATGATTAATGGACGCCCGGAGGGGGACCTCTTCCAGCCAAGAAGGGGGGTCCGGCAGGGATGCCCCCTTGCTCCTCTTCTTTTTGTTATAGATGCGGATTTACTAGCTCGCATGGCTGATTGTGTTGTTGAGTCAGGGCTCTCGGCGGGATACTCCAAGGGCGGACTGAGCGTACCCTTGCTGCAGTTTGCTGACGACACCATCTTTTTTATTGAGGGGGGCCTTGCGGAGGTCTCGGGGATGGCAGCGACCCTTGACTTATTTAGCGAGATGTTGGGCTTATGCAAAATTGTCAACAAGTCGAAGGTGGTCCCGTTTGGGCTTTCGGAGGAGGACGCGGACGCATGCAGTCGTGTTTTGGGATCTCATCCTGGAGCCTTGCCAATTGATTACCTGGGGATGCCTTTGGTTGCGGGAAGAGCTAGGCTGAGGGATTGGCTTGTGGTCGTCGAGAAGGTGGAGAAGAGGCTGGCCGGGTGGAGGTTGGCCATCCTTTCTAAGGGGGGACGCCTCGTCCTCCTCATGGCGGTGCTCTCCTCCATCCCAGTATATTTCTTGTCTAATAGCCGGTTGCCGGTGGGGATTCGCAATCGCCTCAAAAAGCTCATGCGGAGATTTTTGTGGGGCAAAAATGGGGAAGTGGCGGGAGGGATACATTTGGTGGAATGGGATGAAATTACTGAGCGCAAGAGTGAAGGAGGTTTGGGCGTGCGGAGATTGGAGCTCGTTAATGACGCCTTCCTTCTTAAGTGGGCGAGCAGGATCAAGGCCTTAAATGTCGGTTTCGGTCACCATTTCGGTGACGACCAAAACAGAATTTCGATGGAAATTCGGTCAAATTTCGATCGAAATTTCGATCATTTCGGTCATTTTTTGTACTAGGACCCCCATGTTTCGGTCATTTCGGTGGAATTTCGATTTCGACTGGATATCGATATTCGACAGAAATTCGACCGAATTTCGCTGAAATTTGAGGCCATGAGCAGGATTTGGGGCCCTGGTGAAGAGTTCTATTCCAAGATCTTGCGTGAGATTCACGGTGCTAGCGGGGCACCTCCTTCACCGGTTGATCTGGTGGGATCTCAGATGCCCTTCTAGCGAGGGGTGCTGGAGGTTTTTTCGAGAAATTTGTCGCTATTTGTGCCAGTCCTGGGTAATGGAGGTTCCTTCAGGTTTTGAAAGGATGATTGGACGGGGGGACATTGAGCTCACGGTTCCCTCGCCTGTTCGTGCTAGCTGCTGATAAGGGTGCATGCGTCGCCTCTTGCTGGGCAAATGGTAGTTGGTTCCCACCCTTCCTTGCCAATTTCTCTGATCAAAGGCTGGAGGATTTTTTCGGCCTTCTGGACGCCATCCGGGATGTCGGTCGTCCTACTGATGGGAGGGATCATTGGGCCTGGCGGGGGGGGCCTTTCTCGACGAGAAAGGCTTATGGGGCAATTTGTAGACCCCTGCCCGCACGATCGGAAATATTGGTACGTGATTGCGGTTTCTTTTGGGGTCTGGAGCTCCCCGAGCGTCTGGGCTTTTTCCTGTGGCTCTTTCGTAGACAGAGATTGATGACGAGAGATCATTGCGCGAGGTTGCTAGGTAATATCTCAGATAGATGCGTCTTATGCGAAAATGCAGTGGAGTCCATTGAACATCTCTTCTTCGCGTGTCCGAAGGTCATTGGCGTTTGGCAAGAAGCGGCCGTGGGTTGGGCTTGCACTTCAGACTTGACGGCATTCTGTGATTCGTTGGTGGCTAACAGAAACAGAGAGAGGAGGGAGCTCCTGTGGCCCGTGGCGAGTTTGTGGGCAATCTGGTTGGGCAGAAACGCAGCTCTATTCTCGCGACAACATTTTTACAAGGAAAACATCCTTGTATACTGCGCGAGATTGGTAGTTGATTGGGTGTCGGTTTAGTTTGTTGTATGGCGTCTTTTTGTGTACCATTGTAAACCGCATGTTTACCTTGCTGTTTCTTTAATTAATTGGGGCGAACACCGCTGAGTGTCTCCCCCTTTTTTGGGCCTCAAAAAAAACTATAGTCTGAAGAACATCCATAGTACGTACAATAGCCTTCCCTTTTACAGACTTTCTCGGCAAATATGCATTGTCCTGCTGCTGCAACTTCAAACCTCCCAAATTTTGTTGAAATGCTTCTATTTGGGGTCCTTTTCATAAAATCGTCTTTCTCAAAACACCCTCTGCAATTTTCCCATTTATTATTCTTTCCTACCTTAGAAGGATTTTTTTAACCAACATATTGGTATAGGCGTCTGCAGATATCCATCCCCAACTGAATTAAGAATGGTTTCCCCTGAATCTCATGGAAAAGAAGTGCATCTCTTCCTAAAAGCCCGCATAGATTTTTTTACCACGAATAGGTTTGGCAATGATGAGTGTAGATGGTGTCATGAAATCGTGCATCCTTCACAAGGACTCCTTGAGAGTTTCTAAGACCATCGTTGGGATATTTATGGGTGTAACACTTAATGGAGGCAATCTAAAATGGAGCTTCCCCTAGAGAAGCCGGGATGCTCAGGGAAGACAATCAAGGCAGATGGGGCAATATGGTTGTGCCCAAAGCAGAAGGGTAAACTCCACTAAACCCTCTCAAATTCCCGCGAAGATGGAGCATGTCTTCTTTCGATGTAGAGAACCAATGCTAGGGTTTCCCGATATGACTATGTTTACTTTCATATGGATCGCATGCGCTGATATCCGTGGCAGAGTTGTATATAATAGTTTGTTGTGCAGCAAAGAGACAAAGTGTCAAGATGTTGATGCTCGTCCAATAGGGTGAGCAACATCAGTCAGGCTCTTCCCAAGAGGTGGCAGCAACCAACCGAAAGAGTTAGCGAAGTTGTTGGGGTTGTCCTCAAAGACCGCAAGCCCTTGAGCGCAGCAGCCGCAGCATCAGCCTCAGATAGTAGGTCTATTGGAGTATTGCTTCGAATAGGTTGTTGGCCGACATGCTCGCGATGATCCACGGGATGCAGATGATCAGTTATGCATGATGGTGTTGTTACAACTTTGAAAATCAATGGGAGGGATTCAGAAGCAGTTTGGATGATGGCTAGCGACATGGACAGCTTAAAGATTCTGTAATCCTCCTTAGTGATGCTCTTTGACAAATGTCTTCTTTTTGTTGGACCTGGACAGCTTGAAGTCTTGAAGATTCTGTAATCCTCCTTAGTGATGCTCTTTGACGAATATCTTCTTTTTGTTGTTCCTGGAGTGCTCGAGTTCTTTGTGGACATTGGAAACTATTGTGCTTTATGTACACTGGAATCAATCCTATTGTTGTTGGGCTCTAATTTCCTTCATTATGAATTTCATGGTACTAAGCATATTAGGACAAAATTTTTAGACATCTGAAACCAAATCTTAAATCTTCAAATACGTATGATGGCTCATAGAACAAAAATATTTCAATTCGTTCACCATGGCATGCCTCGAAAGATAGCCAAATCGTAGGAACGACTTGGATACCATTCTCTCTGATACCAATTGATGCAGAATAGATTTGAGGGATGATTGAAAAAAGGAAAAACGATTGTGCAGTGTATGATTTTGTTTGAGATGCACGAAGAACTGTGATGGAGAGGAAGAAGGGAGGAGAAACAGAGAAACTCTCCTGGTTCTAATATAGCTCAAATATTCCCTTCACGTGACTCCCGAGATAGGATTACAAAACGAATTCTGTTAGCATGGTCAAAATATAGAAGGAAAAGTTGTAAAAATGTAGCAGTAGAATTATCTAATTAACCTAAAAAATACATCTAAAATAAAGTGATACCCAATACTAATGGCAGTGAGATGGAGCTGCCGAACTGGAATCCAGCAGTGGGGTTTCATAAAGTGTAGTAGTTGGTGACTCCAATACAACCAACGATGGAAGTTCCAACAATGGTGATTGTGCAGGATTCTTTTTTAACATTCATTGGTAATCGGATGATGGAATTACAAGGTGAGGGAATACATTAATCCACGCGCTCAAGCTTTGTTTGTTAACAGTCTTCTAAGATGATTAAGGACATTCCCAGGATAGAATTGTTGCCCCTTAAATATGTTCTCATTCCGCGCGCACCAGATTTCCCACAGGAGCAAGTATGCCGGGGATATATCGTCCTGAGAGTTGCCGCCCACCACCCTAATAGATGTCCAGAAGGCCACCGAGTCTTCCACATTAAGCCATCGAATCTCGGCCTCTTCCCAGATCTGTGACGATGCCCGACACCTGAAGAATAAATGTTCCAAGTCCTCCTCTTCTTCATTGCATCTCGAGCAGATGAGATCGCCTGTATGAAGAATATCGCCCCTCCTTATCTTTGACATAATGCGACCCTGCCTTATGAGCCAAAGGAAGAATTTAATCTTTTGTTGGATCTGTGACTTCCATATTAATGTAAAGTTCCGAGTTTGCTCCGTATGGTTCCCAATTGTCCACGCTCAAAAAAATTGTATGCCTTCTTAACGCTAAACTTCCCGGTTGCCCACTTGAAATGATACTTGGTTACCTAACTCACCGAGGTTGGCAAGTAATTGCAAGTAGTCCTGAAAACGTTGTTCCGAAAGAGACGCCATGAAACAGGGGCTCCACGTACAACCGGAGTACGCTTCCGCAGCGCTACCCATTTTGTTCATGGAGAGTGGAAAGAGGCGTGGGAACCAGTCCTTCAATGGTTCAAGACATGTCAAGTCATCTACCCAAAATCTAAAAGATTGACCATTGACAAGTGCAGGGCATAGCGTCTCTCTTAGATCAGGCAGGGCGTCCCTGATCCCCAACCAAAGGGAGGAGGGGCATCTAATGGGCAGCAATTGCAAATCTCCCCCAATTGAGTATAACTTCCGCAGCAGTCTAGAAACCAGGTCCTCCTCAACTCCCCACAACCTCACGATCCATTTGAAAATCAAAGCTTCATTCATGAGTTGAAGCCTAAGAATGCCGAGACCACCATCCTTCTTCCTCCGAGTTACTATCTCCCATCCCAAATGGTGTATCCCTCTATGTTCTTGTTTACCATCCGACCACAAAACCTCCTCATAAGTCATTCCATCTGTTCACAAACTCCCCTCGGCAGCATCCTAGCTGAGCAGAAAAAGATAGGTATCGCAGAGAGAACATGTTTGAGCAGCATCACCTTCCCGCCTTTGGAGATGATCTTAGCCTTCCACCCCACTAGCTTATGGGATTGGTGCAGGATTCAACAATGGGTTTGGTGTGACTCTGTGCGCACAGGGGGGATCTGCCTTTGTTTGACCAGATTCGATAACATTTAATAGAAATTAGACATATATAATTACTAACTATGCAGCCGCATGTTTATATGGTCCACATATGTGTAGGTAGCTTCGCTTCGGAAATGTGGTGCATCCATATGGTCAAATATGCATATGTGGTCCATACAGCCACTTACCTGATCATTGTTCTGACTTGACAAAATGAAACTAATACTAATCTTTGAGCCCAATGATGACTTAAAGCTACACGCGTCATCCATGTAGAGATAGCAAGTATCTTTGCAAGTCCTATTGTTGCTTTTTTATGTTTACCTCTTACGGTTATAGACATTATATTATTGTCGAATACATCTGAACCTCCCCTTGTATCAGCCAGACGGCATGAATTCCATGGGTGGTAATAAACTCCATTGTCATGTTTAAAAAACTCGGAGATGCCCACATACAGACATCATTGAAGTGCTGTCGGAAGTATTTTGTATTACTTTTCTCTTATTCATTAGTTGATTCATTAACCCCTTCTGGGGACCTTTATGTAATTCTCATCTTTTGACTCTCTAGGGTTTCACGATATATAAGAAACCCTGCACATGTTGAATAAGACAAAGCATTCTATTCTTTTCTCCACATAGTATTAGAGCAATGGCCCTACACCGGGGCTCATACCCAACCACCCACTAGACTTCTAACCTCTTCCCGATCACCTCTCTCATGCACACCACCTTCCTTGGTTGTGCCCAGGCTTCCTCAGTCGTGATTGGCTCTCTGCACATGCCTCATCTGATCCCCAAGCCCCATATAAGGTCACCAATCGCCATCTCCAGGCATCAACTGTAGCCAGCCCCAACAGGGCACCGACCAAGGCATCTTCAGGCGCCACAAGTGCCATCTCAAGGCACTGCTAGCATCACTCGATGCTGTTAGCACCTTCAGGTGCCATTCTAGGGCATTGCAGGGCCTAGCTGTCAGAAAAGCTCGAGCTCGATGAGCTCAACTAGGGTCCTGCTAATTAAGAGCTCGTGAACCCGACTCGAAAACTTAATAAGCCCAAGCTTAAGTTGGACATGCGACTTGCTATGGTTACCGAGTCGAACTCGAGTTGGGTCATGCTCAACTAGATGGCTCGAGTAGATAACTCAATATAATTTTAAGATGTTTTCAATTCCCCCTCTCTTTCCAGATTCCCCTCACCAAGATTCCACCCCTGCAAAAAAAAACGATTTCGAGGCCTAACCCTTTGAGCCCTATGGTCCCCTCTCCAATCTCCACTGTCGCAGCCTTGACCCTTCAGGTCCACTCCAGTCCCCACTGCCCCACACGCACTGCCACACCGCACCTTCGATCCCTAAACAACACCACATCGGCACACCACACCTTCAAGCCCTGTGATTTTTGATAGGCGTGGATCTGGATTCTTGAATCCGTGTCAGAGGCCATGTCCGAGGTGGTGGGGGCATTGGTCAACACCACCATTCTCTACCTGCTCGACACCTGCAAGACCAAGTACTAGGACAGGGTCCGTCCCGCAGCCAGCGCAAGTACAGGTAACCGTCCATCTCTCCTTTCTTTGTTTCCGTGATCTGTAGATGTAGTTCCGATATGGCAATTGGATTTTTTTTCTTGGATCCCTAAGGAGTTCGAGTCCATGGCAGTGAGGGCGCGTTAAGAGGCTCGTGAGCCAACTCGAACTCGATGAGTTCAAGTCCAAGCGAGCATTTCAGGGCTCGAACCTCATCCAGCCCGATGCCATATTTTCTTATCGAGTTCGAGTCCGAGTTGAGGTTGACTCGACTCGTTGAACTCAACAGACACCCCTACCCCCAACACCCTTCGGGTGCCACCAACATCCATCCAAGCACCTCCAGCGCCTATTTAGAACTGCCAACACCACTTTGGGCGCTACTAGGAGCAATCCAGGTGTCGCCATTCAACAACATCTGGTGCTACTCTAGGGCATTGCAAGCCCCAATCTAGTCTCTTCAGGGTGCCACGATCGCGAATCTCCAAACCTAACCAACCACATATGCAGTTGATCACAGAAAAAATAATCAGGTTTTGATATCTCCGTCTGACCGCTATGGCATCCAATTCTAACGAGACCAAACCCATGTATACTACATCTTCTATGATAGTAAAGGGACTACTATCAAGCTCAAGCGCATTGAAAACTACGTCATCTGGTCTCGTGCTTCTAAAGTGTTCGTTAGCGGCCAACAGAAGATCTCTATTCTTACTAAAGAGACTCTAAAGGAGGCGGACAAGGACTATGAGTCATGGCGATAATAATCTGGTCATGACTTGGAAGACTAATAATTGGAATCACACATAGCGACGAACCTGCTTTACAAGGATATAGAGAAGGCAGTGTGGAAAGAGCTGGAACAGACTTACTCCCAATAAACGATGAAATCCCTCCTCACAGATATATGTATATGTATATGTATATGTATATGTATATGTATATGTATATGTATATGTATATGTATATGTGTGTGCAAATATGGTCCGCATCTCATGGAGGGTTCACTCATGCGGAGTACTACCAGCTTCTCAGTCGCCTATACGAGGAGCTTGCCATTTTTCAGCTTGCTTATTGCACCAAGCATGTGACAGAGAGGGTCTAAATGGCAAGTCTATCATTTCTTTTCGTACTATATCTAGGGTATTAGATGGTGAAGGAGCAGCCTCTCTCATCAGACACTATGCCATCCATTAAGGTCATTCACGTCCATCTTCACGAGCTGAAGACCTCTGTTAGTCGTACCACTTCTCTACATCAAGCAGAAAACTCTCCTTACCCCTCCTCTAGATGGAGCGATCGACACACTTTCGTGGAGGACAAGGTCACGACTCTAGTTGTGGTCATGGCCATGACACTGGTCGTAGCGTTGACTCAGGCCGTGGTTGCAATCGTGACGTCGGATATGCACAGTGCATTCACTGCCAATGACGAAATCATTCATCAGAACGTTGTTGGGTGAAGTTTGGCTATCCTCCAGAATATCTTCATGTCAATACTACTTCTACATCGGACTATAATGCAACAGGGACATAGACTTTCTTTGATCAGGAATCTAGTGGACAAGTAGTCCAACTCACTGATCTGCTCGTGTTTACCCTTGTTAATTCGTTGGAATTAATATAGATTTGTTCGTTGCAGTCCGGCAAATTCAGATAAATCAAAAAAAAGCAAATTTAATCATTTTTCCAATTAAAGCGAGCGGTTAAGAATTGGGCGAGCCCAAGGTCGAACCTAGGGAGACCATTGTCTCCTTAAGTTTATTTTTAGTCGATCTCGAGGTTAGGTTTTCAAAGCGGCATTTTTTTTGGTATTTTTAAATGCAATAAATGAGTGAAATGCAATTTTGGAGAAGTTTAGGGGCTAAAATGCAATTCACGATCAAACTAAGTCCAAAAATCCTCAAACTTGGTCAGATTGTTAAATATGATGAAATTAGACTACTATAATTTTTTTAGAATTTTGGATGCAAAATGAATTAACTGTGAACAAAACAATGCAGACAAGGTGATTTTGCGTTAATTAATTTGAATAAATATCAAACGTCAATATTTTTCATAAATTAATTTATCTTGGATAGGTCTAAGTGAGAGATATCAAGAATAATTTTTTATTTCTAAAAATACTAAGTGAAGAATTAAAAATCAATTACTAGAATCACCATTTCATTTATTGTGACACCGATATACGTGCAAATGAGATGAAATTTGGGCACAATGTTAAACAACCCATAATCTACCTAATGTGAATTTTTGGGATTTTTAGATCATTGAATAATTAAATATCAATTTCAGGGCATAAAATGGGTAAACTATGCAAGTTTTCACCAAATTGATTATAATAAATAATACACAGATCACAAAAATGTATATAAATGCTCATTAGATAGAAAATGAGTTGCTCTACAACATGTTACTTTTGGAATAAAAATGATGCGAGAATAATGTTTAAATAAATGTCCAAACACAGGAGTACGAATGCAATACAGAAAATAAAAACAAAAAAAAGAAATAGCGCACAGGAGCGCTTCTTTAATTACCAGATCCTTCAGGGGTTTCTCTGCAATTTTCTACCGAAGCGCATGCACAACGCATGACCTCTAAGGGGTGAGGACGGTGGCGTAATTCCCAAGGACTCCAGGGGGCTCTCGCAATTTTTCCAAACCTCACGTGTCGTGCACGTGAGGTGGAAATGAAATTCACGAGCTCATATGGGGGAGTACGGGAGGGCACGTGAGGGGGCGCTTCAAGCTGCTAGAGCGTGCGGTTGTCGCGGGCGTCGTTGTGGGCGGCGGTCTCCGCTATAGGAGAAGGCGTTGGGCGGCGATCTCCACCTCCGTCGACACACGACAGGAGGTAGAGCTCGAGGGCGAACGGAAGTGACGTGACAGCACTCACTACTGAAGCGCGTGACAGCTGAAGCGAGGTCGGCTAAGGGGCCGCAGCGAAAGTGGGACGGTAAGGTGGCGCGAGTGTCCGAAGCTGGAAGAGGAGTTGCAGTGAGCGGCGTACAGCGTAGGTGGTCGTGGAGGCCGCTGCTGGACCATGGCGGTGGTGGGACAACGAGGTGGCGCGAGTGTCCGAAGTCGAGTTGCAGTGGGCGGCGTGCGGCGCAGGTGGTCGTGGAGGTCGTTGCTGGACCGTGAAGGTGGCTACGGTGAGCCCGATGGTTTATAGTTGAGGTTGCGCGTGCCTCGAGGCGGTGGTGGATAGGTGTGACAGAGGCGAAGATGAAAACGAGGGTAGGTGATCGAAGCGAGCGAGTAGATGGGATGTGGATGGTGACCGGAGTAGAACAGGGAAAGAAAAGCAAAGGAAAAGAAGAAAAATAGGAAAAGGAACAGTACATGTGCATAAAGGACTTCCTGAGAATGTCGGAGCTCGATCGTGCTCCCAATCTTCGTTCGACGCCTTGGCTAGGCGGACGGACCTCTTGGATCTCGCCTACGATGAAGGAGGTCATTGCTCGACGGTGTTGTCCTGCTACTGTCACCAGAGGTGTGCCCGTGCTCTCTCTTCTCTCGTTTGGAAAAATGTCGGATGGGGTATCTCGGTTAGGGGGTGAGGTATTTATGGTGACGCGCACGCAAGGTGGAGGAAGTGGGGAGATGGGCGACGCTTGGTTAGTGCATGGGCATGAGAATAATGGGAGACGTGGCTGCAGGTTGATCTTGGGAGAGGGTAAGATGAGAAGGAGGCGCGGGGTCTGCATGGGAGAGGGTCGCGGGGTTCGTTTGCATGGGAGGGCGGTTATGGGTTGACCTAGGCAGAGAGAGAGAGCAGAGGGCGCGAGAGGGAGAGAGAGAAAGGCAGGGTCAAAGAAGAAGAGGGGAACGTGAGGGCGTGCATGGGAAGCGTAAAGAGAGAGAAAGGGATAAGAGGTGACACGAGAGAGAGAGAGAGAAAGAGAGAAGAGAGAGGCGCGAGATAGAGAGATATGCGGGTGAGAGGTGCCACATGGTGCACACAGGGCATGGCCACGTGGTTGCGAGAATAATAAATTATAATTAAACAATTAAAGTAAAAATAAATAATAAATATAAATATAAATATAAATAAATTAAAATGAATAAATTAAATAAATAATAATAAGTAATAAATAAATAAAAATAAATAATGTAAATAAAAATAAATAACTAAAAGAAAAAATGGGGGTGACGCGTAGCCGCTCCATGAGCCGACACGTACCGCTCCAAGAAAATCAAAAAAATTAAATTGAAAGAAAAATAAAAAAGAAATGATAAAAGGGTTTGAATCAAAAAGTGGTCAACACAAAAGTTGCTCGTCTCGACGAGATCTACAACTTTCGTGAAGGATCCAAAATCAAAAAAAGTCATATGTACAAAAAAGTATTTTTGGGGGGTACCTTATAGGTATAAAATACCGTATTTTTATCTTTTGCATATTTTTGTCATTTTTTAAAAAAGAGAAAATTCAAAATAAAACTATAAAAAATATGAAAGGAATATTTACAACTTAATCTATTTTTTTATTTTAATAATAAAGAAAATAAAAGAATAATATAAAGGGTAGTTTGGTCAAAATGTACAATATACAATAGGAGTCCAAAACCCAAGTTTCAAATATGAACACTGATTCTTTTGAATTTGGTCTTGTTTGAAGGTATTTGAAAGTACATTAATTCAAAAGTGAGTAGGGGTCCATAGGAGACTATATGCACGTTTTAAGGTTCTTAGTCTCAAACTAGAGTTTGGATTTTATTAGTCAATTTACAAGTTAGAATTTTTTGATATTTTTCCTTTGTTAGTGTTAGTAATATACAAGGGATAAAATAGTATTTTTTGATATTATTAGTCTCAAGACTATAGAGTTGACTTATTCGATTTAAAGTTAGGATAAATAGATACAAATAAGTGTAAAATATGGTAATATGCAGGTGATATTTACAAGGGAGTTTGACTTCTTATTTAATGCAAATATGCAGGCTAAAATGCAGACTTTAATTCTAAATGCATAAATGCGAATAATGCACAATAAATGGAGATATACATCTAATTACTCGAGAACGAAGCTATGTTTTCGATTTTTAGAGTGATGAATCAGATTCATCACTCACTAGGACCAAAGTCGGTCGACGAGCCGATTAGTCAGTTTGATTAGTCGAGTCGGGAGAGGTAACCGACTCGAATAGGCTTAGTCGGCCATTAGTCGATCAACCTAACTAATCGGGTCGATTAGTCGGTGTGGTAGGACGACTACTCGATCGACTTTATACAGATCCTTTTTAAAAAAATCTTCTTTTAAAAGTAAACTTATTCTAATATGCTTAATGTTATACTTAAACTCAATTACTTCTTTTATTTCATTATGGTATCATTATGATGATGATCATCACCACCTCCTCCTCTACCAACGTCTCCACCACCACCGCCACCTCCTCCACCTACATTCATTCCCCAGGTTTATCAGCATCGACCTCATGCTCATGTGCCTCGTCAATCATCCAGCATATCCAAGGTATGTTATGAGCTTTTGAGTTCTTCTAATGGCAATGGTGATTTGATGCAAATGAGACTTCGCGACGATGAAAATAAATTTTGAAGGGTGGAATTTTCGGTGGAGAAGAAATGGAAGGGTTGAGAGAAGAAAAACTCACCGGAGAACGAGGGATTTTGGAGAGGAGAAGCGCGAAGATCGCGCGGGGGAGAAGAGAAACGAGAGAGAGAGAGAGATAAAACTCTCAAAATTAGTTATAATCTGACATATCCTTACAATAGACTATCATCCCCTTTATATAGGAGGGGTGGTGTTACAAAGATAGAAATAAAATTTAAAATTTAAATTTGAATATATCATACTAACTAATTGATTTGAATAAAATTCAAATCTACCTTATCTTATTTTGATTGTAACTAATTAAATTCAAAATTCAAATTGAAAACCGACTAATTAATTTGAGATCACAGACGATCTCTTTTAAATAAAAATTGCAACAACTCGAATAAATGTAAATAAAATTAGACTCTAATTAACGGATAAAAATCAAGCCCTATTTATTAATTTTGTGATGCATCAATTCTCCTCCGCTTGAAAAATTCGTCTCCCGGCGAATTGCTTGATCCTTGATGCGTTGCTGGAGAATTTGTCCTTGAAATTGTAGCTTCAAATTCCCCAATTAGATCACTTTCAACGTTACGTTTGTAGTTTTTTTTCAATTGGATGGCGTCTCTGCAATTTTCGTACCCCTTCACTTAAATAGAAGTCATAGCATAATATATACTCCAATAGGCTCTTTGGATAAAAACTTTTAGGAGGAGGGGTCTTCCTGCAAATATTCTAAAATAATTTCCCATCCCAAATTTCATGGGATTAGAATCCCATAGATATAGAGCCACTCAGTAGGGTTCTTTGTTCCTTTCCCTGGCAGTGGCGGCGGCGGACGCAAGGTGGGAGCAGGGGGTGATGGTGACGCACAGGTGGAGGATCGTGGCGATGGCGCGCTACTAGGGCATAGCGGTGGCGGCTTGCGCGGACGGGTCGTCGCGTCGACGGGGCTGGGGTTCAGGGTGACGTGGTTGGGGGGTACGCCGAAAGGGGTGTGAGGGTGGCGACGGGAGGGGTGGTGACAGTGGTGAGTCAGGGGGGGTCGGCGGTGGTGCGTGGGATGCAGCGGGAGAAGGTGTTGGGGCTGCGGGTGCAGGGGGATGTGTCGGTGCTGGGGCTGAGGCGAGTATTGTGGGAGGTGCGTGAGGAGGTTCTGGGGCTGCGAGGACGGCGGTGGGAAGGGGAGCAGGGACAGAGGGGTTTGCCGGGACTGGGACTGGGGTTGGGAAAGAAGGTGCAACGGGAAGGGGGTCTTGGGTTGCGTGTGCGACGAGAGGGGGGGCTGGAGGTGACACTGGGGCAGGGAAATGCGTCGCATGGGTTGCGGGGGTGGCGGAAGGGGCTGAATGCGGGGCTGGAAGGGGTGCTGTTGCGATCGGGGAAGGTGCCAGAGGTGCGAGGGTGGTGGAGGGGGTCCGCGAGAGGGCAGCGGATGGGCAGTAGATCGATTCCTGCGGCTTTTGCAAGTCAGAATATACCTGGAAAGCGACCAGGTCGACATTTTTTTCATCCAAAACGATCTGAACAGCGCACAGATCATCGTCGACGGCAAGATTTTGTTCGTCGTCAACTTGTACCATAAAGATATCAACGTTGTACCATGAGTATATCCATTGTTGAACCTTGATGCTTGTCTGGAGGTGCTTCTTGATTTTTTGTTGACACGAACGCGCATGCGAGCCACGAGATAGGGTTGCTTGATCGAGCTTCATCCTCCAATATACGACAAGACCGTCGAATCGAGAAAACGATTCAAATTCCATGCTCTGATACCAATTGATGCAAATGAGATTTCGCGACGATGAAAATAAATTTTGAACGGTGGAATTTTCGGTGGAGAAGTGTTAACATATATATTAGTTTATTTTGTATCTCTCTGTTATTTTTATTTTCAGTCGTATGCTTTATGTAATTTACCCATAGGCTACTCTCCTATATAAGAGAGCCTAGGGCTGGTGGAATAAACATCTCTTTCATTTTTCCCAACATGGTATCAGAGCGACGGTCCTAGAACGGAGTTCTCGAAACCCTAACCCTATCCCTACCCCACCCGCATGCCTCTCTCTCTCTCACCGTCGTCGGCGCATACGCGCGACCGCCTCCGCCGCGCGTGCGCTCCGCCTTTCGCGCCTGCGCCTAGCGCTCTAGCCCTCGCGCGCTCGCCCTCGCGCGCGACTGCGCACCAGCGCGCGACTGCGCGCTCGCCCTCGTGCTGCGCGACTGAGCGCCTGCCCTCGCGCGCCTGCCCTCACGCTCCTGTGCTCTTGCGTGCATGCGTGATCCAGCGGGCACCATAGAGCCCTAAACGTGTGCTCTTGAATCAGCCCTAAAGCGCACACCGTCAACTAAATGGGTTTAGTTGCTTCAGGTCTACACATGCAACTAAACCCGTCTATATCTGTGTAGACGAATCTTATCTTCAGACAATTGCTCCAGTCTTCAATTTCCAGTACGTCAGAAAGCAAGGCGGATATTCCATCCATTGACGTCTTTCGTGGTCCAGCGCCTATTGTAAAGATGGATGGTACGAACTATGAACTGTGGGCGATGCAGTTCATGAGTATGATGAAGTCAACTGGAAAGAAGCACATTCTTACCAAAGGAGAGCCTGCTGAGAAGACTAGAGCCAATGCCTCATAGGAGGCCGATGACACATACGCCAAAGTCTGGTTATCTGGAACGTTGGCGATCGAGATTGTCAATGACATTCTACATCAGCCCACGGCCAAAGACATGTGAGACATCCTGGCGGTCACATACTCTCAGGCGAAGAATGAGACAAAGATTCTGCAACTCCAGCATAATATATTCACTATAAAGCAGAATGGTCGCCATCTACATTCACTCTACACATCCCTGCGAGGGATGTTCGAGAAACTATACAGCTTCATGCCCCTGATAGCCACGCCAGAGCAACAGAAGATATATCGGAATGCGACTATGGTGGGTGTTTTCCTTGTTACACTTGATCCAGAGTATGAGGCAGCACGATCCCAGATCTTGGCCGATTCTACTATTCCTCCCATGGAGGAAGCCTTTCATAGACTGAGCCGCATCACCGTCCCTTCTACGGCCACGAATCAGAATGCTTCAGCCATGGCCGCCAACAGGAGTCATTTTCATCATCAGACCTGTGGACGTGGACCTCGTGGCAGGGGAGGCCACACTCGACCAACATGTACCTACTGCCATCGCGTCGGACATAATGAAGACACATGTTACTCTAAGCATGGATTTCTTGCATATGCACGAGTCATTGAACAGATAGAGCCTCCATCTGCTGCCACCTTGGATTAGCGGTTCGATGATCTAGTTGCCCGTCTAAGGGGCATTATTCCCCCATCTGGCCCAGCACCCACTACTGAGAGTCAATCTGATGCTGGTGCATCTGCCTCTGCGTCTACCAGTGCATCAGGTAGCATACGTGCATTTACCAGTAGTATATCAGATACATTACCTTGGATTATGGACTCGGGCGCTACACATCATCTATGTGGCGATCAGAGTTTACTTACAGGATATTCTCAGATTCCTCCAGGCCGAACAGTGGTCATTGCCAATGGTACACATTCCCCAATTACTGGTTAGGGGGAGATTAGACTGACATCTTCTATGCAGCTCAAGAATGTGTTACATGCGCCTGATTTTTCAATGAATTTACTATCAATCAGTCAGATTACAAAAGATTTACAATGTCGGGCAATTTTTGATCCATCTTCTCTTACTTTTCAGGACATCCTTACGGGCAACGTGATTGGTCGTGTCTATGAGCAAGGAGGCCTCTATCGCCTCAATCAGACTCCTTTTGCTGGAACCTCATCCCTACCTACTGGACCTGTATCTCCTCTGTTGTGGCATCTGCGCTTTGGACATCTACCGCTTCAGAAGTTACGTCGTGTGTTACCCCAGGGTCTGCCTCACACATCCATCCAATGTGAGGCTTGTCAGTTGGGAAAGCATCACCGGTCTACCTTTCACAGTCGTCCAGGTCGGAGTAGTACCTCCAAGTTTGAGTTATTTCATATTGATATCTGGGGTCCGAGTCGTGTACCTGATCATCAGGGACACAGATTTTATAAAGTTATTATGGATGACTTCTCTCGTGTGTCAAGGGTATTTTTGTTGAAAAATAAATCTGAAGCAGGGAATGTTATTATCCATTTTCTTAATGAAATTCGTAATGTTTTCTCCACATATGTTAAAATTGTGAGAAGTGATAATGCCCTAGAATTGTGTACTCATGTCCTAACCAATTACTACTCATCCAAAGGGATTATCCATCAAACATCCTGTGCTTATACCTCTCAACAAAATGGGATTGCTGAAAGGAAACATCGCCACCTACTAGATGTCACAAGATCACTTCTTATACAGAGTCATGCTCCTTATTCTTACTGGGGTGACGCAGTTCTCACAGCATGCTACCTAATTAATCGTATGCCGTCCTCTATTCTGGGTGAACAGATTCCTTTCTCCCTTATCTTTCCTGGTAAGGATCTGTTTTCCCTTACTCCTCGTGTGTTTGGCTCAGTTGCCTTTGTCCACTAGTTGTCTCCCGGTACTGACAAGCTCTCTCCTAGGGCTGTCAAGTGTGTGTTTGTTGGGTACTCCAGAACTCAAAAAGGGTACAAGTGTTTTGATCCATTGCGTAGGCGGTATATTGTTAGTGTAGATGTTACATTTTTTGAATCCGTAATGTATTTTTCATCCTTAGGTGATCAGCAGCTACCTCCAGTTCCTACAGATGCCATCTATATGACACCACCACCACCAGTACCACCACCACCAGCTCCTTTACCATCATCCGCACCTCCGAGTACTATCCATGTTTCACCACTACCATTTCATTATACCCGCAGGCCTACTCCAGCTCATGGTCATGACTCATCTCCTAGCTCGCCTAAGGTATGTACTGAAGATATTACTCTTGATGGATCTAGTGATATTTCTGAGCACGATATGTTGTAGAGGCCAGATGAGGACACAACCGATTTAGATGTTCCTATTGCTATACGCAAATCGAAGAGGGGCTGCGCCAAATATCCTTTAGCAACTTCTGTGTCATTTGAGCGACTATCTGGGGATTTCAGGAACTTTCTGGTTGCCTTGTCAGCTGTAGATATTCCACAGAATTATGAAGATGCTCTGAAGGATACTAGATGGCGTCTAGCAATGGAGGAAGAAATGGTGGCACTTCAATCTAGGGGAACTTGGAGTCTAGTTCCTATACCTGCAGATGTGACCCCAGTGAGCTGCAAGTGGGTATTTACAGTCAAGCAGAATGTAGATGGCAGCATTGACAGATACAAGGCCCGCCTGGTTGCACGTGGCTTTACACAGACATACGGGGTGGATTATCTTGATACGTTCTCACCAGTAGCCCGTCATTCTACCATACGGATCTTGCTGTCAGTTGCGGTTAGTCGAGAGTGGCCGCTATATCAGTTGGATGTGAAGAATGCGTTCTTATATGGAGATCTACAGGAGGAAGTCTACATGCAACAGCCTCCCGGGTTTGCTGTTGAGGGGGAGTGTTCTAAGGTGTGCAGACTTCATAAGGCTATCTATGGACTTAAGCAGAGCCCCAGAGCATGGTTTCAGAAGCTTCCAGACCTCTTTGAAAAACAAGGATACAAATGCTCTCATGCCGACCATTCCTTTTTTGTACAGAAGACTTCAAGAGGTATTATTGCAATTATGATTTATGTAGATGACATCTTGATTACAGGAGATGATGAACAAGGAATAAAGCAGGCGAAAGAAAAGCTGGGTAGCGAATTTGTCACTAAGGATCTTGGAGTCCTTAGATATTTTCTGGGGCTGGAATTCGCCAGAAATCCGTATGGGCTAGTGATGTCGCAGAGAAAATATGTTACGGACCTGTTGAGTGAAACAGGTATGCTTGGGTGCCGGCCTGCTACAACACCAATGGACCCTAGCATGAAGCTATATGATGATGATACAGAGGAGGTGGACAGAAAAAGATACAGAGAACTGGTAGGCAAACTGTTGTATGTCACGATCACTAGGCCCGATATATCCTTTGCAGTGAGTCGTGTGAGCCAGTTCATGGAGCAACCATGTCAGGTCCATATGGATGCTATACATATGATACTCAGGTACCTCAAATCATCTCCTGGTGCAGGTTTGCTATTCAAGAAAGACAAGGGGATTTCTATCTCAGCATGTGCAGATGCAGACTATGCAGGTTGTCCCAAAGACAGGAAGTCCACCTATGGGTTTGCAGTCTACGTTGGAGATTCTCTAATCTCATGGAGGAGCAAGAAACAGACGGTGGTAGCCAGGTCTAGTGCTGAATCTGAATATAGGGCTATGGCTCAGGCTAGCACAGAAATGATGTGGGTAAAGGCTATGCTTACAGATCTATTTGTAGATGTACCACTTCCTATGAAAATAGAATGTGACAATCAGGCAGCCATGTTCATTGCAAACAATCCAGCATTCTATGAGCGAACCAAGCACATTGAGGTCGACTGTCACTTCATACGTGACATGATTCAGAAGGGGTTCATTGCTACATCTCATGTTACTTCAGAAAATCAAACTGCAGATATATTCACCAAGGCACTACTACGAGGCTCATTCCAGAAGTGTGCGTCCAAGCTGAGCATGATTGATATCTATGCTCCATCTTGAGGGGGAGTGTTAACATATATATTAGTTTACTTTATATCTCTCTGTTATTTTTATTTTCAGCCGTATGCTTTATGTAATTTACCCATAGGCTACTCTCCTATATAAGAGAGCCTAGGTCTGATGGAATAAACATCTCTTTCATTTTTCCCAACAAGAAGAAATGGAAGGGTTGAGAGAAGAAAAACTCGCCGGATAACGAGGGATTTTGGAGAGAATAAGCGCGAAGATCGTATGGGGGAGAAGAGAGACAAGAGAGAGAGAGAGATTAAACTCTCAAAATTAGTTATAATCTGACATGTCCTTACAATAGAATATCATCCCCCTTATATAGAAGGGGTGGGGTTACAAACATAGAAATAAAATTTAAAATTCAAATTTGACTCTATCCTACTAATTAATTGATTTGAATAAAATTCAAATCTACCTTATCCTAATTTGACCCTAACTGATTAAATTCAAAATTCAAATTGAAAACCGACTAATTAATTTGAGATCACAGCCAATCTCTTTTATTTAAATAAAAATTGCAACGACTCGAATAAATGTAAATAAAAGTAGACTCTAATTAACGGATAAAAATCAAGCCCTATTTATTAATTTTGTGATGCATCATGATTGGTGCGGATGAGACGATGGCATATCCACCCGAGGGGAGAGGATGGGAGAAAAATGCGGCGGGGGGTCATCTGGTCGAGGGAGATTAGGTGATGGTTTGTGCGAGGAGGTCCAAGCGTCATACCGTGCCGGAAAAAGAGCAACTCCGGCGGTCTTTCGTCAACCCTTTCGGGAGAGGGTGTTAACATTGCGGCTCCACGAAGCACTGGGCTCTCACCGGAGCAAAGTGTGACCGCTTAATTGGAGAAAACAACAGGAGGAGATCTGGGATGAGTTCTCCAGTGGATCGTCCTGCCAGGTGGGCGAGGGTGGAGGAACGGACGTGCTTTTCAGGGGTTCATCGGATGTAGGTCTGATCTCAGCAGGCCAGTTCGGGGAGATGTGGTGCAGTTGACGCAACAGCTTGTGCTGGCGAGAGGGCCTACAAATGTGGAGTCTCAGGAGTTAATGTGGTGGATGTCGGAAGGGTGGACGATGTTGCGTTGGAGAAAGCCTTCGTTTAAGGATGAGTTTGCTCAATCGAAAGCTATTGATCGCATTCGAGTTAAGGGAATCCTGCTAGTCATGAGGGGAAGAAAAGAACTCTGTTCGTTGCTTGGTAGTTTAGCCCAGATCGTAGATGTCAAAAGCTCGGTATGTTCGCCAGGGGAGCCACCTGACTCAGTCCATAGAGTGACTGGTTTTGGGGCAGAGACACTGGGATGGAAGAAGATAACTTTTGCGGGGAAGGTTTTCCACGTCGAGATGGCGCTAGCAGAAGTGGTGCCTAGGGGGCATCTCCAAGAGCGACCTCGTATTGCAAAAGACAGAAGGGCACCACTCAAGACTGTCCGGCGATCGGAGGGTGACGGGGCTCCGAGTAGGGCGGAGCAACGCCAGGAAGGGGAATGGCGCACTCTACGGATGCGACTCCTCGAATTCTGCAGGAAAAAATTCGAGACAATCATTGCATATCTTCCCAGAGAACGCCTCTTTCCGGAGCCGTTTCGTTTCCAAAAAATAGCGACAATACAGGCTGGCAAAGTCGCGACTGATGCGGACTTGGTACCAAGCCCTATGGGGCATACACGTCTGGAATCGTCGCCAAGCATAATGGCCCCTATAGCGGGTCGGTCTCAAACCCGCGAGGAAATACCCGACTTGGGACTCAACCAGGGGATTCTAAGATGGAACCCGAGCATGGGATTACACCCGACTGGTTCTCCGGAAGGCTCAGGCCTCAAGACATGTCCAATGGATCCTCTGGTTCTGGGCCGGAGCGAGAAGCTTGCGATGGGAAGCAAGGAGCGGACCGGGAACGAAAGATCTGTGGGATTCGAATCGGAACCGGAAATTGGGAAGCGAGGGGCGGACTCGGATCAGGGGCGGATGTAACGTTGGGTTCGGATCCAGTGGTCATCTTGCGGAGGGTGAAGAGTCTCTAATCTTCAGGGAGTCGGACGGAGGAAGGGGGCCTGACATGGAAGAATGTGAAAGGGAGGTTAACAGAGAAACATCCCTAAAGCAACCTGAGGCCAGTCTCGCAGCTCCTAGAGACCAGTCGGGTAGCCATCCAGGATTTAAGCTTGCTCAAGAGGGAGACGTCACACAAGAGATTGGTGACTGAAGAGCCTAGATTCGGAGCTTTCTACGCCAGAAAGGAAACCACCAGGATGACGAGGAAGGACAAAAGGGCAGTTGTACTCACCTTGGCAGATGAACGTCAAGATAACTTGCAGGTGGAGTTCTCTGCTGCAGCGATGTTGCCGGCTCTTAGGAACCGTTTCGACGTCTTGGACAGGAGGGTAGCTGCACGCTAGGGCCTGGTCCTACCTACGAAGACTTTGCATGTTGCATTATGAAGATACTTTCTTGGAATGTAAGGGGATTGGGGCGTCCTGAAAAGCGTATGGGAGTTAAGAACCTTATTTCGGAAGTCAAGGCAGGCGTGTTCCTGCTCCAAGAAACAAAACCGTCGGGTGGTGTAGAGGCGAACACAAAAGGCATGGATGGAGGAGGCCGGTTTGAATTAAAGATGATGGAAGCGCAGAATGCGTCGGGAGGACTGATGACTGGATGAAAGAAGGACAGCTTCGACCTCTTAGAGGAGTCCAGATCTATGTTCTGCCTTTCTGTATTGTTGAAGAGACGGTCGGACAGTCTCACCATACTCGTCAGGAACGTCTATGGCCCAACCGGTAACGACAGGGGTACCTTGGTGTCGGACTTGGAGCGGGTGGGTAGCGAGAATATGGAAGGGCTATGGAACATTGGGGGGATCTGAATGTAACTCTTATCCCGGATGATTGTCCTTGTCGTGGAGGTGAGGGAGACCCTGGCTCTGAGGAGTTTCGGAGGGATGCCCATGGCTTGAGCCTTTTGATTATTGATGTCGTAGGCTGTGCTTTCACTTGGCACAATGTGACGTCCATTGTTGTAAAAATCCCCCGACTGGCCCGACTAGTAGGTCCGACTAGTCTAGTCGGTGGGGTGGCCGACCGAGTACTGACTAATTCCGACTAAGGCCAACTAGTCGATCGATTTTTACTTGAAGATACCATTTATTTTTTATTTTTCAAAGCAAACTTATTCTAATATGCTTAATGTTTTATTTAAATTCAATTTCTTCGTTTGTTTCATTATGATAATATAAAAAATGTTCAAATCTATGTAAATATATAAGAATATACATACAAAAATGATTTATATATTTAAAATAATTAAAAAATTCAAAACCGATTAAAGCCCGACTATCCGATTAGTCGTCCGTCAGCCGATTAATCCTTAGTCAGTGACCCAACCGACCGAGTACCGACTATCGATTTCTGCAACCTTGGTGAGGTCGCGTTCAAGGTTGGACAGATTTTTACTGTCGAATGATGCTTCAGAGAGATTCCCCCTGTCGCATGCGTGGGCCCTCCCACGGGCACACTCAGATCACACACTGATTATCTGGTCGTCAGGAGAAATGGAGAAAGGTAGGTTCTTCTTTCGCTTTGAGCGCAACCGGCTATTGGAGGAAGGTTTCCGAGAGACCGTGATAGAAAAATGGAGAGCTGGACACCCAAGGGGTCGACAGTATCGAGACTGGTGACTAAGTTGTTACTGTTGAGATCCTTTCTGATCACCTATGGCAGGGATGTGAAGGCGAGGAGGGGAGGGCAGAGGCCCAAGCGAGTGTTACTAGACTGGATGTCCTAGACGATGACAGGGGTCTGGACTAGGATGAGTAGATGGAAAGGCAAGGTATGCTGGAAGAATTACGCGTGGAGGACAGTAAAGAAGAGGTGGAGTGGCGACAAAGATCCAGACATAAGAGGCTAAAAGAAGGGCACGCAAATATGAGATTTTAAATTTTTCCATATTATGGCCTCGGGACGGCGGAGAAGAAAACGACTACACGAGATACAGGTGGGAGGGGTTAGAGTTCAGGGGAAAGAGGCGCTTGGGAGTGCGTTGAGGGGGCACTTTGTAGACGCGATAAGGAGGAAATGCGGGAGCGATTGGGGCTGGCTGGGGAGAGGTGTCGAAACTCTGTTGAGCACGCAGGTCGAGGGTCTCTTATTACCCTTCTCGGAGGAAGAGACTAAGATTGCGATTTGGGCTCTAAATGCAGATGGTGCTCATGGCCCGGATGGGTTTCCTGTTTATTTCTACCGAGAGTTCTGGGATCTCTTGAAGGAGGAGGTGTCGGAAATGATAGACGAATTCAGAGAGGGAAATAGAGGATTCGGGAAGGTTAACCGGGTGATGCTCTTTCTCCAACCAAAGAAAGACACCCCCGTCACGGTGAAGGACTTCAGACCATTAGCTTTGTCCAATGCAATTTACCTTATAGTGGCAAAGATCCTGGCAAATCGGCTCAAAGGTATTCTGGACTCAGTTATGCTGCATGGGCAGACATCATTCATACCTAAGAGACAGATGGCAGACGGTTTAGTTATGGCATCGGAGATTTGTCTTGACTGGAAGAGGACGAAGTCGAGAGGTGCTTTGTGGAAAATCGACTATGTTAAGGCTTATAACTGCGTGGACTGGAGGTTCCTGTGGGCGTCGCTAAGGAGGAGAGGCTTCCCCAATGTTTGGATCGGCTGGGTGAAAAGATGTGTTACTATGTCCTCATACTCTATCCTGGTGAATGGTAAACTTGAGGGGGGGATTCTTTCAGCCACAACGAGGGGTCTGACAGGGGTGCTTGTTGGCTCCCATGCTTTTTGTCCTTGTAGTTGATGTGTTTGGTGTACTCCTCAGTCAGGCTATTGAGGCCGGTTGGTGTGAGGGGTTCCGCAAGGACGACATCTCCATCTCGTTGCTACAGTACGCTGATGACACTATCCTATTGCTTGGGGGAACCGAGGATCAGAATGCTAACGTGGTACAACTGGTTGAAATCTTCGGCAGTATCTCCGAACTAGAGATCAACAAGCGAAAGTCAATGGTAATCACCTTCGGCATGAGTCATATGGAGAGTAGCAGACTGGCGAGGTTGACAGACTTCCCCTGGGAGATCTCCCTATTTCCTACTTAGGGTTGCCGCTAGTAGCGGGGAAATTGATAAAAAAAAAGACTGGGATGATGTGGTACAACGAATAGAGCGGATGTTGGCAGGTTGGAAGGCAGTCATCTTATCCAGAGGGGGAAAATTGGTCCTGTTAAAGCATGTTCTCTCGGACATTCCTATATTCATCTACTCCACCAGACTTATGCCGGTGGGAGTAAGAAAAAAATAGAGGCTTTGATGCAGAGATTCTTCTGGTCGGACAGGGAACGGCAGGGACACGAAATACACCTGATGCGGAGGTTACTAAGGAACGCAAGGACGGTGGTCTTGGAGTTAATGATGTCGAATGCATGAACAAAGCGCTTATAGCAAAATAGATAACACGCATATGGGGTCTGTCCACCTCTCTGGTCACCATACTCGTCAGGAAGCTATATGGTTTTAAAGTTGATCTCGTGGGGGGAAGAACTCGGTTTAAATTCCCGTTGTGGGCAGGTATACGGGAGATCCTACTGTTGATAGCGCCACATCTTCGACCAAAAGTGAGTAGCGGTCAACTTTTCATATTTTGGCGTGACAACTCAACTGGGGAGGATACGCTACAGAGTAGATTCCCTAGATTTTATGCTTTGACGATTTCGAAGGAGAGCACGCTTGCACAAGTGGCGGAAGCATCTCTGACCAACGCATGGAAGAGTTCCTTAAGTTGCAAGCTGATATCCTACCCCCAGAAAATATCCAAGCGAATAGAGATCACTTTGTATGGGGGGTATGAAGTTCTCTGTGAATAAAGCATATAAGGCCTTAAGACAGATAACAGAGGAGCAGGACGCGGAGCTTTGCCAAGACATGAGGGTGGTTTGGAAGTCAAAGATAACGTGCGGAATATGTCTTTCTTTGGTGCTTGAGAAGAAACTGCTTGTGCGATAAAGGAGGGGACGTTTGGTGGGAGTGGCAGATACGCAGTGCAACAGGTGCAAAGAGATGGTGGAAGACACAAAACACTTGTTCTTTAAGTAAACAACATCTGAACAGTTCTGGAGGGCAGCAGGAATACCTTGGGTTGTGAGTAACGGCGCAGACGTATTCTAGAGGTCAATTCGGGCGATTGGCTTCTCCTCGACAGATGGTTGCTCCAAGCCTTTCGCCGGACTCCTATGGTCCATTTGGTTAGGAAGGAACGACTTGGTCTTCAACAACAAGAGATTTTGTTGTGAAAATGTAATATCATATTGTAATGCTCTCTACAATTCCTGGCTCTTGCGATAATGTACGTAAAATTTACCAATGAAGTTTGATTTGCGGTGACTCCCATCACAGGGGATCACTCTCTTTATCATCAAAAAAATGATATTATCATAGTATAGAAAATGTACAAATATATGCAAATATATAAGAATGTATGTATAAAATTTATTTGTATATTTAATAAAATTAAAAAAAATCAAAACCAATTAATGGCTGACTAAATCTGATTAGTCATCCAGATGTCGATTAATCCTTAGTCAGTGACCCCGTCGAACGAGTACCAACTACCGATTTCTGCAAACTTGACTACGACTGAATACTCATGTTTGAAGCAGCTACTTCAAATTTCCAACGCCATTACTGCCGAGACTGCTTCTGCTACATATATGGCTATCACTACAGATACAATAGCCAATTTCAGTCACAGATACCACACCTTCTTGGATTATTGACTCCAAAGCTTCTACTCATCTGATTGGAGAAGGTAGATTGCTAACCTCCTCCCAACCTTCTTCCACTCATAGCTCCAAATTTCACCGTAGTCGAATTTCGATTTCGACAAGTAGCCTAAATTCGAGCGAAATGGCCGATATTTCAGCAATATGGGGGCATATTAGAAATCTTGATCGAAATTCGATCGAAATTTCGTTTCAGTCAATCATTGATAAGGTGACCAAAACTGACATTTAGGGCCATGCTTCCATTGTGAAGTCGGTTCGAGTCGTCAATGGCTCCCACTCCCCAGTTACTACTATTGGACCACTGAGTTCTCTTCCAAACTCTATCGTTTCGAGTTCATTGTACCCCAGATTTTCCTTTGAGTGTGCTTTCTGATCATAAGTTTTATACTGATGTGAATTGTCGTGTGATTTTTTATGAGCTCCATAGTTATTTGCATGACATCTTAGACGATGCATCTTTTTAGTGGGGGATATAAGAAGAATGTTGTAGTATATGCGTCATGTATAAATGGGTAATTAGATCCCTCCATGGTCTAATTACCACATGCAGTGGTTTAGTCCCACGTCTTCTAGTTGTGGGACTTGGAGAATGGAGAGTCAGTGGGGGCTATATAAGAAGCCACACACCCCTTGTATCGGATGAGAGAAATTTGAATACAACATCAGTCCTTTGAGGCATTCTCCCGTAGTTTCATCCCACTACTCATGAAGTAGGGTTCCACGTAAAAATCCCGGTGTTCCTTCATGTTTATTTTATTTCTCTGATATTACACTCCCGCATTCTCGATTTCTAACCCGGTGTCGGTATCAAAGCGGGTTCGATTCTCAAGGATTTACTTTATGTTCGTGATTTGTTCGAGATTCAATTCTTAATTATCGCTAGAGATTCATTCTTGAAGATTATTATTATTGTTCATATATAAATATATATGATTTGTTCAAGATCAAGAAGAGTTCTAGGGTTTTCTTATGAAACCCAAATTCTGCACAATTCGGCCCATGACAGTCCAAGCTGTTTTTGTTCTGTTGCATGTTCATAACTACACGTTTTGAAGATCACGCCATCGCAGAAATAGAAAGCAACTAGGGTTTATCTTTTGCATGAATCCCGTATCATCGATTTCGGGCATGATTCACTCTTCGAGCACAACATCTCCATCACCATCAATGGAGAAGATCACATAGTTGCGGCAAGTTGGGTTCATATTCTGAACAATAAATCTCACTAGAGAAGAAGAAAAGAAGAAGAGGTGCGAGCAACCCCAAATCAACGCAAGCTTCAACTGTCGCAAGCTTATCATGTCGAGCGGTGTGCAACTCCCTCAATTCCAAACCCTAGGCGGCACCCCACTCACCATCTCAAGCCTCTTCTCCACAACTTGGCGGTTCTTTTCGTTTTCGACAGTATTGTGTGCGTGCGTACGTGTGGCTGCTTTGTTTAAAAAATATCTGCAGCTTTTAAAAAAAGAAGAAGAAGAAAAAGGAGAAGAGTAGCCCAATTCAAGAAAATGATGGGGCCCACAGTTTTTGTAAGCCTAATTGGGCTAAGTTGTATTTTGGTCCCAAATTGGGTTGTATTTCACAGAAAAAGGAAGGTCGAGAAAAAATGAACGGCTCAAAAAAAGAGTTGTGTACAAGAAAACGTACACAAGAAAAGAAAAAAAGGACGAGACGACTTTGAAAAAAGGAGATATAGTCAGAAAATGGTAAAAAACGAGAAGAAAGATCAGAAAAAAAAATAGAACTGCTTTTGTCATTTATTCGTTTTCCACATCGTTTTATGTCTTCTCCCAACTTTGTCGATGTCAATGTTTTCCGACAAGTATAGGAGAAAGAGGGAGTATTGTGTAGAGTTCTATGGTTTAGGTCAGATTTCAAGATTTCATGCCAGTTGTCAGACTCTACAGAAATTCAGGTTCAGACTCTACATTTAGATTGTTTCGGAATCTTCAGTTTGATGTGTATGTGTATGCGGTCATCAGTTGAGAGGTCCCCATCTTTGATTTGGTCGGCTCAGAGTTCTCATGTGATCCATAGGGACTCCAGAGTAGAGATCTCATTCTCAATGCCATTGTGAACTAGGATTTTCATGTGGTTTCATAGGGACTCCATAGTAGATATCCCATTCTCTGAGCCAGTATGGGAGAGACCCAGTTCTCCGACGAGGAGAGTTTTAGACTCCATTCTCCAGCGATCGTGGACTCCGACGAGGATGTTTCTATGGCTTCTTCCAATTCGACCATTCAGAGTGATTGAGTTGTTGCAGGCCAGAGTTCTCCAGGTGGAGACTCGTTCAGTTTCAGTCTCTCTGACAGGCGCAGTACATAGCACATGCTCTCCGACAAGGAGACCTGGTTCAACTCACACTCCAACCGTTTTGTTCGTCCTCACCAACATTGCATGAGAAGCAACGTCCTCGACAGCAACCGACAGTAGAGTATGCGTTGAGTTGATATTGGCAGTAGTGCCTTGTCTTGTGTGTTTGATATTTCATTCTATGTGTCCAAGCTAAGCATTGCATGCTCCAGCTTGAGGGGGACTGTTGGAGTATATACATCATGTGTAGATGGGTATTTGGATTCCTCCAGGGTCCAATACCACCTCCAGTAGTTTAGTCCCACATCTACAAGGTATGGGACTTGGAAAGTCAGTGGGGGCTATTTAAAAAGCTCCATACCCAATGTATCAGATGAGAGAAAGTTGAATACAACATCAGCCCTTTGAGATGTTTTCCTGTAGTTTCATCCCACTCTTCACGGAGTAGGGTTCCACGTAAAAATCTTAGTGTTCCTTTATGTTTATTATGTTTATATGATATTACGCTTCCGTGTTCTCGGTTTCTAATAAACAATGAATTGTATTATCTCGACATCCTTACATATTCCACTTTTGTTTTGTTGGTGTGGCATATATCTCCTCTGATCCATTCCTATGGCATCTGCGACTCAGATTCCTTCTACCAAAGCTCTCTCTGTAATGTTCCATGAACTCTCTTTACTGAAGCTTTTTGAGTGTGAGGCATGTCAGTTCGAAAAACATCATCAAACTTCTTTTCCTCCGAGGCCTGAGCCTCGCCGACCTTTACCCCTTTCTCTGTTTCATTGTGATATTTGGGGGCCCTGTTTAGTTCGTACTATCAGTGGTCGTAGATATTTTGGTGTTTTTGTTGATGATTATAGTAGATGCTCTTGGGTCTACTTAATACGGAATGATCATACATTAATAAGATTGTCAAGACTTTTTTCATTTCATTAAAACTTACTTCTATGCTTGTATTAAAATTCTGTTGACTTATAGTGCTATGGAATTTACTCAACAATATTTAGTATCGATCTTTGCATCTCAGGGACTACTCGTCAAACTTCATACCTATACTTCACAGCAGAATGAGATTACCAAAAGAAAACGTCATCTTCTTGACATCAATCTCTCTTTACTTGCTCCCACGAAGGTTCCTTAGATCTATTGGGTTACTCACTCTTACCGCCACTCATTTTATCAACAAGGTTTCATCATATTTCTTTAAGGGAGTCACTCCTTCATCCCACCTTTATCCCGATGAGACATCGATTCCTTTGCCCCTATGGTTGTTTTACTATATTCATTCATAATTTTCATAATGCACACAAATTGTCACCACGAGCCATCAAGTGTGTCTTCCTTGTGTACTTTTGCACCCAAAACGGTTAACAGTGCTATGGTCTGGTCGGTCGCCGTTACTATATCTCTGCTAATGTCACATTTTTTTAACAGACCGGCTACTACAGAGTCTATTAGTGACATACTTTTGGAGCAACCACTACCACCCCATCGTCTACAAAAGAAAACACGAGAGGCATTCTGATAATGTTCGATTACATGTTCCCTATACACATGAGGAGATGCCATTTTCAAGTATCCCCACCAATGCTACAGTGGATGTGCCACATGATCTCCTTATAGCAGTACAGCAGACAAAGAGTCAATGTACTATGCATCATATGTCTTTCTTTACTTCAACTTGTAAACTCTCCGGTTGTAACAGACAATTTACAGATGCTCTGATAGCTGTTATTAGTCATCGTGATCATCGTAGTGCGTAACAGGATCATGATTGGAAAAAAACCATGGATGAGGAGATGGATGTTCTTACCTCAAGAGGAACTTGGGAATCTGGCTTAAAGCCAGTTGCTTGTGGATGGGTTCTCACGACTAAGCAATATCCATATGGTACAAATGACAAGTTCAAGACCATGTTAATGTGCAAGGGATTCACTCAGGCCTATAATGTGGATTACTTCAAAACATTCACCAGTGGCCATATTTAGCTTGGTTCCCACCATTCTTTTTATTGTCGTCAACAAGAAGTGGCCCATATTTCAGCCTGATGTGAAAAATGCATTCCTCTATGGTGAACTTGAGGAAAAAGTATACATAGTATAGCCCCCAGGTTACTCCGTCGAGAATATGCCAACTCCATAAGGCCATTCATAGCCTGGAGCATAGTCCACAAGCTTGATTTGACAGAGCCACCACTGAGATTGAATCACTTGGTCTTCACAAGATGGCATCTGACTATGTTGTATTTGTCAGACGACGATCTACTGGTGTCATGATATTAGCCATCTATGTTGATGATAGGGTGATTACTGGTGATGACAGCATGTATTGCAGAGGCCAAATCCTTCCTCTAGAAAGTGTTTGTAACCAAGGATCTTGGACAAATTCGATACTTTCTGAGCATTGAGGTGATACGTACTACAGAAGGGCTGCACTTATCATAGCAAAGGTATTGTCTAGACACTCTTACATAGGTAAGTTTGCATGGATGCAAAACATCAAGCATACCAGTAGAGGCACAAAAGCATATAACTTCTATTAATCATAAATTTGAGGAACCTACTCAATATAGAGGCATATTGGGTAAATTGCCTTACTTTATTGTTACTAAGCAAGATATATCGTATGTTGTCTGTAAAGCAAGTCCGCACGTCAAGAGACCACGTTACAATCACTAGTAGGAGGTTCTCTTGATACTTCGATATTTGAAGGGATCTCTAGAGTGTGGCCTCTTCTATAGGATCAATGGCCACACTGACATCATTGCTTATGCAAATGCATATTATGTTTGGCTCTCTTAAGACAGAAGATATACCACTGACTATGCAATGTTCATTGGAGGGAATTTGGTTACTTGACGCGACAAGAAGCAGTATGTTTCCTAGCTACTCTCTTTCCTAGATATAAGACAATGGCCCAAGTCACATGCGAGATCGTCTGGCTAGTCTCTTTCTTGGAAGAAATTGGAGTACCTACGATTACTCATGCTTCATTGTATTGCGACAGCAAATCTACCACATATATTGCCACCAATCCAGTCGTTCATGAGATAACCAAGCATATTAAGTTTGATTGTCATTTTATCATATACGTGGTTCGAGGAGGGAAGATCAGCTCTCCCCACATTTCGTTGAACTTCATCTTGCAAATATACCCAGGAAGGCACTTCCAGACGTATTCCGTGGCTTACTTCCAAGTTGGGCATGACTGATGGCTATGCTCCAATTTGAGGAGGTGCTAGAGTTATTTGTATTGCTTTTTTCTTATTATGGGGGCCTTTATGTTATCTTTTGGCTCTCCTGGGTTACACTCTATGTAAGAAACACAAGACCTGTTGAATAAAACAAGTCATTCCATTCTTTTCTCCACAAATATAATGATAACCGAGCCTCCCTTTGTCCCCATGGACATGGATCTCTTCTTTCATTGAACTTGCACTTCACATATTATGTCTTCAATATAATCACTCAAATCCCCTTCAAAACTGGTTTAGAAGAACAAATTTAGGTGAATAATTTGAAATTCGAAGGAAGAAGCCTTCGTGCATGATAACTTAACTAGGTTAAGTAAATTCAGCTTTTTTGTTTATGATGCGAACCATTTGTAAAATGACTTGACACCCTTTGGAATTTTTTTGAAGAAACCACCCAACTTCACCTAGTGCCAGCAACCTCCATGCTTCGAGGCTCAAGTGGAGTACCATAAGGTTTTCTTATTATTACGCAATGGCATCTATGGGCTTAAACAGATCACTTACGCATGGTTCCAGAAGTTATCGTGGGTACTAAAAAGTCTAGGTCTTTTTAGGTCATCAGCAAATCATTCCTTATTCGTACGAAAGAACAGAAAAGGAACTGTGTCAATGTTGGTTTATGCGGATGGTATTATCCATACAAAAGATGACTCTAACGACACGAGATACAGCCATGAAGATGCAACTAGCCGAACAATTTATGATCAAAGACACGGGTCCTTAAGATACTTTCTTAGGATTGAAGTAATTCGGTTCAAGCGAGGCCTAGTTGTGTCCTAAAGAA
Source organism: Ottelia alismoides (assembly GCA_037367405.1). NCBI lineage: Eukaryota > Viridiplantae > Streptophyta > Magnoliopsida > Alismatales > Hydrocharitaceae > Ottelia > Ottelia alismoides. The sequence goes on from JAZKJV010000662.1 coordinate 486,099, forward strand.
AGTCCGCTACCGATGTACACCAAGAGACAGGAATGCTGTGATCTAAGCCAATACAAACACCTATGGATCTCAAAGCACAGATCGATGAACCAAGAGTGTTGACGATACAGGTCACTATATATGGGTAGAGGGTAAATTATTGTATTAACCATCACACAGCAAGTTATATCACTTGCGACTAGTAAGCTGAGTTAGTTCATGGAATCTCCTACCTCAACACACTTTGATGCATGCATGATGGTTTGATATATATTGAGTCCTCCCTAGTGAAGCACCTAATATTCACCAGAGGCAACAGCGCCTTATACGCTCATAGCATGTTCTGATGCAGAATATGGAGGATGCATGTTGGACAGAAAATCTACTTCCAGGCTCTACACATATCTTGTAAGGAACTTGGTTACTTATAGCAAGAAATAGGTTGATGTCACCCGCTCAAAGTGTTGAGAGTGAATACAAAACAATGACCCATATAGCAACACAACTAGTATAAATTCGATCAATAATATTCGTAACTCCTACCGACATTATGGAGCTCAGCTGCGATAAGCGGACAACAATGGATGCAATTAACAACCTCATGTTTCATGAACGTACTAAACACGTGGAAGTTGATGGTCATTAGTTACACCATAGACATTATACAAATAGGGTTGCTCTTACTCAACGTAGAATCCTCTTACTCTTGATGTACCTTCTACAAATCATACTACTGATACGTTCGCAAAACCACTCATTCGCACACAATTTGAAACATATTGTGGTATAGAACATGATTGATATATATGCTCCAACTTGAAGGGGATTATTGAGTGTTAGTTGTGGGGCCATACCCTAGGCAGCCGTCTATAGAAGTAGCCCTGGGATTCTCATTATACGCCCTTGGGAATATGAGAATGATATAGGTGCGGAAAATAGTTTTTCTTGCTCTGCAAAACACGTTGGCTACTTTCGGAAGCCATTGATACCATGCTCCCAACATGTTCTAAACATCCACATGTTCGAAATGAGATGAACCCCACGAACTTGTGTGGAATGTAATCAATATCCACCGTTGTGACTAATCTATAACTAATAATCAATGATATCATGACCTCGTTCCCCGCCTAAAGAAGGAGGGCAGAACATAATCCCTTCCTAGCAATATAGTTTGCCTAAATATACAGAGATACTCCTAGCAGCAGTGAAAAAACACGAATCCGAATTGCAATTTTCCTAAGAAAATATCGACAGAAGACTACCTTTCCAAGATATCAAATTTTGAAAGAAAAAAAACACTCAGTCAGATGAAAAGCCTAAATAATGGCAGCAGAAACAAGCAACGGCATTCAGATTCAACACCAAGATCGGAATTTTACCTTCTCCCCCGAGTTTGGATCGCGCCCTAGGGTCGTTCAAGATGGAAAGGCCGTGTTTCAAAACTTTATCGGATCGGCGGACCCTGAGCTTGCGCACAAGGCAGAGGTACTCCCAGGCGCCGCCGCCACCGTGGTCGGCCTGGCTCTCCAGCCTGTTCAACTGCGCCTCCTCGTTAGCGCTCACCATGGCCACCAAACCCCTCTGATCGATCTAACTTGGGCCGAGATGCGAAATCGGGATCGTTGGAACTCTGAAACCCTAGATCTAGATAGATCGATCAGATCGGGGCTCGGGAGTGGCGGGGAACGGACACGGATTGGCGGCGCAGACGGGATGTTGTCTGGTGCCCGGGAAAAGGGAACGGGCGCAAAATGGCAGGTTCGTCAGCTGACGCCGCGACGGGAAGTCCTGCGAGGTCGACCGGAAAAAAATCAGATGGAAGTGCACACGTGCGCTTCAAAGTTGTGTTTTTGGGAATTACATTATTTAAAATTGGATTCGTATATTTCTCTTGATATAGTGATTAAATATATGATTTTATTTTTTTTAAATAAAAAAAAGTTGAAAAATGGACGGAGACATTCATATTGGTTGTCCTTAGGAGGCAGTTTTATTTTTTTTTTCCTTCTGAAAATATGCATCCTCTTTTTAATCATGACCTTTGGCTAAAAAATACAAGTGTTTTGTACATTTGGATGATATGACAAAAAGCTATGCGATAGTAGATAATCAAGGTATTGAAGATGTGTGTGTGCAGTCATCGAGTAAGTTCATTTTTTAAAAGATGACAGAAAATACAAACAATTAGCCAAACAGAGGCAGAACTAGTATACATTATGGGGGACCATGGCCCCCTCATGATTATTATACATCACTTATATAATATATTAAGTTTTAAATACGGTCCCTCCTTAATTATATTATAATTAATGTTGTTAGAGAAATGTTGTACAATTATTAAATGGTTAAGTGGTAGCGTGGCAAGGCTATTATTTGGAGAATAGGGTTCAAATCTTATCTCCATCCGTTTTACTTTCTTTTATATGGTTTATCCGATCACTTCCAAAGTATTTAAATACAACAACAACAACAAAGCATTTTCCCACAATTAAGTAGGGTCGGCTGCATGGATTCTTCGCCTCTATTCAGATCTATCTTGGGTCAATCTCAGACTTATATCCAAAAAACTAAGATCCCTTTGTATAGTCTCTTTCCAACACTTCTTGGGTCGTCCTCGCCCTCTCTTAGCCGGCTCAACATCCCAAGACTCGCATCTCCTAACCGGTGCATCAGTTGACCTTCTTTGCAAATGACTGAACCATCTTAAGCGGTTTTCTCGCATCTTATCCTCGATCGGAGCTACACCAACTTTCTTTTTGATTGCATCATTCTGAATCCGATCTTTACGTGTATGTCCACACATCCATCTTAGCATTTTCGTTTCTGCTACAGCCATTCTCTGCACATGTCTATGCTTCACAGGCCAACATTCAGAACCACAAAGCATAGCAGGCCTCACGGCTGCTTTGTAAAACTTTCCTTTAATTTTTAAAGGAAATTTCTTATCACATAGAACAGCGGAGGATCCTCTCCACTTTAGCCAGCCTGCATTTATTCTATTAGTAACATCTCCATCAATTTCCCCATCATGTTGCAAAATAGATCCCAGATATCTAAAAGAATCTCTCTTTTGAATGTTATCGTCACCAATCTTCACCTCGATTCCTTCACCGTTGCTTCCATCAAACGTGCATTCCATATATTCCGTCTTAGTCCTACTTATATGAAAACCTTTAGTCTCCAATGCATGTCTCCAAACCTCAAGCTTCTCATTTATTCCATCTCGAGTCTCGTCAATCAACACAATATCATCAGCAAATAACATACACCAAGGTAACTCAACCTGAATGTGACTTGTCAACTCATCCATATTCAAAGTAAAAAAGAAATGGACTCAAAGCTGAACCTTGATGTAAACCAATGTTGATATCAAAATAGTCAGTCTTCCCCGTCGGGTTCCTTACACAAGATAAAGCCCTATCATACATATCCTTTATGAGATTAATGTATAGGACAGGTACTTGTCTCTTCTCCAAAACTCTTTACAGTATCTCTCGTGGGACGGAATCATAAGCCTTCTCCAAATCAATAAAGATCATATGGAGATTCTTCCTTTTAGCTCTATAAATCTCCATTGTTCTCCTCAGCAAATGGATGGCTTCAATAGTTGAGCGACCTGGCATGAATCCGAATTGGTTTTCTTTTACTTGGAAAACTTGTCTCAACCTTCTTTCGATCACACGTTCCCAAATTTTCATAGTGTGACTCATCAGCTTGATACCTCTGTAATTTGAACAATTTTGAATGTCTCATTTGTTCTTATAAAGAGGCACCACGATACTCCTCCTCCAATCTTCAGGCATTTTCTTGCTTCGCCAAATAACATTGAATAGATTCGTAAGCCAAGTCAAACCACACTCACCTAAAACTTTCCATACTTCTACAGGGATGTCATCCGGTCCAACACCTTTCTCAGGTCTCATAACCTTTAAAGCCTCCTCTACTTCTTTTCTTTGTATTCGTCTATAGCATGCACGATTCAAGTAACTTTCACTACTAGCTAGATCACCCCAAGTGATCTCTCTATTTCCTTTTCCAATGAAAAGTTTATGGAAGTACTACTCCCATCTAGTCTCTATATCATTCTGAGTAACAAGCACGTGACCTTCCTTGTCCTTAATGCATCTCACTTGAGAAAGGTCTTTGGTCTTTCTTTCTCTTCCTTTGGCCAACCTGAATATATCCTTTTGGCCCTCCTTAGAGTTGAGATTTTTATATAAAACTTCACAAGCTTTTGACTTAGCCTCACTTACAGCCTTCTTTGCTTCCTTCTTCGCTATTCTATAGTCTGTGACAATTTCCTCTGTTCTATCCTTTGACATAGCTTTAAAGCAAGCTCTTTTAATTTTCAACTTCTCTTGCACCCCTTCACTCCACCACCAAGCCTCATTTTGACCTGGAGTTCCTCCTTTTGACTCGCCTAACATCTCTTTGGCAACCTTTCGGATACAAGATGCTACTGCCTCTCACATCTCGTTTGCACTACCGCTACAAACCCAAGATAAGTCTTCTAAAACCTTCTCCCTGAAGCTTGATTGCTTCAGCGGAAGATTCCACAACCTAGTTCTAGTGATCTTAGGAAACCTTCCTTTTCTTTACCAGCCCTTTTATTTGTAAATCCAAGATAACAAGCGATGTTGGGATTTCCAAAGTATTTAAATAATTTGATATAAAATTGTATTCTGAGTCATGGGCGGAACTAGTATACATTATAACCCCCAGTGATTATTATACATCACTTATGCAATGTATTAAGTTTTTAATATGACCACTTCTTAATTGTATTATAATTAATATTGTTAGAGAAATGTTGTAGAGTCATTAAATGGTCAAGTGGTAGACTGGTAAGGCTATTATTTTGGAGACCAGGGTTTGAATTTTATCTCCATCAAAATTACTTTTCCAATCACTTCCAAAGTATTAAAATAGTTTGATATAAAATTGTATTCGAGTTTATTTATCTATCCCATATTTTTATTACTCTTCCATTATGTTTATTACTCTTTATAAATAAAATAAATTTTATTGTTTCCTTTTAACCATGAACTTTTTTGTTTCAAAATTTCACTTGCTAATTTAGCCTTTTCACGATGGATTTAGAGAGACTTAACTTAGTATATTTATCTAATTTTAAAAATATCCACGGAAAATACCAATCTATTTGAAATTCTAACATTAATAATATATTTAAATTCTGTGTTTACCAAGATTGAAAGAGGTTCATTTTAAAAACATTAATTTTATTTAAAAATATCGTTCAAATATATATATATTTTTCTATTTTTGAGCATGCATAATAGTTGTATACTCGGTCCCTCCTTATTAAATTCCTGGTTCCGCCCCTGTAGCCAAATAATAACCAGGTTGTTGAAAACACCCATCGTCCTGTCTGATTTATCCCCTCCATTGTCTATTGACCATGTTTTGTATTGTAAAATATATTTAGATAATTGTTTATTCAAACATATTTTTTATTGACTGTTGTTTGTATGATATTCATTGAATACATGTTATTATGTAGATGATATATCTTCAAGTGAATGAAATTGAATTTTCATAGGAAGAATAAATGTTGCAAATGGTGTCTTAGTTATTCGGAGTAATGTTTATGCCGAATGAACTTTTTTATTGACTCGCATTTGTGTAATATTCATTACGTAAACATTGTTGTGAAGATTATATATGAGTATACGATGATATCTTTACTGCATGATATTGGTTACAAGATATATATTACCAATGTCGTGGAAATTATTCGACGATAAGTTCTCAGACGTTATATTAACGAAGTTAACACGAAAGACCTAACTCCGAACCAAAAAAACGATAACTATGGCCATGATGTTTTTAATTTTTAATCTAGATATTATATTTATTTTTCATTGGACATTAACAGGAGATTGAAGTTTATCTTGGTTTCGCCTTTAATCGGGATGTTGAAGCTTTAGATTATTTTTGGCGTTTCAACAGTTGTATGGTTTTAAACATCTATAACTCTAATTCGTAAGATTGGAGTTCATGATCATTGAATTGAAAGGTTAATCCATACGATCATATTAGTTTGATTCAGTCAAGTCTTGTGTATAGGTGTTGTCTGCTAAAGCGGATACATCAGTGTTTTTGAAACCGGACCGGACCGGCCGGTTTCGACCGGTCCGACCGGTGAACCGGAACTGGACCGGTCCGGTTAACCGGTTTAGGCCGGTTCGGTTCGATAATTCCAATTTTAGTTAACACAACTTCTTGCATGTATTGGGTTTAAATATAAGTAACTATTATCATGTTATAGAGCATTTAGTCCAATATATATATAGAGGATGGGGAGCTTACACCAAGGTGCATGTAACTTTAAATGCACTGGCGCTTATATCTTCCATATTTTTTTACTTTTTTGAAAAATACCACCATGTATATTCATCTATATATCTCTCCAATATGCCATTAAAATTTCGTCTGAAACAGAGACTCCTGTGACCTCCATCCAGAATATGTAATTTTAACGGTCTTAGAATTGCTGTAATCAACATGTTCTGAATGGAGGTCATAGGAGTCTCTGTTTCTAACGAAATTCGAATGACATATTGGAGGGATATATGGATGAATATACATGGTGGTATTTTCCAAAAAAGTAAAAAAATATGGAAGATATAAGCGCCGATGCATTTAAAGTTACACGCACCTTGGTGCAAGCTCCCCATCCTCATATGTGTGTGTGTACATATATATATATGAGGTTGGGGAGCTTGCACCAAGGTGCGTATAATTTTACATGCACCGGGGCTTATATCTTCCACATTTTTTATTTTTTTTAAAATATCATCATGTATATTCATCTATATATCCCTCCAATATGACATTCGAATTTCGTCAGAAACAGAGACTATTATGCCCTCCATCTAGAATAGGTCGATTACAGCAATTTTAAGACCGTTAAAATTACAAGTTCTAGATGGAGGTCACATGAGTCTCTGTTTCTGACGAAATTCTAATGGCATATTGGAGAGATATATAGATGAATATACATGGTGGTATTTTTTAAAAAAGTAAAAAAAATGTGGAAGATATAAACACTGGTGCATGTAAATTACATGCACCTTGGTGCAAGCTCCCAATCATATATATATATATATGACATTTGATGGTGTATAAGAAAAAAACTTTATGTATAGTGTGAAATATATACATTATCTATCTATTTTATACATTTCAAGTATATTTAAGTGTATATTATAATATATATAGGGCTTATCTAGAGAGCATTGTGCACATTTTAGACTAAATGAGCCCATGATTATAATCGTTAGATCCTAATCGTATGGTTCAGAATTTAATAATAGAGAATGCCAAAATAGAAAATTGATAACAACTCGCGCGAAATCCTCGGAGTTTAGTTTCCTTCCTTGAAGAGTAATTAACGTATATTTAATACCAAAAATGTCAATCGAGGCTTCTTTCTTGACGATTCACGGACGACCATCTTAGAAACCCTACTTCTTCTTTGAGAGCGATATTGTGTTGGAGTTCATCGACGATATACGTAAGTTTTATTGTTTTTTAAATTTAACTCATTTTGTTCTAACCTACTACAAACGATATATTACACAATCGCAAACATTTCAATCTCAGATTAAAGATGATGTTAATCTTTGCTAAAGATGTATTTTCGATCTCAGAATTATCGCTAATACGTCTTAATATTCTTTCTTTAAGACCTTAATTCACATGCTTTTGCGCATTTGTTGTTCTACAACACAAAGTATTAGTAAACGTTTCACTTTTGATTCTTAAGAAATTCACTTTTGGTTATTAACATTACTAATGTAATTTCATATTCTGACAATACCATTCGTATATATTTGAGTTACTTAACATCTTCTATAATATTACGAATCGCGGTTATAAGTTTTACTTTTAAAAAATTGTGTTACTTGTTCATGTTAAAGTGTTACTGGTTTATTTCAACAAAATTACAGAAGCTTTGTTCTATAGTTACTAATGTCTGATAAAAAGTTACCAATGTTTGTATATGTTACTAATGTCTGATATAAAGTTACCAATGTTTGTATATGTTACTAATGTCTGATTTTAAAGTACCGAAGCTTTGTTCTTTAGTTACTAATGTCTGATATAAAGTTACCAAACTTTGTATATGTTTGTATATGTTACTAATGTCTGATATAAAATTACCGAAGCATTGGTATATACATACTAATGTCTGATATAAAGTTACCAATGATATACATGTTGTCAAAAGAATTACTTGTATATGTTAAATTGTTACTAATTTATATATACAAAGTTATTAATGCTTGAGTCTATACTTACTAACATTTCAGATTTAATAAACAATGAAATTTGCATATGTTACTAATGTCTGATATAAAGTTATCGAAGATTTTATCTATAGTTACTAATGTCTAATATAAAGTTACCAAACTTTGTATATGTTTGTATATGTTACTAATATCTGATATAAAATTACCGAAGCTTTGGTCTATAGTTACTAATGTCTGATATAAAGTTATCAAAGATATACATGTTGCCAAAAGAATTGCGATAAATATAAGTTACTGATAACTATTGCAAAATTACTTATCGTAGGTATTACTCTTACCAACGCTTGTAATAAAATTACTGTTGAGTATAATATTATTACTTCTTTTATATTGTAGTTATATCAAATAAAATTTCATATTAACGATGTTACCAACGGAAGGGTTTATTTCTTTTAGGTCATACTTTTTTTTTTTAAGTTTGCTCTTGCAGTAGTCGCTCGTTTGGAGGTAGCAGAAACACTTCTTCTTTCGTCCTTGTTGAAGGTCGATAAGGGTGAATAGCCATCGGAGTTTTGGAGAAGAAACCTTTAATCGGTATGAAATCTTCTATGAATTACTCGTTTGCAAACTATATTATAATTCGTTGATCAATATGTGTATGTGCTTATAGAGCGATATCTGCGTTTCACTAGGGTTACCAATTATGGTTTTCATTTCTTTTTACACAAATCACGGTAGCAATTTTGAATATTTGCGACATGCATGATACATCTTTGAGTATTACAACTCTTTACCTGTCCATCAAAGCCATTTATTCTACTACAATTACCCTATCATATAGAAAACTTATTACTTATGTTACAGTAACAAGTTACTAATAAATAAAAAAATCTTACTGATTGTATCATGGATGTTACAAACGCATGTGTATTGTCATTTTACATAAGATATTGTGGCAAAGATTACTGATTTAATATTTATTTATTTTTTTATCAATAGATATCTTCAAAATGGAGGAATCAAAAGGTTATCAGGTATCATACAAGAGGAGAAAGCAGGACATTGTGACACCTCCAGCAAAAGAAAGCCCACTTGGTACAAAATATGTACATTTATACCATTTTTACTCTTTAAAATACGAAATAACTATAACTTTGGATATAGGCATTGGCAATGAGGGTGAGAAAGCTACTGATCAAACCAAATGTAAGTTATTCTATTATGTTCTGTTATATCATCATTATTTAATAATTTACAGTATACCATATATTAAATGTTTGGACAATGCAGTAAGTCAAGAAAATCAATTAAATGTGAAGGAAGTTGCAAAGATAGATACAAAAAAATCCAAATTTTGCATGGAAACTGTTCCAGGTAAATGTTTATGAAATTGATAAATTATCAATTTTAAATTAGTCGATAAAAATTAACTGAAAATTATGTAAACTTCTTGCAGCACGATATTGTGTGCAACACCATTGCTACATTAAACAATTCGTGACATATCTCGGAAATAATAAATTGACTGGAAGGCACAGGGAGTTGATATAAAGATCTACCTTTTCAAGGATTGTCTCTATCACAAAACTTAATATCAATTATCAAGTATTGGATTTTATTATTCAGAAGTATTAAGGAAATTGGGTTTTTAGATTTGGGAAGAAAGAGGTAACCTTCACGGACAATGACATAGGATTAATATTGGGATTACCGACATCCGGATTCCCAATTCACCTAAGGGGGTTTTCTTTTGAATGGCCTACTTCCTTAGAGAGTCTGATTTTCATTTCAAACATGTCGCTTAATCGTCACAATATTTGTGATATTCTAGATTCATTACGTAACCTCGAAGATGACCATTTTGTGAGAATGTACATTACATGCATAATTTCTTTGATGTTTTGTACTTTCTTGTTTCCGGAGACTAACTTTTGCTTCCCTAGAGTTTTATTGAACTACATAGACTCAATTGAAGACACTCATTTCTTCAATTGTTCTAATGCGGTTGGTAACATGATAATAACCGCATGGACGATATAGTTGAGAAAATCAAGATTCGAATAAGTATGGATGGTCAATGCACTGTGAGATACCTCACTGGATGTGCTGCATGCCTATATGTAAGTATATATAAGTTTTGATATTGTTAAATTCTTCTATTTAATTATAATTCATAATAAATTTACCTTTGTATTTCAGACACGGACGCTAGAACATCTCATTCCGTTGCAAGCATTGAATCAAAATTTGCTACCGAGGATACGGAAATGGACAACTCCATTCAAAGTTTCAATAGATCAATTATTATGCTTGGATGAAGATCAGGTAACATTTAAAAATACGAAGTATAAATTAATAACAAGTAATTCCTCTATGTCATGCATTAATTCTTTCAATTTAACCTTTTGATAAAAATGATATAATTTCATGTTAAAGGCTTACTGATTTTGTTCAACAAAATTACCAATGCTTGGTTTAATGTTACTAATGTCTGATTTAAATTTACCAATACTTTTATAAGTTGTCATCCACTGAATATTACCAATAGGGCTGAATAAGTTTAACCTTTTGCCGATACTGTTAATTGTTCATGTTAAAGGCTTACTGATTTTGTTCAACAAAATTACCAATGCTTGGGTCAATAGTTACTAATGTCTGTGATAAGGTTACCAATGCTTGTGTTACAAATGTCTGAGATAAGGTTACCAATGCTTGTGTTTCTAAATAAAGATTACTGATTTTGTTCAACAAAATTACCAATGATTGGGTCTATACTTACTAATGTCTGATATAAGGTTATCAAAAGGTTACTTATCATCCACTACAATGTTACGAATAGGGCTAAATAAATTTAACCTTCTGCCGATAGTGTTACTTGTTCATGTTAAATGTTTACTTATTTAGTTCAATGAAATTACGAATGCTTGGGTATATAGTTACTAATGTATGGGATAATGATACCAATGCTTATGTTACCGGACCTCCATCCATTCTTATATTTTCAAGTTACCAAATGTTAAATGTTACTGTTATAATTCCCAGTATTACTTACAGAAGTGGTATATGTTACTGATAGTCTCTTATATTTTGTTCAACGAAATATTAAATGTTACAGTTAGACTCCTCAATTGTAATTAAATTCTGTTGAAGATATTAATTTTGCTTTACAGTTGTAATAACTATTTTACTGAATGAAATTATTTTTCCATTATAGATTGTGGTTTATTTGAATTATGATGAAAAAGAAATATTTAAGGTTGATGCAAACGAATTTATTTTTAATTATGAAACCTTCATCAACGAGGGTTTCATTTCATATGCATACGCCTTGCGTGTTGTATCTCCCCATACAAAAAGATTTGAAGACGATTCAACAACGCCAATCTTGAAGAGCGATCAAATACAGAAAAGTGGAGAATTTAGTTATGAAATACATGAGAAGAGAATAAGAGAGTTGGAGGATATCATTTCACAACTATCAATCTTAACGGAATTTCAAAGAATAAAAAATGAACATGATATTTCAATCAAGGATAATGAGAAGCTTAGGATCGAAATATCAGTTCTAAAGCAATGGTTTGAGGATTTCTTTGCAAAATCAATTGCTTCAAACAAGAAAGAGGAGCCTGAACATGTAAATGATCAAATTGAGGATAAAGGCAACCTAGAAGCAAAGAATGATTCACCTTCATTTGATCTCGGATTTGAGAAGGATTTACAAGAACATGAGAGGGACACAATAAAAGGAACTAAAAGAGGAAGAGGAAGGAAATGCATTACTCCCAGCAGTTTATCAAAAAGAGTAAAATATAGAAGAGCACAGATGAGAGATGAAAATGAAACAAAGAGCCCGGTCAAGAAAAAAAATCAAAAAAAAAAGAAGAAAACTTGTGAAAAAACAAAGCGACTAAGTGTTTTAAGTGGAAGATAATGATCAAATTAGCAAGTTAAAAGATAACCATGATATGGCATTGGAGGTATGAAACTTATAAATATTTATTAGGATTTATGAAACATCTGTTCAAATTTCTTATAAATAATTTATCTGTAGGTTTTTAATATGACACGCATTGACTATGCCGGATATAATTTGATTTCTGAAGCTGATAGAGGTATCATTCATTAATTCTTAAAGTATCCGGTTGCCAAGTATGTTTTTTGTACAAGATTATAAGTAATCTTTAATATTACTAATTTCAATAAACTTATAGTGTTGTTTCTTAATTAACAAAATAATTTTTGGTCAGTATTGGAGCGACTTACCACAGTCCAGGTGATAACTTTTGCATAGGAAGGCACATCGAATACCTATTCTACAACAAGATGGTGATAGATGTGGTTTTGGACATGTACATGGATGTCCTATACACTATTCATTAAGTGAATGAATTGAATTCTCCTTACATCTTTTAAAGCACTGCACAAATGCTAATATTGCATTTTTTTTAAGTATACAATTATTAATACTATCATAAATGATACTAGAGATCTGTATATGAAAATGTATATGTATTAGCTAATTTAATTTAAAAGAAATTAACTTTTTAATACAATGCAGCAACTATTCCAGAAGACGGTGAATTAGGCGTCTGTAGAAGATTATGAGTCTTTAAACAATTTATTCACATTCACAAAGACCATGTTCGTGCACATAAAGAAGGCTTTTTGTGTAATTCATACTGCAAATCATTGGCATCTTCTGGTTTCGGACTTCGAAGCGAAAAAATTCATTTCATACAATTCATTGACGGGAATAAAAAAACACTGGTTGGATGTAAAGAAATGGGTAACACTCTGAACTCAAATCAATCATTATAAAAGTATTTGAATGAAATTAAATTTTAATTACTACATTCTTTATTTTTTTTGAAAGTTAATTGGCTTGCCGAATACTTCATGCTTTACACCGACGAACGTCTTTAGAACTGGCCGATGGTTATGTCAAAAGGGATCCCAAAGCAACTAAGTGATTCGATACACTGCGGTGTTTTTGTGATGAAGTATATGTACATTTGCCAAGGATCGGAGCCAAAGTTTAACATTGAAGATATATCAAGATTTCGCACGGATATTGCTTCTAAACTCCTAAAGTGCGGGGAAAAGAAATGAAGAAATAGGCTCTTCGATTTTATTGTTCATAATTTTTTTACATGTAAGAAATGTGATGTGTGTAATTAGGAAAAAAACAAACATTACTTTGTGTAATTACTGACAATGAATATATTATGTTTTCTGACATTAGATATGACTTGCTTGAGATAGTTCTATTGATCTATTCATACTCAATGATTCTTCTTCATGATCTTCCAATAATTATATCTTTTACAAATTAACATTTGCCAGAACAAGAATTACTTCCCTTTCAGGAATTAATTATTAAAGATTTTGCTTAAATTAACAAACTACAAATGATACTTATCGAAATGGTAGGTGTTACTGGACATCCAATCATTCTTTAATTTTCTAGTCAACATTCTTAAAGAATTAAGCTAGTAGTATATCACTCAATGTTAGAAAGGTTACTTAACAAAATTGTATATATTACTGATATGCTTCTCCACATTACTAGACTTTACTACTAAATTTACAAGTCTATCACTCAATGTTAATGGTAATTTTCAAGTTACCATTCGTAAATAATGAAATTAATAGTCTATTACTCAATGTTACTTAACGAAATGGTAATCGTTATTTAATTTTCAATTTAACATTCGTAAAGAACCTAATTACTAGTCTATCACCCATTGTTAAAAATGTTATTAGACGAAATGGTAAATGTTACTGATATACTTGTCCATATTACTGGTCTTTACTAATAAAAATACTAGTCTATCACTCAATGTTACTGATCATTTACAAGTTACCAACTGTCACTCAATGTTACATGTGTTACTTAACGAAAGGTAAATGTTACTGATATACTTCTCCATATTAGTGGTCTTTACTATTAAAAATACTAGTCCATACTCAATGTTACTAGTCATTCACAAGTTACCAACTGTCACTCAATGTTACATGTGTTACTTAACAAAAGGTAAATGTTACTGATATACTTCTCCATATTACTAGTCTTTACTATTAAAAATACTAGTCCATCATTCAATGTTACTGGTCATTTTCAAATTATCAACCGTCACTCAATGTTAAATGTGTTACTTAACGAAATGTTACATGCGTAACTTAACGAAATGTTATATGTTATTGATAAACTTTAACATATTAGGAAAATTAATAGTCTATCACTCAATGTTACATGTGTTACTTAACGAAATGGTATATGTTACTGATAAACTTCAACATAATACTTAACGAAATCGTAAATGTTACTAATAGACTACTCAATACTACCAGAAATCTAATGAATATATTAATTTCTAAAGGCTGTGGTTGTGACTTACTGATATTGTTATATTGCTCTATTAATCATTGTACCATTGAATTATATTCGTACTGGACGTCCATTGATTCATTCATTTTTAATTTACAAATCGCAATTAATGAAATTACTAGTGCTTCACTCTATTATTACAAAACGTATTTCTTACTTTTACAACTTACCACTGTTACTAAACGAAGTGGTATGCGTTACTGAAAAAAATATCAATATTAATTTTGAAAGTTTTACAAAATACCATAACATAACTTGATTATTCGTCTAAAATATATAACGTATTTCGCTACTCTCAAAGTATATAACATATGTATGATCAGTGTATTAAAAAATTCACAGCATATTCATCTCCTCTATCTCGAAAATTACATCTGCATGTCAAGTTAAAGTTCACTAGTAATTGATTTACTGGTATTTATTATTGAAATTACTAGTCTATCACTCAATGTTACTGGCCATTTTCAAGATACCAACCGTAACTAATAAAATTAATAGTTTATCAGTTAATGTTACATGAGTTGCTTAACAAAATGGTATATGTTACTGATAAACTTTTACATATTACTTAACGAAGTTGTAAATTATACTAATAGTCTTCTCAGTATTAATAAAAATCTAAATAATATATATAATTTGAAAGGATGTGGTCATGTGTTGCTTGAGATTGTAACATTGCTCTATTAATCATTGAACCATTGAATGCTACTCCTACTTCAGTCAATTATCATAAAATGATTTGCTTACTTTTGTAATTTACCATTGTTACTAAAAAATGATAAATTTTACTGAAAGAACTCACAACATTACGTATAAGTTAACAATGGGAGGTATTTGAAATAATGGTCTTTCTTTCAACTATTACGAACCGTAATATTTACTTTTACAAGCTAACAATGTTAACCAACGAAATGATATATGTTACCAAGCATATGTAGTGTAATTACTTTTCTAATATAACAAAGAAGTGTTACATTTACAACCTACCAAATTTACCAATCATAAGACAAGAATTACTAATATTATTGCAAGTAATCATTTACATCTTACAAAAGTACAAATTTCTACTGTCAAAGTACATAACATATATATGCTCAGAATTATAAAATTGATTACATAAATTATATAAAAATTATTCTTCTGAACAATGAATTGTATCGATAACATCTTGAGCCCTTAATCTCTTGCAGATGCTTAATAGTCGTCTCATATATCTCATAAATATCATCTGCAGAGAAGAAGTATAAGTATAAGGATATTATTAAGAAAACTAATTATGTTCATATAAATGAATGGTAAATTTTCTAAATGAATCTTACTTTTACAGTATGTAGTACGAATAGAAACCATCTCTCTTACACCATAATATATCTTCATATATATATGGATCTGTTGCAATAAACGCAGTTATATTAGACATGTTAGAATGTAATATAAAAAACAAACCATTGATAATAATGAAATGAAGTACCTCTATTGCTTTGCATCAGACTTGGTAGGAAAATTTCGTAATTAATGTCCAGCATTTACTTTATTGCATAATTTGCATTGTCTACGCTTAGCAGCAGCTTCTTCACCAATAGTTTTCAATCTATTTGTGCTTTCCTTTGGTCTGCCACTTCTTCCTGAACCTTTAGGTCTTGCTACGTTGGGATTCTTCACATTGCTAACTGACTTATCCAATGTTACTATTGTGTCATCAAGCTCTTCAACAGTAACACTAGAACTTTTGCTTTTAATAACTTTGACTGCCTCTGTTGCATTTATAAATACATTCTTAATGTAATCAAATACTTCTTGGTTATCATCGGCTTCACTAATGAGTTCATTGGACAGCACACGTAATTGACAAGAGTCGTCCTCTATTGTCCTCTTTCTATATAAAGGATAATAGCCATTAACCTTGATATCTTTCTTCCATCTTTTCAATAAAAGAGAAGAATCAACATCTAACACATTTTTATGCTTTAACACACTGATGATGTGTCTACATGGAATACCCATCGATTCCATTTTCATATAATCACAATTGAATTTATTATTGTAAGCATGATAAGAAACTCTGTTATAGCTTTCAATATTGTCAATGGGATACACCCTGTATTCTGTAAGGTCATCAATCATTCGAAGTGGAATAACATTCAATTTAATTCCCTCCTTAAGCTCATTTTTAACAATTTAAAACATTGTCTTTGTATAATGTACACCAAATTGCTTTTCAATACTCCACTGCGTATCCAACTTCGGCTTTTTATTTTCGGAATCATTGTCCATCATGTTGACCTGCTCTCTCATTCTCTCAACAGCAATTTGGAATCTTGTCATGAACTCGTAAAGACTGTTCAACTGATTGACATTGTTGGATAAAAAAGAATTCATTCTCTCACTCCTCTGAGTTATATTCATGTCGCCGAAAAAGAAGCTTCTCATATATATAGGAACTCACTTTCTCCTAATACGATACATTACGTTTATCTATTTATTCTTTTCTAAATCACATTCTGTAACTATTCTGCCCCACTCAGTTTCAAAATGTTCTTCATTTTCTGCACCCCATATAATCTTATTCAAAGCAGGGATTGCAACATCAGCTTTTTTCGTTAAACCAATCATATTCTTCATGTTGGCTGTAACATGCCAACCACAGTATGTATGCTTTATAGTCAGAAAGACTTCCCTTATAACCGTATTAATCGATGGACACTGATCAGTAATTATATATTGGGAGCAACCTTAAGAGCAGCTAGAAAATTTTGGAACAACCATACAAACGACTCTTTTGACTCAATAATTAAAAATACATTTCAGAAGAATACAGTCTTGTTGTGATTATTCACGCCATAAAAGGAAGCAAAAATTAGCTTCTACTTGTTTGTATCATAAGTGGTATCAAATGTAACTGCATCGCCAAACAATTTGTAATCTTCTATAGAATAAGAGTCTATCCATATGCAATGTGTTAAAGATGAATCATCGTCTTTCTAGTACAAGTAGAAAAAATCAGGTGTTAAACTCTTACAATACTCAAGATGTTCCAAAAGCATAACCGCATCATGAACATCTGTTTTTTTCTTCATATTCCTCTTCAAATTATAAATATCCCTTGCTATAAAGCCAACACGTTCAAAAAGACCGCCTTGCTTGCCCAAAAAAGCTATTTGTTTTGATGTAGGAATGTTAACCTCTGTCATGGAATGTAACAAATTCTTTGTGGCCTTAGTAATTCTCCTATTGGGTCTTAGGTACTTCTTTTTGATAGGAGAAACACGTTTATGATTATTTTCCTCAACAAAAGAAACCACATCCCACTGATTTGAGATTGGATTTAACTTCACAGAAAACTTTGCTTTACAACCACAACGACTTATTCCACATCTTCTTCCCTCGCTATCTATTCCTTCTGATTGAGCTTCTTCATCAACCGCAATCAAACTTCAGGATATCTTTCTTTTTTTAGGAATTGGAATATAAAATCCTTCCTTCCAGCAAACAAATTTTTTGAAAGTAATATTCTTGACTTTACTTTTCCTATCATAAGAGTACTTCGTGCTGCTCTTTCGAACATTAAATCCAATTTTAGTGGCATACTTTTCATAAAATAGTTCACAATCCTTAAGAGTTGCGAATGAAATACCCTCTCGAGGAATAATAGAAGGATCTACAGATGATATAGGTGCTTCTTCGTCCATTAATCCTTTAGAGCATTCAAATTCTTCAAAATTTACAGATATTGAAATAAATATTCTTATTCAAACAATAATTCAAATACACAACAATCAAATTGCATTAAATAAAGATATTAACATCATCCCAACTGTATATATATATTACTGATAAATATATATAATATTACTTGTTATTTACTTAAGTTGCTAAATTAGCTATTCAATACATGAGAATTACTAAAGCTCATAATATATATTACTGTTCATAATGGAATAGATAATGGATTAATATACCATCGTTACTGATTTCCTAAATTCCTTATTCGATGCTACAGAATCAGTAAAATTTATAATACATATTGCTAATCATTATGGGAGAGTTTATTTTTGTATATGTTACTAATTTCTGATATAAATTTACCGAAGCTTTGTATATAGTTACTAGTGTCTGATATAAAGTTACCAATGATATACATATTGCCAAAAGAGTTACTTGTATATGTTAAAGGGCTACTATTTTATATATACAAAGTTACTAATGCTTGAGTCTATACTTTCTAAGGTTTCAGATAGAATAATCAATGAAATTTGTCGATTAAACAGTGTTTATTCTTCAAATGCTTAATGTTTGAATGTATACTTACTGAAGTTTCATTATGAAAGAGTTTATGTTTGTATATGTTACTAATGTCTAATATAAAGTTAAAGAAGTTTGGTATATATTTACTAATGTCTGATATAAAGTTACCAATTTTAGACATGTTGCCAAAAGAGTTACTTGTATATGTTAACGGATTACTATTTTATATATACAAAGTTACTAATGCTTAAGCCTATACTTACTAAAGTTTCAGATAGAAGAATCAATGAAATTTGTCGATTAAAGTTACTAATGCTTGAGTCTATACTTACTAATGTTAGTAAATGTTTAATTCGATATTACCATTATTGATATTAATCCTTGTTAGACATACTCTTAATTCTTCATTTGAATATTAGCTTACGCGATAAATATAAGTTACTGATAACCATTACAGAATTACTTATCGTACGTGTTACTCTTACCAACGCTTATAATATAATTACTGTTGAGTATTATGATATATTTACTAACGAGGCATTAATAATTACCTAATACAAGGAACTTACAGATTCAATATCAAAAGTTACTAAACTATTAATATATATACTAACGATCTTTTAAGAATTACGTATTACAAAAAACTTACATATACAATATAAAAAGTTACTAGAATTTTATGCTATATTTACTAACGATTCATTAAGATTTACCTATTATAAAGAACTTACATATACACTATTAAAAGTTACTAGAATGTTCATATATATATATATATACACTATCGAGCCTTTAAGAATTACCTATTACAAAGAACTTACAGATGCAATATCAAAAGTTACTGAAATACATATAAAAGATACCTGATAGCATATAAAAATTACCTTCTTCAAAATTTAACTCATTGATATCACTTCGACTTGCATCATCTTCAATGAGTTCGTTTTCCATAAATTCTCCAGATCCATCAAATTGTCCACTCGAATGATCCATATATGCAACCTACTGAGAATGATATTAGGAATAAATTTAACAAATAGCGTCAACTATTAAAAAAACGCAATACCTTTTTATGACAAGTGCTGTCGACGACTGATTTCGCTGGAAGAAAATCACGAATGCGAGGAAGGGAGGAACCCGATCCAAGAACAATAATCTAGAATTTGGCGAGCGCGAACGACAGTAACCTAGAGTTTTGGCGAGCGCGAACGACGAGAGCAATACAAAACTACGAATAACCGATCAAATGCCTAATCAAGATGATTGCTATTTTTAGAAACTCATTTATTAATAAAATTCGACGATGCTTAAATTAAGGGATGAACGTTGATAGATCGCACGGCTATAATGTTGGGCTCATAGGATATCAAATGCGCCCTGTGCGCATTAGATAAAAATCCTATATATATATATATATATATATATATATATATATATATTATTGGGATTTTATCACTTGTGCTCCTCCGAGATCTCGCAATTTCAGTTATGCCCCTATATTTTTGGTAATATCAGTTGTGCCCCTCACTTCTTTCTCCGTCATCAGTTGTGTCCTTCCGTCAGATTGACCGTCGATGAGTTGACTTAACCATGGTTTTTCAAACCTTGGTGCAATTAAGAGGGGTACTATTGTCCAGACTTCTTCTTCGTCTTCTTCCTCCACCATTTGTCCTTCTTCCTTTCTTTTCAAAATTTCTCTCTCTTAATTACATATTCATGCATCCATCGAATCTTTAAAATTTTTGCATTTTCAAGGATATATCTCTCATTACGGATGAAACAGTGAATTTTATTGATTTTTTGATGAATTTTATTGAATCAATGAATCAAAAATTTATCTCAAATTTAAAAAACTGAAAGTCCTGGAGGTGACCTAGGGACGGCGGACTAGAGGACGACCTGGAGGCGCGGGGGCTGCGAGGCTAGGGGGCGCGGGGTCGCAGGAGCGTGGGGGAGGTAGGGTCGCAGGGGCGCGGGGCCTGGGGGGCGCGGGGGGAGGCAGGGCAGGGGGTGCAGGGGTCGTGGGGGTGTGGGGGGAGGCAGGGCAGGGGGCGCAGGGGTCGGGGCTGGGGCTGGGCGCGGAGGGGAGGTGCAGGGGACAGTGCGGCGGCGGAGGGGGGAGGTGCAGGGGGCGGAGGGAGGAGGTGCGGGGATGGGGCTGGGTGGGGAGGGGAGGTGCAGGGGGTAGTGTGGGGGCGCAGGGGGGAGGTGCGGGAGCGGAGGAGGAGGAAGACGGAGGCGAGGCACGTGGGCGGAGCTGGAGGCTCCGGGGAGGCTACACGAGAGCTCGAGGAGGAGGAGGGAGGAGCTGTGGAGGAGGAAGAGAAGGGAGGAAGAAAACTGAAGAGGGTGAGGAAGAGGGTATAAAATGACCATATAACCCTTTTTTTAAAATTAATACCGCTTATGTCCTCAAAGTTAACGTCCGTTTGGGCTGTGGATGGACGGTAATTAACCCGATGGGCACAAGTGATAAAATAGCAAGAAGTGAGGGGCACAACTGATATTACCAAAAAGATAGGGGCATAACTGAAATTGCGAGATCTCGGAGGGGCACAAGTGATAAAATCCCTATATTATTTCATTTCGGTTTGATTAGCCGGTTCCACCACTTTTTTCACCGGTCCGTTTTATCCAGTTTTAAATAACGATGACGTCATCATTCGGTTGAACCGGTTTGATTACATGAGTTCGATCCGATCCGACCATTTCAACAAAGTTTCCGGTTCGGTTTCAAAAACCTTGGGATACATGATTGACACCGTACATGTTAAGGAAGATATCCAACTTGAGCAAATCATATGACCTTGCCAACTTAGTTTAAATCATTGCTAGAGCTCCCACTGGGCACATACGCGTACAGATAAATAACATGTAGTAATTCCATCCATGATGCATGTACCCTCGTCAATGTCACATCGTGACTCTGTCCCTCCAAACACAAGTATAGTCACATACATGTATATAAGACATGGCATAAAGTACATCATTTTTTTATATTTACAATAGAATTGTTGATTGAATTAAATGAAAAGGGAGGAAACTGATGGTTCTTAAAGAAAATCCATTTTGTACAGAACTCATGAGTTGATGCGAGTAAATTTCCAGTGGTCACTTATCGGCATCATACATGTTGAATACAAGTTATGAGCGCTGCATCTCCAATGAGGGAGCGGATCCTCTATTGTGCAGTAGGTATCTGCTGCAACTCGAGAGTGTATCCGAGCCGCTCGATCTCGCACGGTAAGGACCCACAAAACCCTTGATTTCGTGTGAACCGCTCGATCTCAATCGACCGGCTCGGGTACACTCCCGGTTGCAGCAGATCCCTGCTACCCAACAGAGGATCCGCTTCCCTCCAATAAAGCGTAAGTTTGGACTTGCCATCAGCCATGTATCATGCACGAGCATTGCATCCCAACCATCCATTTGATAAACACCCAATGGAAGAGGTGGAGAGCTTCTTTGGCAAGACTCTTAGAGGGAATTTCCATGGGCACATCGCGACGATACAGTCGAGCAATTTGAGGTATCTAGTTTCCGAAAATTCAAGGATGTGCCCGATAATTGCGATGATATATCGTGATTATGGTGTATTGTTTATATTTAATTGTTATTTATTGCAACTAATAAAAAAACTCAATGCACGAGTAGAGCCACGTGAGGTGCCATAAATATTGCATGCACGTTCTTAATTTTCATGGACCTATTATTAAATGAAGTTCAGTTTATTCTTAATTGCAATCAGTCCCTGCGTAACTTTACTTTTATGATTATTTCTTGTACTAAATATTTTTGTTATGCAAAAAATCATAAGAAAATAGTACAGATGCGGGATACCTTGCTTATTCATGCATAATTTTATTTAAACATTTAAATTAGTTTTTATATTTATAAAATCCAAAAGCATGCTTTTGGTCCCTATTTAGATATAAAAATCCATAAAAAAATAGAAAACTTTTTACAAAAAAAATCCAAAAAAATATTATCTACACCATATCATATTATACCACATATTCGAAAAATCACAAGAACCTAGATCCTCGTAAAATAAGCAAAAAATATCTAAAAAATTCAAAAACATTTTTTATGTGTCCGAAATTTCTTTGTTATACATACTACGTATTAAAAATGGTTTTGCACTTATTTTAGACCATTATATATTTATTAAACCAAAACAATATAATGGATTTAGTATATCCGCTTTTTACTTACTTATTGCTTTAAAACCCCGTAAAAATTGGAAATTTTGTATAAAAATTACCAAAATAGGGTAAAAATATAAATCACAAAAACATTTTTTTTCTTATTTTGAATATATCTTGGCTTAGTTGTAAATATATAAAGCTATATTATACATATATATTGTATTTTACTATATAAGATGATATATATATATATTAATATATATAATAATATATCTTTTTTAAAAAATAAAAAAGGTAATTGTAAATTTAAAAATTAAAAATAAAGAAACAAAAAATGAAAAAGAAAATATTATAAAATAATTTAAAATCCATAAAAAATCAAATATACTTAAAAACCCAAACAAAAATAGGTAAAAACAATTATTAATAAAATAATAATAGTAACCTACCATTTGTTTGCTCCTAGTGTTCGACATCCAAAGAACTTAAACCTATACACGTTTTATTTCGAGTTGTAATAAATTTTGACTCACTCATTTTATCGCTTATTTTAATCAAGGGTTGATTGTTATTTGAATTTGCGGTCGGTCACGCATAGATTACAATTCTAGATTGTTAAACAGTAGACCGGTCCCTTCACTTCAGCATGTATCTTCTCTATCCTCATGTTTATTTTTCTTCTTTGTTAACATCTATTATGTCGTCCTAAGTTCTTTGTCCCTCGTCCCGATCTGATATGGTGCATGGCCCCATCTTTGATCCGGAATCACCCTAACATCTCTTCATCTACACGTACTTCTCCATCCGTCGCAGCTACCCAACTCTGGCAACCCATCGCTGGAGACCCAGTCCTCTATCTCCGACATTCGCAAGAGGCTCCACCCATCGTTCTGTCGTGTTTCTTGTTTCACGAGGGGTCAAATCCATCAGATTCAAGTCTTATTTTTACGCAATAGCCGCTGATAATAGGGACATTCATTGGAGCCCACTAGGTTCATTATCCAGGCCTACATCCATCTCCAAGTCGGCCCCCTTTGCTCGTCTCGTACGCTTGACCTTGCAGGTATTTTCGCCAAAGCTTTTGTGAAATCATAGAAGTAAACATCACTGAAGGTCGGCTCTCTTTGGCGTCCTCGCAGGCAGCGCTCCGCCTCCTCCATCAGAGGACTTGCCGCCAGCTAGAGTTCCACCAGGGGGTTTCCTACAACCATCTACAAAGAAGGAGGTATATTCGCCTGAGGGGTACCCATGGAAACTTATTCCACGGGACCCCCATGCGAATATATATTTTGTTAAGTATCGTAAGGGAGCCGTGACCTGATATCATGGCTTCCTTTGGAAGGCATCCGTAACTTGAGATCACGCCTTCCTTTGGAAGGAAGCCATGACTTGAGATCGCAGCTCCCTTCGAAGGAAGCTGTCACTTGAAGTCACGGCTAGAGTAAGCCATGACCTCAAATCATGGCTTTGTCTGCTTCCATAACAGCAACTCCCCATTCTTGGTGGTGGGACTGGATTTTGATAGCGAGGCATATCATTTGCAAGAGTCACGTAAGGCCAAACAAACACAATTGATGGAGCTACTTAGGATTGGACACATGCTCCGAGATACTTTTAACGTTAGTCCAAAAAAAAGAGTATCGCCTCCAAAAACAGAATTCAAATAGAGTACTTCCATTTAAGATACATAAAACTACATAGAGTCATAATACAACAAGAAGCTCTTCATTTAATATACATTGTGATACATATCACTACGTTAGACAAGTTCATCACACATGTTTCCTTCTATGAAAGAATCTAAGCTTTGGTGGCCTTTCCTCGGGTTCCTGCAATATCGCCTCAGACTGCAGTTGGCGTGAGGGCATGATCTGGCAAGCTTGATCAATCTCTGAAATCATATATCCATTAATAACAGTATCATCATCCATATGAAATACTGGAAGCGGAGAGCAACGCGAAGGGCTGGCGTCAGTACGACCCCTCTCCTTGATCGGGGCGGCTGGTGTGGACGGGCTACTAGGGGTGCAATGATCCTAAAAAGGAGTCTGAAAATTATCAAAAATATATGCTTCGACATGTCGCCTCCGACCTCCTCCAACTCGTGCTCCTTCACGTCCTCGCCCATGTCCTCGTCCACGACCCCTCTCAGTAGGAGCTGGTTCCGTGGAATCCCCTTCTTCATTTCCTCCAGCATCCTCATCATCATCTACGCCATCTCTAAATTGTCTCTCAATGGCTTCTAGTAGTCGACGCTCAGAATCAACCGCCAAAAATGCCACACGTTATGGGTCATCCCTCGCTAGATGGATGTCTCCAAACCTCGAGACCTGAAAAGGAGAAAGACTTGAGTCATATTCTATGCATGTTGAAAATGAAATGTTAATGTAATTGTTACTCACAATAAAGTCCATTATGCACCCGTGTCTACCAATAAACCGTCAGGTGATACAGTTATACCAACTCATGTAGTCATATGTTACCCCATCTCCTCCTGGCACTACAGGGACCGTCTCCACAATATAATCCCTCATGTTCTCCCTCATCCCCAATAAGTTGGCATGGAATTGGATCCAATCAACGTCGATCTTCCCTGGAAGATCTATCGAGTGGGGCTTTGTGCATGTGTTGCACGGACCTGAGATTCCCTACACTGCTCCAAATTGTCATAAGACACGATCCGGAGTGTATGACTCAACCAAACAGAAATGGATGAGTGATACTCTCGCAAAATGAAGATATGATGCTTCTAAGCAGTACGTAGGAAGCATCTGAATCACATTCGGAGTGTAAGACCTTCAAACATCCTAAGAAAATAGATAGAATTATATTATAATCAAGGATAAGTAGTCGTAGTGTAACGATGTGTTAGATTTACTTATGTACCTGTGACGTTGTTTGAAGGTCAAATGCATCTCGGTATGCATGCACTACGTGTGTTGGCTTAGTAGTGACATCAAAATATGCCTGCCAACGACATCCTAAGGGGCTCCCCTGCCAATCGAGCCTCCGGTGTACAGTGGGTGCTACGTGAGGAAAATGTTCCCATGCCCACAACTGCAGTAAGACCGAAGGGCCACGGATCTCTACTGCCTCTGCTTTGGATGCGATACACAAATGTTTGTAGAGGAAAGCCAGGCAAGCAGATCCACAGGATAACTGTCCACATGCCTCGATGTCTTCCAACATTGGAAGGTAAATCAGGGACAACTCATTGCCAGACTTGTATGGAAAGACAACCCCTCCCAAGAGCTGTAGTATATATGCACGTGTGTGCTGTAAAATGGTCTCCTCATTAGCATACTCAGGAAGTACGGAGATATGCTCCACAAGCCATGTCATGTGGATACGTGCACTTATCATGCCTCACTCTAAGAAGCCTCTCGCAAAGTCCAGGCTAGCTAGGGGACGTTGTGTATCCAATCATTGGATGCCCATCGATCTTCAGTCTGAATATGCAAGCCACGTCCTGCAAAGTGATTTTTGTCTCCCCATGACACATGCGAAAAGTACGAGTCTCTGATCTCCATCTCTCCACTAATGCAGTAATTAAATGCCAATCGGCGAGATGAAGTCCAATTTCATAACTCCTGCAGAACCAACAGCATAGACACAGGGCACAATCCGCTCATCAATGGGTACTTGAAGATCGATGCAACGTGATATACACGAACTCTAAAGATCCATGGGTACTTGGTTCTCAAGATTATTCCATCAACCATATTAGTATATTCATTATATGTTGCTACTTCGACTACATTATTGGATCCGGCTTCCTCAATGGACTTGCGACCAAGGAAGCAGTTTAGTCCACTGTATGAAAATTTGCAGACAAATATATAAAATTCGAAAAACTAGACCCATGCTCACAATTGACGTAAATATTCATGATGCTTCTTCCTCTCATGTAAATCCAGGCATCCGTCTTAATGGAACATCCATAAGTCTTCCAACAAATACGATGGTCTTGCAAGAACTTTTTTTTCTGAACATATTCCTTTAAATGTGTTTCTGTAATATCGTAGTATAATGGAGGCCTACTCCCCCTTCCATACAACCCAATTGCTTCACATATTCGAAGAAAGGAATCACTTATGACAACATTGAAAATATTTCATTATCACATAAGTGCTTTGCCATGAATGAATTCAGACATGCGTGTTCCTCTTTGACAAAGTACCTTTGATTGTGGATTGGCAGAGACTTCCCAATGGCTCATCTTTTGCTGAAGTTCGAGGCCTTTTCCCACCCCTCTCACCATCAATCAAGGGTTGATTAATCTTGTTAGAGACTTGCTCTTGAAGGTCTTTCATCCTCGTAGTCTTCTCATTGCTTTTCAATTTTATTCCCTCAATGTTGTTCTTGATTTCTTTCTTCACCGCATGAGTCACCTTAGAACAAGATGCCATGTTGCCTTTTATATGAGCCAGATGTTACTTGATGCGATTGATCCCTCCAGTCACAAATTTTTGATATAAACGACAAGTAACCATGCCAAGGTTACTCAGGTTCGCCATAAAAGCATACTCCCATTCCGGATCATTGGATCCGGGAGGAACAAAGAGCTCCACCGTATTGGTCTGAGTAGGAGGCTCGTTTCCGGCTCCATTCATGGGAGAAGAACCGTTGTTGGATAATAGTCGGGAGACCACAATTGCCTAACATTTAATTATATGAAATCATCAACGAAGTACTACATGTTATGATTTAAAATGTAGAATCAAAATAATACAGCTAAATTTCAAAATTGAAGAAAAATAAAAAGTTTACCAACTAAAGTAAGAAATGAAGTCACAATCATATTAGCAATTACTTAGTCTTAGTAAGATATGAACTGTGATCTTTAGTAATTAACTACAATTCATGGCCTAATACATAAACATTGTCAGCAAGCAATAACATACATCACAGTAACATTCAAACATAAAAAAATCAAACATCACGTGAGAATTCAGAATTCTATATACGTCTCTTTCATGATAATTATGTATGTAACGTATTGTGTTGCGATTTAGACTTCTACTATATTCATGATTCAATATGTAATGTATATTACTACATCTAGACAAAATTCAGAATTTGTTGCATGAGAATTCTAGCATCAAACATAACAAAAATACCAGGCGTGGAAAACATAGCAGTAGCCTTCTGAAACTGTGTGGGATTGAATAGTAGTAGCTTCAAAAAACTAGCAACAACTCTCTGTTATCATGTACGAACGAATAACACTATCATCAAACTTTGAAAAAAATAAAACGGCAGCATCAAACAATGAGAAAACTAGCGGTAGCATGAAAAAAATCAATCATAAAAATGGCATCAAATAAGAGAAAAACACGTATCTAGGGTTACCTGATGGGGGTTGTCATGGTCACGGATGAGCTTCGCGCGGAGGATCTAGGAGGTAGAGGAGTTTTGCACGGAGAAGCTGGGAGGCGAAGGAGTTCCGTACATGAGTGGCAGAGGTGCTTCACGACACCATTGGACGCGGAGGAGCTCCGGATGACGATGGAGATGGAGGTTGGAGGTGTTGTGGGAGACGATGGTCGGGGGCTCGAGAGCTTGCAATTTATGCCTAAACCCTACCGTGGGTTCTGGATTATCTCCTATCACTGGAACCGGGCTTCCCCTAGCTCGGTCGTATCCGTATCTTAAGATCTGTATCTGATAACACATATATGTTGGTTTCAACCTAAGCAGGCCGCATGATGAGAGGGGGGCTTCAAGTATGCAATGCGTCGAGGGGGTCACTCGCGCATATGTAACCGCGTAGGCCGCTTTCATGAACATTGGATGATGTAGCTTCAATAAAGCATAATAAGAGAGAAACTCACTTAAGATGGTTTGGCCAATTGCAAAGGAGGTCAGTTGATGCGCCAGTTAGAATTTGCGGGATTGGTGATGTTGAGTTGGTTAAGAGCGAACGAGGAAGGCCCAAGAAGTGTTTGAATGAGACTATCCGAAGGGATCATAATTATTTGGATGTAAGCTCGAGAATGACCCAAAATAGATGTGAATGGAGGCAAAAAATCCATGTAACCAACACTGCTTAATTGTGGGAGAAGTATTTGTTGTTGTTATTGTTGCCTTCCTTGAAACCAAAGAAAAAGATGCTTCATAGTCGATGCCAACCTTCTGAGTAAAGCCCTTTGCAATAAGTTTGGCTTTATATCTTTCAATGTCACCTTCGAAGGCACGCGTGGTCTTAAAAAATCATTTACACCCGACTCTTTTAGATCCTCGAGGCAACTCCGGATAATCCTTTACACCGTTGTTGGCTATTGACTCTATTCTTCTTCTATAACATTCAATCACTTTTCACAATCATTACATTAAATAGTCCGACGGAACAAGCTCGAATCTTTATCAATGCCCAATTCGCATCCATACTCAGGTAAATGAATTATGTAATCATCAAAATGTTTCGGTCTCATTTGACTTTTCAAAGTGTTTTCATGCAGCTTCTTGTTATCATGGAGCACTTAACTTGTTTACAGCTTGTTCGCTAATAATGGAATCATCGCTAAATATGGGTTTTATTTCTATTAAATGTCATTAGATGGAGGTGGATTCAGAAGTGCAACATTCATTTTAGAAGATTCAAGCATAGATGGAAGAAATAATTTATCCATATATTCCTTGATTTCTACATTGTCATTTTGACTCCCCACCAATGTTGTTATTTGCAATGAAGTCAGCATCTCCATGATTAATAATTATTGTATTGTGGTTAGTGTAATAAAAGACAACCCCTCTGACCTTTTAGGATAGTTAGCGAAAAAAATCCATTGATTGTCATTTGGTCTATTTTTTCTACGTGGATCATATATTCTAACTTTCGCATGACATCCCCATACATGTGGGGTGTCTTAAGCTATGTTTCCTACATATTAGCAATCTAAAAGTTGTCTCTACAAGTGCTTTACTATGAACCTTGATGAGTAAACATGATGACGTCCTTTATGTATATGTCCACAACAGAAGAGGCAAAGTATTATTATTTACCTCGCTCTTAACCATTTACAATGATGTACGATCTCACATTTCTACAACATCATTTTGTTGGGATGTTCCAGACATTGTGTATTACACAAAAATGCTCCTTACTTTTCAAGGATCTTTGCAAATAGACAAGGATGTTGCCACGTCTCATTGCGTCTTCAGAAATATTCACTGTTACGATCAGATCTCACAACTTTTATTTTTTATCTAATTACCTTTCAAACTCGTAGAAAAATGTCTCGAGGACATTTACTACATGAGTCATCTCCATTAAATCCGTGTTTGTCTCCAAGTATATTTTAAAAATGACACACGTATATATCATTGTCGCTCGCTTGTGTACTTATTTACAGTATTGTAGGCATTTTATTAAAGGACCAGATTCAAAATAAGCTTCATTTAACGGATTGAAAATGTTCGAAGTTCATTTTTATCGAATCAAAGTTGTAATGTTGCACTTTACATTGTATCTAGCAAACTTGTAACTTCGAGCCATGCTATTAGAACTTTCCAAAACAGAACATGACAATATTTCGAACTTGACCGACCAATCATTCTCATTGTTCGACTACCCCTAATCGACTAACCTTGTTTCATTGATCAACCACCCTTGATTGACTGAGATATTTACACTCATCGACCATATGTTGAATACATGATTCAATGATCATCTATCGATCACTCAGTAGTCACTAATCGCCGAACTTAATATAATTGTCACGACCTTAATTCTGGATCGTCCGATCCTTTCCTTCATCAGATACGATTGCTCGCGATGATTTTATATCTGGTAATATCAATTAACATTCAGAAACAAACTGTAACAAAATTTCTACAGAGAAAGCGTCTCATATTTTATTTCAAAGAACAAAGCTTACATAGCAGATTGTCCAACTACATTCTTTTATGTGTACATCAAGCTGAAAAAGCACACAAAAGAACTACGAACTACCTTAGAATATAAAATGTTACTACTGGTTGGCTGGGTGGCTGCTTAAATTCTGGACATTGATCGCCAATGGTTGTTGGGTTTCCAAAAATCACAAGGTAACGATTAGCCAATGCCAAGTAAGAAGAGGAAAAAGGCAAATAAACACATGGTAAGTTGGCAAAACTTATTATTCTAGAAAAAAACCCATCTAATCTCATCAAGTCATATTACTTCTATTCCATGCTGGAAATTAGTCCAGGTGATTTACCCCAGCTCGGGGATGAGCATGGTTCGAGCTTGGACCAGACCCTATACGACCCAAGCCCATCTAATAAATCAGGCTTTGGGTTGGGCCGAGGTCCACTACTTTTTTTATCGGCCCAGACCCAAGCCCGTCACAATTGTTATGGGCCAGGCTTGGGCCGAGCCAGCCTGTATATTCAATGAAATTTTCATATTTTCTCACTTTAATGTGCTAGACTACGACAGAGGCCGGTTTTGTAATCCTATGTTCTTTCTTGCTAAGCCGATGATTTTCACTCTAATAGAAACTCGCACAATCCATGATTGTTTTTCATTAACAGAAGATTTCTCTCACATTAGGAAATAGAGTTATAGGCGGAGAAAATGAGCTGAAAATGTGATTAAATCTATACGATAAAACGATTACCTCTCTCCGAGGCATGTCGATTAGAGTAAGTTTGACAGGTGGCTACTTCGGGACAGTTGGTGTTGAGCGGTCAATGGGGGAGGAGGAACCTGCATCTTTCACCAAATTTGCACTACCCATTTTTCATACAACACTACAAAATAAACCCATTGTGTTGCGAGGAAATTTACTTAGAAAATATCTAAAGTACTGCTTCCATTTTAAGGAAATAAAAGGATACAGGAAAAATTTGTGAACATGCAAAATGCTCGGGAAAACTATAAATTGGATTAAATAGAAATTGCTCGGTAGGGAGAGGGCACATAAAGGATCCAATGTTTCCCCTGCAATACTCGTCTTGTATATGAAGTGTTCATTGGGATACGAAAGCAAACAGTCCTCCATAATGACTTCACATGGCATCGATTCAAGGGGATTCAAAATCGTCACCTCAAAATTACAACTCCAAATCTCAAAATAAACTTCAAAATCGGCATCTCAAAATTAATATAAAAAACTGCAATTTAATACTTGTCGTAGTGCCGTATGTGTCAGATATATCGTTGGTGTATGTGTTGTCGTCCGCACAAGAACGAAGAATCATTGTGTGTAACGTCTACATGGGAGGGTGGTGACGAAGGGGAGGCCGACGATGACGAGGATGCACGAGGAGGGAGTTGTGTGGGTGCGACAGTACATATTGAGGCGACACACATCAACGGGGTTGCAACATACAAGCGGTGTGGTGCGAGTGCTGCAAATTGCAGTGAAGCGACGCGTGGCGATGGCTGGGGATTGTTCGCACACGACGCGGGAGGGGCCAAGGGGGGCATGCATGGAGAGAAGGGGATGTGACACGGAGGGAAGGGGTCTCCAGTTGATGCTTAGGTGTGCATGCGTTGAGCAGGGCTGCGACAAGGTTGGCGATGGGGAGAAAGGGGGTTTGCTGTTGTAGGCTGCACATTGTGGGAAAGAAGGTGGGGTGGGGGGGGGGGTTGATAACGGATCGGGCTATCAGGCCTAGCGGTTGGGTTGAGCTAACCCGAGCTCGACCCAATTATTAATTGGGCTGAAATGTTTGACCTGAGCCCGATCCATAATTATTTTGGGTTTCTGCTGGGCCGGGCTATGCTGGCCAGACTTTGGGTTGGGCCGAGATGACCCAACCAAATGCTCATCCCTACCTCACCTCTCGTGGGTTACGAAATTATGGACACTTCGGGATTGGAAGTTGTGTTGATATGATGAGCTTATGTTGTCGCACATTGCCTCAAACAATCCTCCAATACTACCTTGGCTCTTTTCTTTTATTTCCTTATCCATGGTTCCAAACCCTTAGCCTACCAAATAAGCAATTGCACCGTCCTTGAGGACCCGGTCACACGCTAATATTTAATCATATGTGCAAGCGGCTTTAAATATATGTTGTCGTGACCCAAACGCTAATAAACCACCCATGTATACACATGGTATGCCCGCATCTTCACTCGGTCAATCCCTCGAGTGATAGCCACACGTTGCGAACAATTTATTGTGTGCACTCAACATATTTGGGCATCCATGTATATCATAGGTTTGGCCTGTCATACAGAAGCTCTTATGACAAACATACGGTTTGCATGTCTGATATGTGCTATCTACTACACGCCATCCTTAGTGTCATACATAACATATCCTCCGATCCCATTTGGGCCGAGTTATTTGTATATGATCTAAATTTATGTATAAATGTTTAGCTTGCTTTCTCTATCCCGAGTTGGTATATATTTTACAAATACTCATATTTGCTTCTACGTAATATACCTATCCATGAGACCTAACTCGACGTATATGTAGGAACCATAACATTTATACGTGTGCACCATGACACGGATTCAATTGAATCAACAAATTTTGGTGGAAATTTTAAATTGGTCATCCTAAACTTACAAAATAAATTGTCATTATTTTTACGACAAAAATGCAAAGTCTATAAATTTCTTTAATCTGATATGAAAATCTAACAACAAAGAGGCATGATTGTGTCACCTATTGTGTTGAGTTTCGCATGCTCTGCAACCTACTTTGGTTCATGTTCAAATAAGACGAATAACAGCTCCTGAAATGATTGAAGTCCAATTTTGCATTAAGAACACTGACAACTTAAAGAGTGAACGAATAACATAATCTCTCATAATTTCGGTAGGATTTTCCCGTACATCACGTGCTATTAGAAATAGAGTTTCGGCATAACTTCCCCTTACATCATGTGAATTTTCAAAGAAAGATTCGACCGACTTCTCTATTATAAAATGGTATTTGCACAAACGAGACTTGAATATAAGAATCAAATAAGAAATGATGCATAATCAGAGCACCTCACATCTTGAGTGGGTGATGTGTACGTTCATGCTCGCACCCAAGCAGGGTGTTACTCAGGTTTCTACATCGTATAGCAACACTATTAGCATACAACAAAGAATTGATTAGTCTCATGTCATGGGTGAGTGAAGCATGTTCACAGTCGTCATAGTCGCATGCACCCGAGCAAGGTTGTGCTCATGTTTCTCAATTATATGCTCACACTAACATAAGAAAGGAAAGCACCTTGAAAGAACCTGAAACCCTCCATCAAGTTAGACTTACTTACCTCCTTGTCGAAGTCGTAGAGGGGAGGAGCACACCATCTTATTTCTCCTCTTTTTATCGACAATGCTTTGCTAGCACTCTTCCCTACCCGCCTTCCCTTCTCTCATCCTCTCAACCCTAGGCCCGTAGGTGGTGGTGGACAAAATGAAAGTTGTACATAATGAAGGAGTAGGGGGTTTTGTAGGCTCCTTACCCCTAAGAATCGTGGTTTAGACTCCATGATTTTCGTTTGTGGTTTTACCCGAGACCATGGTTTTCCTTCAATACATTGATTTTGCAACGCATGAGTTTTGCTTGTGGTTTTGCCCAAGTTTATCACGAAGCATGTGGTTTCCGCTAATGACTCGTCATTAGCACTGATCACAAATAATTAGCATCGATCATGGTTAATTATTCATAATTACGATTAAGATTGTTAACCTATGATTAACATTACTTAGTCGTGAGTTAATGATCATTAGTATACTTAATCAATACTTGCTTATACCAGTCACACTGATTAAGAGCTAATGACAACTTAACCAACCGCAACCTCTTTTTCTTACAAAAAAATGTAGTACTTAAAAACAATCTCGGATTCTGATGAAACAAGTTCTATTAGATTCGTCTCATCGAATCGGATCAAATATCCATATGCATTGTATGAGATGGAAAATTAATTTTAGGGCTTTACGATTGATCGATCAACCATGCTTACCTAATCAATCAGTGAAGAAATTTGAAGAATATCTTTGATTTCTTGCTTAATTTTTCTCCAAATGTAAGATTTTATGTACCCATATACAAGAGACCCCATACCCAACATTAGAAGACACACAAACCACTCTCTTCTCTACAAGTGAAGAACAATTCTCTCTGAGTGACATTCTCCTGTTCTATTTTTGTATCTTCGATATTTCTGAGAAGAAATTTTTGAAGACACCCTCCTTGCAAAAGCTATCAAGGAGAAGTGCTCAACTGTCTCTAGGACTTCTAGCTCTTGTGACAATAATCAAAACTCTTTCGACATGCTATATCTCCGGTGATATTGTTCTTTGACATATAGTTATGTATTTTCAGAGATGTAATTACTTGTGCTTATATTATGTATGCACTCATCCATGTTTATAGTTATTTGGGACAATACTATCGTTTATGCAAAGAATTACATATGACATTGTTGAATAAGATATCGTGGAATATCATTTCGACATTCTATCATTAACTTCTCTTTGTAGAAAAATCTAATGTTTGATCCATAAGTTTGTCGGTAGCTATTGGATCGAGGGAGCATGCTCTATCCAAGGAAGCCAGAGAACAATCGAAACTTGTCCATCCCTGACATTGCTACATTGTAAGATATGTAGTGTGAACTTTGATGCGTGGTGCAAAATTGTAGAGCTAGAAGCTTTCGAAATAGTTCAGATATCCGTGTATATATCTCAATCTCATGGTGAAGCCATTGGTTGGAACGACTACGTGGAAATTCTGAGTCAAGTGACTCGGGGTCGTGGTGTTCACCTGGTTGAGTTTCCACATAATCATCCTGTGTGTAGTGTGCTTGATTGTATTGTGCTCGTGTCTACCATGTGGAAGATTTTACACTATCATCAATACACTATTGACCATGTATAGTAGTATCTCGATCCTAATAACTCACATCTTCCTGTAGTAGACAGATATGTCCATACTACAAGAAATCATACATATGACCCTTCCCCATGACGAGACGCTAAAAGGAGCACATATATCGATATGTATCAATTGTATGAGCAGGGTGGCCTTGTAGCCAGCTTCTTTAATGCGTGATTGGATTGCTCTCCAATAGGTCAGTAAAAATATAATCGATATAAACTTCCACTCTTGATAAGTATTAACATTCCATCGTTAGATGACATAATATTTGATTGTGTAAAGGAGAAGGACATTCATCTGATGCATTCCGTTTCATGCCCACGTTATATTCAACATAAAATAAGGAGTCCATAAATTTATTAGCAAAAAAATTTGAAGATAAATATCTAAAGTACAATAACCATGAAAGTACTTATTTCCAGAATCGAGAATGGTCCATTGTAAACCTTGAAAGAAAGTTCTAAATTATTCTATATGCAAAAGGAGACAAGAATTTTAACGCATTTAGGGACACAAAGACATCATTTTAGATCAACTTGACGTCTACTATCCATCATCAATATTTAAATCTAGGGTGCACATGGATCAGTTTGGATCTTATTTTAGCATAATCAGTGTCCAATGCAACATCAATGGATTCTAGTTTTTTTCAATCCAATTCAAACCATCAAATAAGTAAATCCAATCCGATCCGATCCCTCGGATTATGGATTGATTCGTACTTATACTTATACTTATTAATCGAATGTTTACTTTCTCCTATTTGTATTTTATTGCACCTCACCATTTGAATTGTGACTTGAAAATCGGTAGCATGGATAGATATATATAAAAGAATACTTGAGACCACACAATCAAATTAAAGTCGGAGAACTATATTAATCCAAACTAAAAAGTTGAAGACTACACAATTAGAATAAAGAGTTACATTGAAGTTGGAATGTGAGAATATTTTTTTATAAATGTTGTATCAATATCTTTTTTTACAAGTGATTTGTAACAAATGATTCAAATAAAAACAACACAAGCTATCTAATAAGGATCAAAGGACAAGTTAAAGAGATAAAAATTGTGAACTATGTGATCAGATTTGATGAAATCCAAGATTATTTTAGGATGTTAAGCTACGTCAAAAACAAAGCACTCTCATCAACATCATTCGAAGTCTTATAATATATCATTAATACACGAGGATCATAAAACATTCATACTCGATTGAGTATCCAAGCAAAGCCAGCTTAAATATATCCCACGAATTGGGCGACATGCCTCTCGTTTAAAATAAAATTGAAATAGAATTTATTTTTTCTGAGTATACATGAAGTCAAAATATGCAAATAATTTGAAAAATATAGATCAATATTACATATCATTTAGAAAGAAAAGGAATTCAAGCAATACCCGGTAATTGTTAAATGGGTGTTGTACATATGTACATTTCGTTGGATGAAACAACCGATCATGTATTATCATTGGATAAGGTTGTAGATGAAACATCTAAAATTAAGAAGTAAAATGGTCAAGAATATCTAGCAGACGTACCGAGCAAACGTCCCAGGTATATTTTATTACAATGGAGATCAAACGAGTGGCATTACACTTATGCTATATAGTATTTGTGTGCGATGGGGACCATATTGCGGGAAATGGGCAATACCGACCAAGGAAAAGGGCGACAACATTTGCGAGGGAGGGATGACGATGTTGCGCTAGAGTGAGGTGTCGAAATGGACTACGAGGGGAAGGAATTGATAACATGATATTGACGATCAAGAGCAAAGTCAGAGGGAGAGGGAAGTGAGCGGGGAGTAGTCCACAGTCCAATAAGGTTTACATTTTTATAAACAAGTCATATTTGATTATTCAGGGATTTTACCTTTGGCTTTTAAAAAAGAGAGGGGGCCACTAGCGAACTTGTATCCACTATCGATATTTAAAACTGCGATGAATAGTACTGATCACGTCTTTTTAAGAAATTGGAAAAGGATGCAAATAAAGACTACATGCGTGTATTAACAGTTTAATGGTTTGGATGGGATCAAATGTTGGTAATGATCCGATCCAATCCATACTTTAACGGATCTCAAAATTTTCAATCTGGTCAATTAGAATAATAAAATCAAACCACCGATAGCATCAAATTGGATCGAACTACGGATTTTATCCGATCCGTGTGCACCCATATCCTCCTTATTAATGCTTTTATCATGCTCTCCATAAGCAAGTACCACTAAATTCCCTTTATGTTATGGATTGCACATGATCAATGTAATACAAGAGACATAAAAGTAGTTGCGTCAAAATAGGACCATTGAGTATTATTAAGAACATCTATAATATTTGCTTCATAGCAAGTGAAAACACGGTGAATACATTCTTTTTTTTGAACCATATCTTTTGTTTTAGAGTAATCTTTCTTCGCATGGCTGGACTTCTTTGCAAAAAAAGTATTTGATTTCATTGGAATTGCTTGGTCACCTCCATTGATGCCAGTAAAAATCGCCTGACTAGTTCATGTACTCGATCCGCCTAGTTGAGTCAGTGGAGTGGCCGATTAGCTATTGACTAATCGTAAATAATCAGTTGGTCGACTACTCAGTCCTTAGCTTGCCGACTAGGTCTAGTAGTCTTCCGATTCGTGCTTGGAATACCATCTATCCATACTACTAAAGCTGAATCTTCCTAACTTCTTTTCCAGTAATGACACGTGGATGCCTCATGCTATTTCCCTTCCTCCAGTACCTCCACTCCCTCCCTCCCGACAGTTGTCCATGTTGTCCATATGCTTGCGGCCGAATTCCGGGTTCGGTCATCCTCCCAACGCCACTGCCCCCTCGTCTCCCCAAGTAATCAGTCACTGCCGTGGTGGTGGTATAAAGAGACAACCATCACTGTCCCCCAAGTGTTTAGGTGGACATGGTTGCATGTCATTATCTACAAATCATGTCCCTCCCCTTCAACGGTCTTTTCTCCATTGATTTCCTATGTTGCCCTCTCCGCACCTCCATTTTCCTCGGCATCGTGCTCAGCGTCGCCTCCAATAGGCGACCTCCTTGCCATCTCCC
Source organism: Ottelia alismoides (assembly GCA_037367405.1). Classification (NCBI taxonomy): domain Eukaryota; kingdom Viridiplantae; phylum Streptophyta; class Magnoliopsida; order Alismatales; family Hydrocharitaceae; genus Ottelia; species Ottelia alismoides. The sequence goes on from JAZKJV010000662.1 coordinate 525,024, forward strand.
TCGACTACTTGGTGATTGGGTAGCGGAGCTTGACTGCTCTGATGCAACATGGTAGGGTTCGTCGATATTTGCTGCTATGTTACGATGCAAAAGTTGCCAATGCCGATGACGCCTTTGGTGGCGATATCGCCATCGACTGAGAACTTGCCATGTAGATGGTCGTTGAGATTGCTTGCATCATTGCTAAGGGTGCTAGAAGTTTCGACCACAACCTTGCCACGTAGTCGACATTTAGCAACCTCGTGGTGATAAATCTATCCCAAACTCTAATTTTCGCATTAAATGGACTCGATCATTGGAAGATTCGTCATAAATATATCTTCATTTAAGATTCGTTGTATATAACTCAAGTTTTCAATTGGAACTTACTTTTTATCGGAAAAATTTGAAATAGCTAAATAAACCATGATTCTCAATACTTCAACTAGATTATTCGTACGAGATTCCACAGAGAATATTATTTTTCGAACGCAAACCTATTTTTTTTCATATCGCTTTAAGCAACTCAGATTGCATATATTTGGATAGCAAGGCCCCAATTTTCTACAGTAGCACCTAGGATTAGTCGCGGTAAAGAGAAGGGGCGAATGCGTGCATCGTGTTGGATCCATTGAAGCTATCCTGCGAGTATAGATGTCTGTATTCGACAAAAAATAGTCTTGGGTTGGGATGTTTGTATTTTTTTAGAAGTTGTTTCCATTTTGATGATGTAAACTCAGTCTGTTTTTGAAGTCAGCTGATGCAATCTTCTTTTGGTGTTCTTTTTCATTAGGGCATATATGTGTGCACAACAACTAAATCTCATTCTTTTGCAATATAGTATCGTGTTCCTTTGTAGTTTTTAATTGTCTTTTAATTGTCCAACATTGGAGAAGCCGCAATTAGAGTCTGTTGTAACTGAAGTTCTGTATCTTATGTGATTTATATCGTATGTGATATACTGATCGCACCATAAGGATGGAGTCGACATACCGGGATACTCCGTATGGTTTCTTGTGGACAACATTGAATGGAGGCATATGTCACAATGAGTTTTGAGATTTACAATGTAGATTTTAGTACCAAAGAAGAAGCCTAGAATGTCTACACAGTGGTATAGAACGTTTATGAAACAAAAAGGTTGCAAGAATATAAGATTGACGAAAGAATTATCACTAACGTGCAGAAATGATTATATTAAATTATTGGGTCTCATGAAATCACTGCAACTATTTTTCAGGTCATTGCTAAGATCTGCTATTAGTTGAGGATTTATAGTTATACATATGGAATGCATATAACTAATGAGATAAGAAATTATGTTAATTACATTGTTGAAATTTATTTCATTCCTTAACAAGGCTAACATGTTAAACAGCCTTAGTAATTGTATATAAATAAATTTTTCGACCGCAACGAACTGCGGGTAATGTTCCCTAGTATTTTTTATTTTGTAGAAGCAAACTTAACTTACGATGTTCAACATTTTATATAGATTCAATTATTTTTTTACGTCATCATGATAATATAGAAAATGTAATATCTATGTAAACAAACAAGAATATGTACATGAATAATTCATAAGTATAAATTAATGGAAAAAATACAAACCGACTAATGTTCAAAAATCTAACTTATCGCTTGACTACCCATTTATCTCTAGTCAATGAGCCAACCGATCAAGTACCGACTCCTACAATCTTATATAATTTATCTTATTTATTCGAAAAAAATCTTTTGGGAAGATACTAACAAGGTTCGTCAATTCGGCATCAAATCTCCATCATCAAATGTTTTATGTATCATCTAAATTAAACAATCAATTAGTTACCTTTATAAAATTGCATTAATTTCCTTTTCTTTTTCTTCCCCTTCTTCCTCACCTCCTCAATCTATTGCCTCTCCCGCTCGATCCCCCGGCGACGTCGAAACCCTAGAAACGACCGAGGAGGATCCACTGCATCGCAGCAGCGATGGTTCTCGCGGAGCTCGGCGGGAGCATATCCCGCGCACTGCAGAAGATGAGCAACGCCACCATCATCGACGAGAAGGTCCTCAACGACTGCCTAAACGACATCTTCCGCGCTCTCCTCCAGGCCGACGTCCAGTTCAAGCTCGTCCAGGACATGAGAGTCAATATCAAGCGCATTGTCAATCTCGACGATCTCGCCGCCGGACACAACAAGCGCCGCATCATCCAGCAGGTATGACTGTCCACCAGGACCCAAAAAGCTGCAATCTTAGTGCTGGATTCGCCGGGGAGCTGGGGTTCGATTTATCTTCATCTAGATGGTAGACGATGTTTATTGTCTTGTTTACGTCGATTTCGTGCGAGTGGATGATTTAAAAAACCTTTGCAGTAGCTGATAGGCGGTGTTTTTTGTGAAAGGTGGAACCTTTTCTCTCTCGGTAGATGATGGGGTGATGTTTATAGGTTTCGTGTGAAATCTTCTTTTTTTGTGAAAGCTCGTTTTTTCTAATTTTGTTAATACATGCAGTGTATCTTGCCGTGTCTCCCTTGATTTTAGAAGAAAAACGGATATTCCCCTGTTTATAGGTGGACGGTACTTCTGAGTTGCGTCCACATCGAGGATGTGATACAGTTGTTGTCTCCCATGTGCAGGCTGTGTTCGATGAACTTTGCAAAATTTTGGACCCTGGGAAGCCCTCTTACACGCCGAAGAAAGGGAAGACGAGCATCATCATGTTTGTTGGGTTACAAGGTGAATTAGATTGGTTTTGTCTTGCCAATGTTAATGCCAAAAGGCCCATGTTTTGTTTTCTCAAATGAAGCCAATTAGTGGCATTCAAAATATATGTTGTTAGATTATCAACTTTGGATAGCTCTCTCAATCTTTGAAACATGAGATGTTGCTTGAAACAAAATATGCTAATCGATGGAGAGCATGACGTTTTTTTGAGGAAATGGAGAACATGACGTTGGACCTTCTTAATTAGAAATGGAAGTGATAGCAAAGATACCTATGCACTGCTGTCATTTTCGAGGATATCAAGTTGACAGAATATCCATGTGATCTATCATGTCATATCTGCATTCATCTTTGAAATTTGGAAGAGGAAATCACTGGCTATCTTTATATTCTCATGTGATGCTTGGGGTATTCCGCTTCTGTACCTAGGTAGTTGTGTTTTTTTAATCATATATTTCTAAATGGTCAAATCAGCTTAGTTGTAGATATCATTTCATCTAATACTGCATCAAACGATGATTTATTTTTTAATAGTTGTATTCACTTTAGATTATAGTTTGGATTCCCAGTCCTGTCGTGACCCTCTTATAATTTTGTATTTTCATCACATAACATATATTCAATTCTAACTCTTGCAAGTAGCTCGTGTCAATTTATGGGGAAGATATCCAGCACGGGATTCTATTCCGTTTTGAACGTGCATGGCTCTTGGAAGATGGTTTTCGTGACATGGTTTCTGACTTTTGGAGGGAGAGTCGTCTGACTGGGTTGGCCATGGGATGTATGGCAGCTGAGTTGGCGGAGTTGCAGAAGCTTTTGATGGCTTATAATAAAAATATCCATATGCAACAATGGGACAAACATGTACGAGTGCAGAAGGAGGTGTGCAGATTGGATAAGCTGTAAGACGAGCGATAAATAACCGTGGATGGAAGAGTTTGTGCAAAGAGGGTTGCGTTACGCCTTGACAAAATTCATTCGGAGGACAAGAAGACATATATCACATGGAGGCAGAAGTCCATACATAGTTGGTTAAAAGAGGGTGATGCCAATACATGTTTTTTCACTCCATGGCTAGTGGACGGAGATGCAGGAAATTCATACACTCAATTTCAACTGGAGGAGAGGTGTTTCAGGGGTACACTGAGGTGGGCGATGCTCTTCGCTCACACTTACTTTCCTTTAACATAAGACACTGTCGTGCGGGGTGGTGGTGGTGTGGTAGAGGTGTTCTAGGATTCTCTCGGTTCACGCTGAATCGTTGATTTCAGAGTTCTTGGAGGTTGAGGCCGAGGAGGCTGTTTTCCATTTGAACGCGGATGATCACTGTAGCCGGATAGCTTCCCAGTACCTTTTTACAGAGAATTTTGGGAGGTGGTTAAAAACGATGCGATGACACTCCTGCATGAGTTCAGAGATGACAATCGAGGTTTTGAGCATTTGAATAAAGCTTTATTATTTCTTTTACCCAAGTGGGAGATGCCTAGTCGGGTGGAAGATTATATGTCGATTGCACTATCCCATGCAATTTATCTTATCATTGTGAAGATCTTGGCCAACCATCTTCGAGTGGTGTTACTTAGCATTATATCACTGGAACATGCATCTTTTGTACCCGGCAGATTCATGGCATACGGGTTAGTGATGGTGACATAGATAGTAATGGATTGGAAGGTATCTAAGGTTTAGGGCATGATTTGGTAGGTTGACTTTTCTAAGGCGTATGATTTTGTGGATTGGCACTTCCTTTGGGTATCTTTAGAGAAGCGGGGCTTGTCGGACGTGTGGATTGCTTGGATTAAGAGGTGCATCATAATTGCCTCTTATGCTGTGCTGATTAATGGGAGATAGGAGGGGGTATTCTTTCAAATACTGCAGGGTGTTCGACAAGGGTGCCTTATTGTTTGTAATAGTTACAGACGCCGTGGCTGTTAGCGTGTTATGATGAAATTGGCGTCCAATGACGAGTGGTGATCTGACTATAATAATGGTGACATTTCTATCCATTTGCTACAATATGCAAATGACACGATGATCTTCTTGAGAGGAGGGGTGTAATGGTTGAGGCATACTTCCCAGGTTATATATATTTTCGGGATATCTTGGGGTTGCAGATTAACAGGGAGAAGTATGTCCTGGTGCCTTTCAATTTCTCACACCAGGAGAGTCAACATGTTGCTGCATAGCTAGATGTTGGTTGGCACCTTGCCAATAACCTATTTGGTAGCGCTAGTGGTAGATAGATTGCAGGCGGGTGATGGAAACTGATTGTGGATAGACTGGAGGGGAGAATGACAGGGTGGAAAGCAACGACATTATCTAGGAGTGGAAAGTTGGTGCTTTTGAAAAATGTTTTGTTGAAAATCCCAGTGTTTTTATGCACCACGAGATAATTTCATGTCGCTGTTCACACAAGGCTTGAATCCTTAACGAGAAGATTCTTTTGGTCGGATGTGAAGCAGGAGAAGATAGGTTTTCACTTGATATCTTGGTAGAAGATCACAAGGTCGAAGAGGAATGCGGGTCTGGGGGTTTTGAGAGTGGGGGGATGAACAAGACATTGGTGGCTAAGTGAGTGGTGAGATTATGGGGGAAGTTTGATGATCTGGTTTGTAAACTTTTGAGAAGAATTTATGGGATTTGTGTATTGTTAATGCCTTCCCATTTTCGCATACCTTCACCTTTGTGGTAGGGTATATGCGGGATTCTACCCGAGATGACAGCTAGATTGCGATCGATTCTGGGAAGTGGAGACAAGTTTAGATTTCAGCTTGGTGTCTGGATGGGCAATCGAGCAATTGGGGAGCAATTTTCCAGGCTTATGACACTTGTTGGGGATTAAAGCGTGTCAATGTATGCAGTGTGGTAGCGTGGTTCATGAACACCTATTGTGACAGAGTTGTCTGACCAAAGCTTAGATGAATTCTTCAGGTTGTACGACGAGTTGACTGAGTTGGATGGTCCGACCAATGGAATGGACCATTTTGTGTGGGATGGTGGCAGATTCACTGTGCAAGAGACGTATCATTATTTTGTGGAAGACCTTTTTGTTATTCAAGAGGAAGTTAAGCTTGATAGTAGAATCATATGGAGAAGCAAGACACTGAATAGAGTCAAGTTCTTCCTGTGGCTAGTCAGGCATGGAAGGGTGCTTACCAACCAAAGAATGACGTGACCAGTTGATTCGCGAGGGAGACCTACAGTGTGATAGATGTGACATGGAAATGGAAGATCGGGATCACCTCTTTTTTACTTGCATCCATTCGACCCAAGTTTGGAGGAAGGCAAGGATCTCTTGGCTTGATGTAGGCAGCAGATCGAGGTTCTGGAGCTCCATTCGGTTGGTTTGCGGCAATGGTCATGAGGATAGCTCATTTTATTTTGCTTTGCTTTGGGCGCTTTGTTGCGGTAGGAATAAGTGCGTTTTTGCGGTCAGTCCTTTTATTTTGAGAATATGCTTGAGCACTATAGGGCCCTTACTTCGGTGTGGGCACTTGTAACCTGATGTCTTTTTAATAATGCATTTTTAACGTGCGGTAGGTCCCATCTCGAGATGCCACCCTCTTTCCTTTAAAAAATGTAGCTCGTGCCGACTTCGTGTTTCCTCAACCAAACTAGACTCCAGTTTTGAAGTCTGCACAAGGCATAGAACTATGTGAGACCAAAATGTGGGTTTTGTGTGTACCACTGTAAACCTTGGAGCTATATGAAGTATCAACTACTTAGCAATATGTAACTTAGATAGAACACCTATCACGCCTTTTTTTACTTAACTGTGAATGGAGATATGGCCCTTTGCTTCCAAACAGATCTAATTGGGGTCATAATGGGGCTCATTGTTAGTCTCATCTTCAAACCAGGACACACTGGGCGCTCTTCTTTGCTAATGTCCTAACATCCTTAGATAAATTGTCCCCACCTTATCTTCTATCTGTGTTAGATCAATCTTTTATTTGATACTTTTATTGCGACATGTAGCCTCAAATCCATCAATACATTTTCATAATAAAGCAGAAACTTTCTCAGCATGTTAATAATTAATTACCAAATACTTGTTGCCTCAAAAATTTGTAGTTCTCATCACATATTCTTAGTGTATTTATCTTCAAATGTATCTTTTTATCACAAAGAACACTTGGCGGTTGTTCTTTATTAAGAAACGAGTGATTCAGAAATCCTTTTGCAACGAGAATATATTTTTTTAATGCTTTGATTGTGAGTCCGTGAAATTGTGGGAAAAGGCTTTGTTGTTGTTGTTGTTGATTGTGAGTCCGTGACCTCATAATAGAAGGGTCTCCTCTCTTGACTTCGAGGGTTTTGAACGGAAGGGTCATAGTAGCCCAAAACACAGAAAGGTTAGGGTTGTCATCTCTATACATGTTGCAAAGCCAATCAGACTCACACCCCCTTCAATGGGGTCTAGGATCTTGTAGCTACACTTAGATCGATTTGTGTTCTTGGTCATTATGATCAACATTTATTATAGTTGGTTAATTGAAAATATCTGGGCAGTGATAAACTTTAGTAGGAAATGGAAGGAGTCTATACTCTAGAGAGATATTATAGGTGGGCCAAATAGGTTACCCTTGTGAAGTGAAGGTAAGCTACAATCACTCACCTTAGTTCCATGAGATGTTACTCCATTAACTATACCATTTCATTGAAATACTTTAACATAAATAGTTGAAAGCATCCCTTTTTGGAGTGTTATGTATTCCAAGCTTTACCTATGTTAATGTATCTTTCTTTGAAAATGAACTTGCATTCTTTATATTCCATCTTGATTGTACTTAGTCAAAATCCCCATGCTTCAGATTTTCTTACCTGTTTAAGCATTCTATTGACTTCATCTTTTATCTTGTCATTAACAATGTCATGCAAACAACAAGCGTAAAGGTGCCTCTCCTTGAATGTATTGTGAAGTTTGTCCGTGACCAAAGTAAAAAAGATAAGTAATTAAGGTTGATCCATGGTGCATATGCGTACCGATATCCGAATTAGCATAGTTTCAAGTGCCGATGCCGATGTTGTTTCGCCAAGTCGAAATATGGGCATTGCCCACGACATGCCGACGATATCCTAAAATTGAGCTGAAATTGCTTGAAAAAGATGAAAATTGTCGAATTTCAAAGACATGGATTCTCCAATATATTCTAAATGCTTAAACAAGATAAATATACTATTTTTAACATATACATAAGTAAATAAATTAAAATACACATGCACATCGTCTTGTCGATAAGTGCAATATTTAGTTCGTATTGTTCAACACACATGAAAAGCATGAAATAGTCGAGAGAAACATTTACAATATAAGGAAACATGCATGAAGTAAAGATTCATAATTCATCATGCCGATTCAAGACTCAATCTCCTGCTTTCTTAGTCGTGCCAGCAACATGCTTCAACATACTCAGTAGTTTTCCCATGTCACTTATGTGTATATGCTCTTGTAATCCATGGCAATTTGTCTATACTCTTAATCAAAAACTACAAGGAGCATCCCGATACATGGATATCTGTTCTCGTTGACACATACGTCTCTACGAGTTGTACGTAGTCCTGATGATGTTGTAGAACCTACCCTGGATTCTCTTGATGAGAATGTAGACATGGAGTGGTGTCCAGGTTGAGTAGTCGGAATTTGTGATGGTGGCACAGTTGGCGCTTGGGATGCTGGTGGTGGAGCATGTTGAACATCTTCATTAGAAAAATTATCTAGGATACCCTTGTCTAGCTCTTGGTTCGATGTAGTTAGAAGAAGAATCTTTCGTTATGCTAGCACCATATACATATCCATAGCTAGTAGGAGGGAGAGTGATTGATCCAGCTGGAAAGTAATGTAGAAAAATGCTTCCACCATGATAAAACGATTCTTGAAGATCTGATTGTGACTCTCGATAGTAAGAACTTGATCCGTAATGAAAAGGTAAGGAGGAGGATGCATTAGCATCCTTGAACTTGGAATCACTCATGTCAATGCCAGGGGATCCCATTGAAGATATCAAGTTTTCCATATATTCATTAGTTGGAGTTGGATGATTCTCATAGGATCGAAACCCTTGGCCACCGGCATATGAATATGATCCATAGCCAAGAGGACCATGCCCCAATCTATTATTCCCATAGGATCCACACTCATAGCCCGTAGGCACTGGACCATAGTTTTAAGTGCCGATATGGGTGCCATCTTGCCAAATTCGAAAATGGGCATGCCGGGGGCATATTGTCGATGACATGCTGACAATATCCTGGAATCACGTTGAAACAACTTTAAAAAGTTTAAAATTGTGAATTTTAAAAATATATTATCTCTAATATTATCCTCAATGAAATATAATTTTAATATATTTGGTATATAGATAAACCAAAAATATACCATTAAATACATGTTGAATTGGTAATAATTAATATTAGTACATAACATTTAAGAGACACGACCATGCATGAAATAGTCGTGAAAAATAAAAACAAAAAGGAAAAATACTAAATAACAATTCATGGTTCATTCCCGGTATTTATTCTTGTCGGATATAGACTTAGTCGCATGTTTTCTTGCTTGTACCGACGGCATGTTTCAACATATTTCAAAATAGTTTTCTCATGTCATATATGAACAGAGGCTCTTGAAGTCTGCAAGAATTCATCTATACTCTCGGTAAGAAATAGTTTGAAGCATTCCAATATATGGATGTCTGTTATAAACCAATACCTATGGCTCAATGAGTGCCCTAAAATTTTGATGATGCAATACATCAATTCTTGATGAGGATGTTGACGGGGGAGCGATTGAAGCTTGTGGTGAGAGTGGTGGATAGTAATGAATATATTCATATGAAAAAAATGATAAAAATGGTACTGTTGTCCAGCTCTTGCCTCATTAGAAGAAGATTCTTCCATTCCACCATCACCATCACCATCACCATCACCATCACTATAATCATATACATATATGAGAGGTGGAAGAGAAACATTGAAATCTTCTAAAAAGTATCGAGATAAAATATCACCTCCTTGATGTGATGATTCTTGGAGATCTCATTAAGACTTTTGATGATAAGAACTTGAAGTATCATGAAAGGGTGGGGAGAAGGATGCAACACCTTTTATTGAGAATCACTTATTTTCATCTTTTATAGACCCCACTTAAGATATTAAGTTCTCCATATAATCATCAATTAAATGATTCCCATAAAAGATAAAACACATACCCATGGTCACTATACCAGCATGGCCCATACTAATTATTCCCTTATATTTTTCTTCCATCTTTGGATATTCGACCATCAGTTAGAATTGCATTGTACTACTTGAGAATAAGTATACTTGGAGGAGAAATGCGATCATAAAAAATAAAGCACAATATACACATGATGAGAATAGAAGATAAAACAACAAAATGAATTCTCATTAATTCGTGTGATTCCCCTAAATTGTTAAATTGTCAATGTAGGATTATTGAGTACTATTTACGAATGTACAACCATACTTGGAGGAGCAATGCAATTTTAAAAAATTAAGGAAGAAACAATCCATGACGTATGGTAATAAATGCCAAAAGAAGAATTCCCTTTACTTCATTGTCCAGTTGATAATGTAGGGTTAAGTGGAATGTACTTTTGTAGAAGAGAACGCGCATTGTAATTGCAATCAAACTATAAAAATGTAAATAATATTATAATAGATGAGAATAAAAGATGACAGATGGAAACAACCATCACTTCTTTTGCTAGGGTATTATATGCTATTATTTGATATCTTTTAGAGCACATAAAAAGCATGCCCCATGTGCACCCACCATTTAACAGTAAATATAAAGAAATTTACAATTTTTCATGTATTATCGGCATGGACCCTCATATCATCGACGTGCCCCCATACCATTGGCATATCTATCGGCATGCCAATGATATCTTACAAGATCGGCACTCCACCCATATTAGCACGCCCAAACCCATTTGGCACGGTACGATACGACGGCGTGTCGCATCACCTTGAACTATGCACTAGACTTGGCACATGTTCTCCGAGAGTCCGAGTGTATTTTTATGTTGTTCTATATCTTCTCGTTCAACCCCCATCATTTGACTTTCATTTGGAGGTGTCTTTCTGCCTCCACTTCCAGAAGTTGCATGCACCCTGCACTACCATCATGTACCCCTTCAGTGGCTTCACCCGCATCCCCATCGCCACCACCTTTACTGTCATTGCCCTTCGACTTGTAATTTGATGGAGTATTGGGATTACTCTCGATGTAGAGGAGTGGTGTTTCGGTCATCCGATCTGGCTGTGAAGTCATCAACGCCCATTTGTTGAGTGATCGTTGGATTTGGTCTTCTTCCTTCATCAAGAGCATATGCCCATTGCTTTCCATCCATATTCTTAGGGCATCCTCCTCTACCTCATTTGCATCATCACAGATCTTGAATATTTGGGCAACGTCTATTGGGTCCGCATAATCATTCTTGTCTCGCCCTTCCATCGCATGTTTCATCTTCAACGTTGTATTGTAGTAGTCATAAACTAAATCATTCAATTTTTCTTGACCCAATTTATTCCTTCTTTTTGAATGGATCAAGTTGAGCGTGCTCCAATTTCTCTCGCAACCTCCTGCGGATGCGGTTTGTGATAGAACTTCAACCCTGACTTTTCTTAGATGCGGAGCATCCACATCCATATAGCATCCACCATTCTGTTGAAAAAGAAATAACGAGTTCATTACAAGGCATATATCAATCAACTAAATAATAACAATATGTACAACTACGATATACACATATCGGGAAGGGTGTTATTTCGTCCATTTATCGCTGTACTCTTCCAAATGAGAGCAATGATTCTATGAAGAACTTAGTCTACATTAAAACATCAAGGAATTTTAGTATAGTTATATACAAAATTAAAATTTCAATACCTGATACATAGTATACCTCGTTCATGCAATTTGTCTGAGACTCATGATCCATTTCAAGCCTTTCACCTAGTTATTTTACTGCATGCAAGAGGTCAGAGCGTGTACCATATTTGTGCTTGTATTGATATTTTAGATTCAAGTAATAAGCTGCAAAAGGTAATGATATCATAATTTATAAGCTCTAAAATAATTTAAAAATATAACATATATATTAAAGGCAGAGCTCAACATCCTTTTGAAGTGGATGCATCAACATGCTGGTTCGTCTCTCATCAATTATCTTTGCAAATTGTAGATAAGATTTAGGGCATGCATTCTCTTTAATGATCTCTCATCTTCGTCATTGCTTCGTATAGAGCACCCACCATAGGCTTCTTATTCCATCCACCACTCGCAAAACAACAACTACATGCTTCATTATCCTCATGGCTCTAACACAACCATCCCAAAAAGTCACTTGCCAACCAAGTCCTCCGTCTTCTTCCTAGTTGTCGCCTGGCTCTCTTTAGTACTGTAATACTCCGCTGACCCAAACAAGGCCTTTAACCCCACCTTCTTATCCACTATACTTTGCAACGCGATAAATTTTGTTACACCTAGTTATGCCATGCCTGATCAAATCTATGCCACAATTCTCTGTCATCAATGACGAGAGATGAGATTGATTATAAATGAAGGTAGTCAACTTCCGTGCTTGCTCCACAACATTTGAAATGCTTCTTATCTTTACAAAATCTCTTAATATCAGATCAATACGAGTGGTGTAAAGTTTCCAAAAGATTCCATAAGCATTGTATTTCATCTTGCCCGACTTTTTTGAAGTTACTACCATTATCAGTGATGATTTGAACCACGTTCTCCACCCCAACTTCTTTCCCCCGCATCTTTCATCAACTTCATAATATATTTGTAGTCTTTAAATCAATAAGAGGCATCCACGGATTTGAGGAAGATTGTCTTTCCATCGCAATACTAGGAAGTTGATGATTTGCTTCATAGTATAGCTATTCCAACTATTATCCATGTTGGTCACACCTTATTCTGGCCATGTTGCCTTCAAATTGTCAATATAGGTTTGAACTTTGGCCTTCTCCATTCGAAGGTATTTGTTCATGATCTCATATGGAGTAGGACCTTTCACTCATGTACCAGCCAAAACTATCCCGTCAATGGCATGTTGAAGGAATGGCCCACTTGCAACATTCTCAGAAATTCCTTTTATGAAGAAAAAACTTTGTAATAGCTTTTCCAACCTTTCTCTAGCATTTGAAAACATCCCTTTCATTGTTTTCTGCTTTGCATCTTGCAATGGAACACAATAGTCTCCTAATGAGCTACTTTTTTCGAAGTTGGTTCATTATGCATTGCTTTTTGCATCTTTTTTGGTTGGCTCCCACTCCCTCCAACACCTTAACCCAGCCATGGTCTCAAATCCGAGGGTACTACTATATTGTTTGGATAATTCACGCTTTTCATTTTCGGACTTAACAAAATCCTTCATTGCATGTCTATATGCCTTCTTCTCACTTGCACTTTCTATATCAGGAAGATATACAAAATCATCGTCGTCGGTAGATTCATCAATAACGGTATAATCTCTCTGAAATAAAGTTTCCCTGAATGCATCATCCCTTGTGGATTTCCCCCTTCCTTTAGCTTCTTGCATTGCAAATTTGTCCTCATCTGCTTTCTGATTGGGTATTTCGTGCATATGGCAACATTTTTGCACCCTTCCTCAAGATGTTGCTTAAATCTTGTAATTCCTCCTCCATGGATTTTTTTTCCACAAAATCGACATCCAGTCTTGTATTTGTTACCTTCGAGCACATCGGCATACAACTAACTGAGATCTTCCCTCTCATGTCAAGGGTAGGAATTAGAACCCGAACGATCATTTTTGTTTTCCAAGCAAGGCTATCTGCATTTTAAATTCACTAAAATTAATCACTTTAAATCGGATTATTCAATTTACATAAACATAATTATTTAAATTAAAATACAACCTCTGTATTTTTTAACGTTGGATGAACTATCCAGAATTTAAAATCAATTAATATCTAAATTAATACCTACCAAAATAATATCAAGTTAACAACTTACCTTCCAAACTTCAAACAAAGAGATGCAAAAGACCGTCGACAAGCTAGCGAAAACAGCTTCTTACAACATTGATATCATCATATTATTGTAGCAGTATATCAAGAGCAAAATCAACAAACAGAAAAAAAATCTAGTACAAATTAGTAACCTACCGTCAATTCTAAGGTATTTACATACCAAAATAATGTAACAAAAACTACCAAATTGTAACTTTTAAACAACAAAGAAGTTCAAGAGAGGAATGCATATATTGGCTAGTTGGCTTAAGCTTCCTTGGAGGCTTGGAGTTGGAGAAGAAAACTTAAAAGTTAGAACTTTGAGTTGGAGGCAAGGCACTGAAACACAGTAAGGTTTTTCAAAGTTGAGTCCTTCCATTTTGGAATCTTACAATGGCATGGCAGGGACAAGTGTGATAGTAATAAATGGAATAAAGGGATGCCTCCATGATCAATAATGCACCAATGACCCGACATTTCACAAATTGTGATGGGAATAAAGGGAATGTTGCGACTTGTGTCGACATGGCGTCATTGAATCCCAATAACTAATATTCTAAGTGAATATTGCCAAAAGATCCATTTTTGCCCATATCGTCGGTATGCCCCCATATCAGGCGGCATTGATGGCGATATGGGGCGATACGATCGGCATGCCAACGACATTTAGAAATATCGGCACTCCACCCATATCAATACTGGTGGAGTCATCGACGAGACACGATACGGTGGCATGCCATCAACTTGCCATGGCACTAAGTTTTCAGTCTTATCAGACAGAGTCCTTACAGAAATTACTGCATAGTCGTATATATCTTTTATCAAGTTGATATACCGAAATGGGCACCCTCTCATCTCTAGTATTCTGTACATGATTTCTGTTGGTACAATATCATAAGTTTTTTACAAACTAAGAAAAAAATATATGTAGGTCCTTTATTTTTTTTGAAAAACTCTATTTTATGATTTATTCGGTTTATGGCTTTTATTATAGACCTTTTGGATTTATAACCACGATAAATAAAATAAAGAGACAATAATCATAATAACTTCGACACCGCTCCTCAAGTTGGAGCATATTTATTAATAATGCCCTACTTGGAAATCAACAATGATATGTGGTTGGGCCTTTGTGAATATATATGCAAGCTGAATATCCGTGGAGATATGAGGAATATTGATCTTCCCTCCTCGTACATCATCTCGAATGAAGTAGGAGTCAACTTCAGTGTGTTTTGTCTGCTCATGGAATACATGATTGGTAACAATGTATGTAATATATTTGCCGTCACAATATATAGGAATGAGAGTAACAACATGAAGTCCATGCTCATGTAAAAAGGAAATTAACCATGTAATCTCACAAGTGGCTTGAGCCATCGCTTGCACTCGATTTAGAAACAACAATTTGTTAGAAAATAGGAATGCAGAAATATATCAGAGTAAAATGATAAAGAAATATAGAACACGTGATTTTAACGTGGAATCCTACTCCCTAAGGAGCGGGATGAAACCACGGGAGAGAACCTCAAAGGGCTGATGTATGCATTGCACTTTCTCACTGGATACAGGGGGTGAGGGGATTCTTATATAGCCCTCACGGAGTCTCCACATCTCAAAACTGGTAGATGTGGGAGTAAAGACTTGGATGCGGTAAATGGATCCTGGAGTGATCCATTTACCCATCTCTAACATAAGTGATGCGTAACCAAATGCTCCAACACTCCCACTCAAGCTGGAGCATGCAATGCTCAGCTTGGACAAGCAGAAAGAAATCTCAACTCACGCTACATGATACTATAGACAATATCAACTCAACACGCACAACTGTCGGTTGCTGTCGAGGACGTTGCTTCTCATGCCGTGCAGGTGAGGAGGACGAAGGGGTTGAAATGTGAGTCAAACTGAATCTCCTCGTCGAAGAGCATGTGCTCTGTACTGTGCCTGTTAGAGTCATTGCATCTGAAATGAGTCTCCTCGTCGGAGTACTTTGGCCCGCCACAACATGTGGACAACTGCTCCATCTATGAAAGGGCCAGTGCAATCCTAGTCGGAGTCCACAGTCTGGAGAATGGAGTTTGAAAAAGTCTCCTCGTTGGAGAATTGGGTCGCTCCATCTGGCTCAGAGAATGTGATCTTTACTCTGGAGTCCCTATGAAACCAGATGAAAATCCTAGCCCACATGGTATAGAGAATGGGATCTCTACTCTGGAGTTCCTATGGAACACATGAAAACTCTGACCGACAACACAAAAGATGGGGACCACAAACAATGATGGCGAACATGTGCACATCTGAAGAAGACCGCATACACGTGTGTGTCTGAAGCTGAAGACTCGGAACCAATCTTACGTTGAGTCTGAATATTTGAACATCTGTAGAGTCTGAAAAAATTTGGCCTGCTTCTAACTGGAAAATCTGAACCTGAACTGGAATCATCATGGCCGTAGAACTCTACACAATACTCCCCCTTTCTCCCATATTGATCGAAAAACAATGATGTCGACCAAGTTGGGAGAAGACAACACAACGGGGATAACAAAACCCAATAAGCTGATTATTTTTTTTTCTCAGCATTTCTTGCAAATTTTTTTCTTGGCTATTTCCAATTTTATTTAATAGCCGCCACATTTTTTTCTAATAACCCATTCATTTTTTTTGCTTTTCCCCCTTATTTTTGAATCATTTTTTTCGTATGGATTTTTTGTACGATTCTTTTTTTTTGAACAAAATAACTAGGCCCAAATAGGGACCAAGAATAACTCTTTATCCTCTTTTTTTGTGGCCCAACTTAGGACCCAAATATCTCCCCATCTCGTTTTCTTTTCTCTTGTTTTTTTACGCACCCCAACCCAATTGGGTTTGACATACTCACGGCTCTTATACCATGTTAGAGCATTCGTTCTTCACGGGATCTGCGTCATCGGAAGAGTGCACAAGGGCTGGAGGATCGTGGCAATGGGCATTGCGAGGAGATGCTCGAGGCAGGAAGATGTGTGCGGTCGGAGCTTTATGCTGCCGCCTGAACTTCGAACTATTTTTTTTTGTATTTTGCGACAGATGCGATGAAGGATACTTCTACCTGTAGGAGCTGCTGGAGATGGGCTCGAGCACATGGACTCGCTGGGGCTCGAGCTCCTGGATTCGCTAATCTCTTTCCTGCCATCATGTCTGCGGGGATCCGCAGCACGCCGCCATCAGCCAAACCATTGCCTTCGGCTCTGGAGATTGGATGCCTGTGCGATCAGATGATGCGTTGCTGCTCCTGGAAGATCTAGGGTTTTGAAAAACTCTAGAATTGAACTCAAATCTCAAACCATATATGAACATAGAATGATCTTCAAGATTAAAAAGACACCAAAATCGAATCTCGAATAAATAACATGAAACCCTCGAGAATCGAGCCCGCTTTGATACCATGTTAGAAAATAGGAATGCAGAAGCGTATCAAAGTAAAAATGATAACGAAATATGGAACGCGGGATTTTAACGTGGAACCCTACTCCCTAAGGGGCGGGATGAAGTCACGAGAGAACGCCTCAAAAGGCTGATGTATGCATTGCACTTTCTCACTGGATACATGGGTTGAGGGGCTTCTTATATAGCCCTCATTGAGTCTCCACATCTCACAACTGGTAGATGTGGGACTAAAGACTTGGATGTGGTAAATGGATCCTGGAGTGATCCATTTACCCATCTCCTGCATAAGTGACGCATAACCGAATACTCCAACACAATTTGCTTCTTGCTTTGCCATGTAACTTGATTCTCTCCAACAAAC
The DNA here is from genome assembly GCA_037367405.1 of Ottelia alismoides. NCBI lineage: Eukaryota > Viridiplantae > Streptophyta > Magnoliopsida > Alismatales > Hydrocharitaceae > Ottelia > Ottelia alismoides. The sequence goes on from JAZKJV010000662.1 coordinate 542,505, forward strand.
TTTCATAACAAGTGGTAGGTCATCTGTCCTAAGGAGACCTAGCATATAATCATCATCTGCGTAGGCAGTAAGGCCAATGTGGCCATTGATCTCATAGAAGAGGTCTTTTCCCATAGAGACCTTCAAGTATCGAAGGTTCAAGAGAACATCCCACCAATGATTGTAGTGAGACCTATCCATATGCTGGCTGGCTCTGCTCACAACATATGATATATTTGGTCTAGTGATGGTAAGGTAGAGCGGCTTGCCCACTTGGCTTCTATATCGTATAGAATCCTCAAACTCAGATTCGATAGATGTAGGATGTTTTTGCAATTCTGCTGGGTGCCAGATGGTTTGCATCCAAGTAAGTCAGTCTCTATAAGAATCTCGCTATGATAGGTGTAGTTCCTTTCTTGTACGTATCACCTCAACGCCAAGGAAGTATCTGAGTTAACTAAGGTCCTTAGTGACAAACACCTTCCAAAGGAAGGCCTTGGTTTCTAGAACGCATGCTTTGCCATCATCAGCAATCACCATGTCATCAACATAAACAACGAGTATCACATATCCATAAGTCCTTTGTTGACGAATACAGATTAATCAGATGTCGTCTTATGGAAGTCAAGTAAGCTTATCTCAGAAGTAAGCTTATCAAACCATGCTCGTGGACTCTACTTAAGACTGCATAAACCTCCTCCTAAAGATCACCATAAAGGAAGGCGTTTGTGACATGACATCTAATTGAAAAATCGACATGCTCTTATTGACAACAATAGAGATAATCGTATGGATAGACCTCATCTTGGCCACTAGAGAGAGTCTCAAAGTAATCCACGACATAAGACTGTGAATCCCTTGGCCACTAGTCGGGCCTTCAGTCTGTCTACTGATCCATCTTGAACATGTTTGGTTGTGAAGACCCATCTACAAGTTACATGAGCAACACCGATGGGACATGGCGCAAGATCACAAGTGCTCCTTGATACAAAAGCATCCATCTCCTCATTCATAGCATGCTTCCAAGCCGAATGCTGAAGAGCTCTATGTTTACCTTGTAAAAAAGGTACAACCGTAAAAGCATTTGTAGACATCCTATCACATCTAGACAATCCATTAGTACAAGTAAAATTTGACATAGTGTAGAGTACATTGCCTTTTGGGCTTCTTTAGAGCAATAGGAAGTTCAATAGGGGAAGAAGGACCATCCATATTTGTAGCATCCGAAGTAGCATCGGGTGAGGGAACATTGGGTGCATGATCATCAATTTGCAAATCAAGCAGAATAGGTAAAGGAATCATCTTAGGTGCATGTTTCTCCCTCCTCTGGTAAATCTGAAGTGGAGGGAACTACAAAGGGATATCTTTAATACTCTCCGTAAAGAAATCATTCTTCTCAAAGAACGTAACATCTGTAGAGATAACATAACGATGGCTAACTGGATCATAATGTATGTATTCCTTTTGGATTCTAGAATGCCCCATGAAGGTCCATTTGATTGCACGAGGAGAAAGCTTGTCTTTAGCATGAACATCGCGAACAAAACAAGTGCAACCATAAACATGCAGAGGTAGTGGAAATGGCTATCACCGGGATAAAGCAATAAAAATGGAGAAGAACCTTCGAATATGGATGAGGGAACCCGATTAATCAAATAACCTGCAATGAGGATATCATCACCTCAAAAAGTTTTGGGGACATTCATGTGAGTAAGCAAAGTACGCGTGATGTCAAGGAGTTGACAAAGTTTCCTTTTCGGAATGCCATTCAATTGTGAGATATGAGGGCATGATGTCAGATGTATGGTCCCTTCCGTTGAGAACCAAAGAAGTTGAAATCTTTCTATATAAACTCGATAGCATTATCATACCAAAATATTTTAATGCAAACGGAAAAAAACTCTTGATCTCCGCGAAGAATACTTAACCACGCTGCTGATCTCTGATCTTTCCTATATCAGGTAGACCAATAAACTCCAGCTATAGTCATCGATGAAAAAACAAAGTATATGTGTCCTTCAATGATGCATACTGGACAAGGATCATAAACATCACAATGAACAAGATCAAACGGAGACGACCTTCGTGTGCCAGTTCTTCGTGGAAATGATCTCCTGTGATGTTTTCCAAACTGATAAGCCTCACATTCTAATGGCTTCAGAGCACCAACTTTTGGGAACATATGAAAAAGAATACTAGCGGAAGGATGCCCAAGGTGTAGATGCCAGGGATAAGGATATGCGGAATAGATGTGGCTGCACCAAAGAGAAAGTAATCAGATACGTTCATTTTTCTCATAACTATCACCAAAAATATGCAAAGTTTGAACCTCCTGGAGGTAGCAATGATGCTGATAGAAAATAACCCGGTAATTTTGCTCATTGCATAATTTATGAACATACAACAAACTTAGAGGAAACTCTAGAGCACGATATACACCATAGAGTTTTAATTTTGAGGAGAAATCCACTTTGCCTATGGTAGTAACAAGAGAGAGAGGGATCCATCGGCCAATTTAACTTACCTCACGGAAATATATGGCTGGGTAGAAGAAAGAGAGTTGCCATCACTTTTCAAATGATTTGACGTCTCTGAATCAATAATCCATTGACGAGTAGGTGTGGATGCCATATCAACCATAGCAGTAGCGAGTCCAACATTTGTGGTAGTAGATGCATGAATAGTATTCTTAGTCTACGTCCTATGACTATTTCTGAGAAGTTGCATAAGACGATGATAATCTTCAATAGACAATGGTATCAGAAGGCTGAGTGATACGGTTGAGGCAATGATTTAGCCTCTAATGATTTTGTAATCATCTCTAGAAATATCAATGTTGTTTATTACGACTGGTATTATATGGCCGTGGTTCAAGAATGGATACACCTATAGATTTAGGTTGCTGCTGCTTTGATTTCCTTGTTATAGCGCTAACTCTTCACATTGCAGAAAACATCAAACTGGAATTCACATTTTAGATCAGAGCAGAGATCACAAAAATCAGTGCCAAGTGCATTTCAGCGCAGATTTCAAAACAAGCACGCTACTGTAGCGCTAGCGCTACTGTAGCGACGCTATTGTAGCGGTAGCCTGCTGTAGCTTAGGGCTTCCTCCGGCGATGCACAACAGTAGCAACAACTGACGGAGATCACATCAGCAGTAGGTGGAACATGGTTGATGGTGAGGGTTAGGGTTTGTGCCAAAAGAAGCATAGTATTTAGGACCGTCGATCTGATACCGTGCGAAATATAATAGATGGGGAGGAATGAGATACTTTATTAGAGGGGTGTGTGGTTTCTTATATAGCGTGAACCTTAGGCCCCGTTTGTTATGCTGGAATAGAGGAGAGAATGGGATCACCATTCCTTTGTTGATTCCATTCATGTGTTTATGAGACCATATTCAGGCATGAATAACAATTACAATGGAAACTGGATTCCCTCATACATGGGAATAGCCATTCCTAGGTACCCCTTAGGAATTGGGATTCCATTCCTTATAAATGCTAATGAATGTGTTCTTCTTCAATATTTTTTAATTAATTTATCATTGTTACAAATATATGGTTACTGACATGGATATGTATTTTTCTTTTTTTTGGGATATTTTTTAGATACCGACATGGATATTTGAACACCGACATGGATACAAATTTATGGATGCAAAAGGTTGGATAAGTTACAGATATATTCATATATGAATATCGACATGGATATGAGATATTTTTTGTGTGGATACAGATATAGATATGGCTCAGTTTTTTTAGGATACAGATACAAATATGGTTATAAGATATTCTAGCGGATTTAAATACATATTTATTAAATATATCTATTATATGGATAAAGTATATCACATAGATTTTTTTGAGGATACGGATACGGACATGGATATGTGTTTTTTATTTTTTTGCGGATATTGTTATGGATAGGGATATGTGATTTTTTTCTAATATGGGTATGGATACAGATACTATTTTCATTTTTTTGTAAGAAATGGATACTGATTATATTCTAGCGGATACATATAAAGATATTGATATGGATTTTAATTTTTTGCGCATACATATATGGACATGAATGAGGATTTTTTTCGCAGACATGGATATGGACATGAAAAATGAATTCTTATTTTTGTTTGTAAATATAGATATGTATATGTATATCATCTTTAGTTTTTCAGGTTAGGGATACAATTGCATTTTAGTGTTTACGTATATAAACATGAATATGGAAAAAATAACTTGGAGGATACCGATTTTACCGATTATTTTTTCTACTTAACGAAATATATTAAAAGGAGGGTTATTTTCTTTCTATTCTTTTCCCTTTCCAAACATAAGAAAGGAATATGTCTCATAATAAATCTTTCAATTCCTAATGTGAACTAAACAATAGAATGGAAAAACTTATTCCTTTCCATTCCATTGCTAATTCCATTTTTGTCTTGATTACATTCCATTGTAATCCTTTCTCGACCAACCAAACGGGTCCTTAGAGACTAAGTGGTGATAATTACATTTTTCTGAAGCCAAGAAAGCAGGAGATACTCGATGGCTTTCACCCCTGGAATTTATTAAAGGAAGGAGGGGAGGAGGGAAGTACAAGCAAATGTGCTACGCTCCAAGAGCTTAACAAGCCTGACAACTGTAATTTTACATTTTCCAAATAAAATCTCTGACCCGTGAACAAAAGAGCATTCCTGGCAATCCAGATTGCCCAAATCGTAGCCAGCGGCCGCAACAGATCCCTCCTTTCCCGCAGTCCCGCCGCCACCAGATCGCCACAAAATGCCCCACGTCCGAAGTGCTGATCCAACGCAGGGACGGGTCCTCCCAAAGTGGCGTCACCCCTTGACAGGAGAAGAAAAGGTGCTCAGTCGTCTCAGTCTTCATATCACAAATAAGGCATCTGTCCGAGATAATCCCCAGAAGCCTAGCACATCTGTCTCGCTTCAGCAACCTCTTCCTCCTGAGCAGCCATAAAAAGAACCCGAATCTCTCAGGAAGGCCCAATCCCCAAAGGAATGTACAGTCTCTCGTCAAAGTCGCCAAGAGGGAGGGCGGTGGTCTGGAGATAGCAAAGTATGCCTCTCGGACCGTGAAATCCTCGTCGCGCCAAACCCAATGATCTCGCCCCGACGAGGGGCCCGTCATGTCCCTCAGCACGTACAATAGCCTCATGAACTCCTCCAGCCGTTGATCCGAGCAATTCGAGCGAAAAAGTGGCATCCAATCCCCTTCGGCCCAGCACGAGACCACACTCACGTCCGGATCCTCCGCGAGAGCAAAAAGGCGAGGGAAGCGAGAAGCAAGATTCTCCCCGTCCGTCCAGTTATCCCTCTAAAAAGCAAAGCTCTCGCCGTTCCTCAGCACCGGCCTAAAGAGCTCCTGAAAGTTTCTCGAAACCTTGAGGATCCCTCTCCAAAAGTGGGAGTGCCCCGCCGCCCTCCCCCCCAAAACGGGCTCCGGCGCCACACCACCAAGCGAGTAAATCCGACGAATGAGCCTGGTGCTGAGCTCATCCCCCTCACTCCAGATCCGCACAACCCACTTCAGCAGGAGTGCCTTGTTCAGAGCGCCCAGACAGCGCACTCCAAGCCCGCCCTCGCACTTCTGTCTCGTGATGTCCTCCCAGTTAACCAGATGCATACCAGATTATCCCTGGCCGCTCTTGCTCCACAGGAATCTCCGCATCAGCCCCTCTAGCCTCTTCTTAATTCTAACCGGAAGCACCTCGTGGAGGAGTAGTAAACATGCATCGCGGACATCACAACCCTCAGGAGAACCAACCTCCCACCCTTCGAAAGGATCTTCGCCTTCCAGCCCGCAAGTCTTCCCTCAAACCTCTCCACCAAGGGCATCCAGTCAGACAACCTCGATCTCCCCGTGGTGAGAGGGAGCCCCAAGTAGTGAATAGGTAGACATGCCCGAGGCGTGCCCAGCACCGAACAACAAAGTTCCACCTCATCGTCACAAAAAGAGAATGGAACGAGCTTCGATTTAACAGCATTCTATTTCATCCCAGACATCTCACTGAAGAGCTCAAGCACCGCCTCCATCCCCCTGGTGCTCTCAAGATCACCCTCGACAAAGAAGTTGGTGTCATCTGGGTACTGAAGCAAGGGGATCTACACGTCACCCTTCGAGAAGCCCCTCGTGAGCCCCCCGCTCTGCACCCTTTCCACCATACAAGCCAACACGTCCGCAACAATGATGAACAAAAGGGGTGCTAGGGGGCAACCCTGCCTCACCCCCCTCTGCGGCTGGAAAAACCCGCCCTCTGGGCGACTATTAACGAGCACCGCCATCGACGCCGTTGTAACGCACCGCCTCATCCAAGAAATCCAGTCGGTCGGGAAACCTCTTCTGTGCATCGCTGCCCAAAGAAAGCGCCAGTCTAGAGTATCAAAGGCCTTCGAGAAGTCAACCTTCCAAAGCAAAGCTTTAGTATCGCATCTCTTCCAGTCCGCTAGAATCTCAGCCGCCATGACTAAGGAATCCGCAATTTGCCGATCGGGGACGAAAGTCGACTGAAAAGGGGAGATGATGTGCTCCAGGACCCTGCTGAGCCTCGTCGCGAAGACCTTGGCGACGATCAGGTTGATGGCATTGGAAATAGCAATGGGTCTGTAGTCTTCAATCCTGTTGGCCCCATCAAACTTTGGAAGTAGAATAACGAGAGCTCTGTTCACCCGCTCAAACCCGCATTGCAGCGGTAGCACTCCTGAACCACCTCAAGTACCTCATTGCCAATCAGATCCCAGAAGTCTCTGTAGAAGGAGACGGGGAAGCCATCGGGACCTGGCGCCCCATCACTGTTGAGATTCCAAACCGTCGTCCTCAGCTCCTCATAAGTCACTTTCTGAGTCAAGCCGGATGCATGCACACCCGAGAGCCGCACCGCCCCCTCCCCAGACCAGCGCCAGCGCCTAACCGGCCCTCTCGTCGAGAACTCCCGAAAATGGTCCGCAATAGCATTACCAAGCTCCCTGTCTCCCTCCACCCGTACGTCGCCGAAGAGCATAGATATGATAATATTGATCCTCTACCTGCTGCTAGCGACCCTATGGAAAAAAGCCGTGTTCGCATCTCCCTCCTTGAGCCACCTGTGCCTGGACCTCTGCTTCTACTTCGTCACTCTCTTCTTATCTTCTAATATTATTTTCCTCTGCGCCTCAGCTCGAAGAAGCAACTCATCCATCGAAAGCGGCCGCCCATCCTCCAAGCCGTCCAAAAGGCCAATCTCCGCCTCCGCCTCAACCTGACTCGCGTGGCGAGCCGCCCTCGATTCCCGCTTGGAGACACAAAGCAGCGCCCGGAGGGAGCCCAACTTCTGAGTGAACCTAGCAACTGCCGATCCAGTGACCACTACGGAGCTCCAGTGGGCCTCCACCAGCCCCCGGAAGGAGTCCTCCAGCAACCAAGCCTTCTCGTACCAGAAGAGGCCCCGAGGAAGCGATGCCTCTCCAGAGTCCCGAAGAATGGGCGAGTGATCCGACCAGGAGCGAGGCCTGGCAACCACAGAAGATAGCGGGAAAGCCTCCAGGAACTCCGCCGACGCCAAGAAGCGGTCCAGTCGAGATCTGGAACCAGAGCTCCTCCATGTATACTTAACATCCGAAGCGTCCAGCACCTCTAGCCCCAAAGAATCGACGATCTCCCCAAAACCAGCCGAACCAGGGTCCTGCCCCCCCTTAACCCCAGCCGATCCGAGGAAAATAGCGTAACGTTAAAGTCACCCCCACCAACCAGGGGATGGTCGGGAAGGAGTCCCGAGCAGCTCTCAGATCCAACCAAAGCTGCTCCCGCGAAGATGCAGAACACGGGTCATACACGTAGGATAGGGCGAAAGTGAGCCCCGAACTCAGACACTCTAGAAGAACCGTCAGCAGGTGAGGGACCCTCGACTCAGTCCGCAAGGTGAAGGAAGATCCCCTCCAGGCCACAAGCAAATCGCCCGCCGAACCAATCACATCCAACGAGCAAAATTCCGAGATCGGGCCCGGCCCAGATCGCCAAATCAGATCCGAGAGCGAAGCCAGCTTGGTCTCCTGCAGCAAAACGATATCGCAACCCCATTCAGAAAATCTTGACCCCATCACACTCCTCTTGACTGGGTCCCCCGAACCCCTGACGTTCCAGGAGTGGATCTTCACTAAAAACCAGCCTGGCTTTCCCTTTCCACCATCACGACCCCAGCCGCCCGCGCTACAGTGGCCAACAGCTCAGGTACATGAGTAGGGGCCGCCTCCACAGTCTTGGCATGCTGCCTCCTTCGGTACCTCTTTCCCGATCTCTTCTCTGAAGTCCCCTCTCCAGCGGAGGCCATCGACAGGGATCCCATCCGAACGACAACCGGAAGAGCCGGAGCCGCGTTCAGAGGTGGAGCAATCCCTCCCTCAACATTCCCACGCTCCCTGCCACTGACACCACAGAACCCGAAGCGGTGCCCCTCCACGACCTCCCGAGGAGGCGAAGCGCAGAGGGACTCAGAACCAAAACCAGCGAAGCAACGCCCAACCCCAAACTCGTAAGGGAGAGAAGTTCGGCCGGGGAGCCCAGAGTAGGAGATTCGGGAGAGAACATGGTCAGGATCACCACGCGACGCAAAGACAAGATCCGCCTTCAGAATCCGGAATGGAGGCTCCGTATTCAGGGCTCACAAAGGAGGATCCGACCCGAACAGCTCCCCGAGCGAAGGGATGCCCTGCGGATCAGCCGCACGAGGAGAGGAAAAGTCAAGAGCCGACACGTGCACGCTCGAGGGACGAGGAGGCCCCAGAAGCGAAGAGTCACCCTCGCCTCGAGGGGAAGGCAGACCGTCCCCCGAAAGACCCACCACCTCAGCAAGTCGGTCCACGCCCGCACGCCCCGCCGCATCAGCATACCCTCCCACACCTGGCGGCGGAGGAGGAGCAAGCAACAAGATCTGCAGAATGAAGGAGAAGCGCCCCACCTGAAGCACAACCTCCGCCTCCGGTCCCACTCCAATCGAGCACTCCATCAAAACCGCCGTGACATTTGGATCAGACCCCGGAAGGCTACCATTAGCAATGATCCTGATCACCGAGCCAACATTCTGCAGGGCCGGGCCCAAGACCCTCGCCGAGCGGAAAAGAAAAGGAACCCCGCGGATATGCGCCAAGCGGACCACCAACCGTTCGAGATGATCGTCAGCGAACCTGGGAGGCCTCCATTGAACCGCCTCGGACGCCCTTGAAGACAAAAGCGCCATCTTCTGCTCAGCCGATAAGCCGCGGGCGCATACTCTGCCAGCCCCCAGCCCCACCACATCGCCGCTGAAACGACACCCAATGCTCTGAGGGACCTCAGCCTCCAAAGAGAAACCAAGCATCAGATTATCCGACAAAACCCCAATCAGCACCCCGCCGAAACCATCCAGTACACGACCCACATCCTCGCGATCCCCAGACAGAACCTCCTTCATCGCCCGGCCGATGCCACGCCCGCCATCAGCAGAACCTGCGCCAACCGCCCCAGATGCCAGGCTGCCCAACCCATCAGCAGAACCGACGTCAAAAGCCCCAGACGCCCAGTCGTTCAACCCGCCAATACCACTCGAAGCATCGCCAGCAACCCTGGAAGGGCACACGAGCCTACGATGTCCAGTGGTGTCGTATGCGAAGCACCTTGGCTGAAGAGGGCAAACCGAGGCGAGATGCCCCCGATCCCCACAGCGGAAACACCTCCTTCCTGGCTTCCTATGTGAAACCACGCGCCAACCATCATCCCCGCCTCCGATCCCACCTCCCGCAACAAATTCCTGCCCAACCCTCGCCCCTCCAGATGCCTCGGAACGGCCATAGAGACCATCGCGCTCGCTCGACGCACCTGAATGGGCAGGGAGACCTCCTCGCACCACCCTCCGGCAAACCTCTCGCCAAACCCTCGCCCCGCCAATCGCCCGCCTATCACCCCACATTGCCAAACCATCGCCCCCGCAGGGTTACGGAACATAATAAATAATATAAAGAGAGGATAACCATAATAGCTTCAACCGTTTATAAGCCAAATAATGCTTCCCTCCACTAACATCTTATAAGCATCTAAGTGAATGTTATCTATTCCTTCTAGTTCCAAGATTTCATCATTTTTAAGGTTTCATCCATCTCTCATTTGAATTCATGATCTAGAGTAATGAGTTTGATTTTTGATACTGCCATTCTCATTAAAATGACGGTGAAACTCATTTTTTTACTTGTTATCTGCACTTTTTCACAAATCGATCTATGCTTTAATGTCATCTAGCTTTAGAATATCTCCCATATCTTTCTTCGAATCAAATTCTTACACAAATTTCCTTAGCTTTTGCTTTTTTTTTTACTTTTTTGTCCTTTTCTTTACCTTCCTAAATTCTGCCATGTTTTCATTTGTTCTATTTAGAAAGTAAGTTTTGGGACTATTCCTCTTCATTTTAAACTTTTTTTGTATTTCACTCCACAATCAATTTCCCCGTTTCTGGAAAAGTTTCCTTATATATTGGTTCATCTCTCTTCAACACACCTTAGCCATTGCCAACAACGTCTCTAACATAATTTAAGTAGAATCTGACGTCTTGTTAATGTTCCCAAACAAATTCTCACCGAGCTTCCCATACCATTTTTTGAAGTTTTGTGTTTTTTAGATTGCACCATTTATTTCTTATCTTCCTATCTATTTTTTCTTTTGGGATTTTATCACTTGTGCCCCTCCGAGATATCGCAATATCAGTTATGCCCCTATCTTTTTGGTAATATCAGTTGTGCCCCTCACTTCTTTCTCCGTTAACATTTGTGCCCTTCCGTCAGATTGACCGTCAATGAGTTAACCTAACCGTGATTTTTTCAAACCTTAGTGAAGTTAAGAGGGGTATTATTGTCTAGAATTATTCATCTTCTTCCTCCTCCATTTGTTCTTCTTCCTTTCTCTTCATAATTTCTCTCTCTTAGTTACACCTTCATGCATCCATCGAATCTTTAATTTTTTTGCATTTTCACGGATATATCACTCATTACGGATCAAATGATAAATTTTATTGAATTTTTCGATGAATTTTCATGAATCAATTAATTAAAAATTTATCTCTAATTTAACAAATAATGAAAGATCTTGGGGGTGACCTGGGAAGAACATGTGGTACGGGAGGAGACACGAGGGAGGCTGCGGCGGCGCGGGGCGCAGGGATGGGGGAGGAGGGAGGGGGCGCATGGGTCGCGGGGCGCAACGGCGGGGGGAGGAGGGAGGGAGTGGGGTCGTAGGGGTGCGGGGCCTGGGTCGCAGGGGCTCGGGGGAGGAGGGAGGGAGTGGGGTCGCGGCGGCGCGGGGGCGCGGGAGGGGCGCGGGGGGAGGAGGGAGGGGGCGCAGGCATCGCGGCAGCACGGGGGTCGCGGGGGCTCGGAGCGCAGGGGCGGGGGGAGGCAGGGCGAGGGTCTGGGGGTGCGGGGCCTGGGTCGCAGGGGCTCGGGGGAGGAGGGAGTGAGCGGGGTCGCGGGGGCGCGGGAGGGGCGCGGGGGAGGAGGGAGGGGGCGCAGGGGTCGCGGCGGCACGGGGGTCGCGGGGGCACAGGGGCGGTGGGAGGTGCGGGGGGCGGAGGGGAGGTGCAGGGAGCGGAGGAGGAGGATGTGGACGGAGGCGAGGCACGTGGGCGGAGCCGGAGGCTCGGGGGAGGCTGCAGGAGAGCTCAAGGAGGAGGAGGGAGGAGCTGTGAAGGAGGAAGAGACGGGAGCAAGAGGAAGTAGATGGAGGAGGAAGAAGATGAGGTGGTAGGGGAATGACCCTTAGAATCTTTTTTTTAAAACTAATTCCGCTTATGTCCTCAAAGTTAACGTCCGTTTGTACTGTGGATGGACGACAACTAACCCAAGGGGCACAACTGATAAAACGTCAAGAAGTGAGGGGTACAACTGATATTATCAAAAAGATATAGGTATAACTGATATTGCGATATCTCGGAGGGGCACAAATGATGAAATCCCTTTTCTTTTTTGGCATCCTTGTTTGCATATTCAATATTAATAGTTGGCGAGCTTTAAGAAATGAATAGATGGCGGGCTTTTCAATAAAAAAATATCAGTAGACGGTATTGTGTAGTTTAACTCTTTCTCTGATAGTCCTTGCAATCTTTGTCATAATCGATCTCTCCTCCTTACAAAATCAATGTATCTTTGTGAACCTTTCTTAAAATTGATCAATTGTTCAGAACTGTTCTATAAGTTAGTATTTGTTGCGTTGAGGGCAAAAGCAAAATCAAGAAAATTGTTCTTTCTATTTCTATCATCATAGTTATGACCACTATGCACCATTGAAATTGATAACTCCGAGGCATCTTTTCCATATGTACATTCATATCTCCACCTAAATTAATAACCTCTTTGTAGGATTCCTTCAAAAATCTTCGTCTAGCTCCATCTCAATGCCTTTTCGTGTTCTTTTTTCTCAAGGCTAACTTGGGGTGTATATGGGCAAATTACATTTACGATCTCTACTTCCAAAATTAGTCTAATCACGCTGATTTGATATCCACTCTCTTTATTTTATATGCCCCCAATCAATGATATGTGACGTAGACATTTTTTTAAAAACCTAGTGCATTTGTAATTGTAACCACTTAAATGGTCTGTCAGTAGTGCATTGTGTCTACTTTCCAAAAGGCCAGGGTTCAAATCCCCACTTGCGAGGGTTGCATTAGGTAGTCGACAACCAATGTAAAATAGTCAAATCTTTCAACATGGATTTGGGCAAGAATCCATGTAGCCAACACTACTTATTGTGGGAGAAGGCTTTGCCATTTTTTTACTTGTTATTTCGTGAATTTAGAAAACTTGTATAAATTGGTTTGTAGAGGCAGCGTCAATTCAGTTGGATTATATGAAAATGAAAATGGTGTATTTTCTTTGTTTCGCCATTTGATACTTTTCTTCGAGTTCCCTTTTTAGGCAATATCTATGATATCGTTGATTTTGATGTCAAACCTTGGCTGGTTCCTTTGAATCTTGTCTATGTACATTGCATGCGTATTATGCAAAATAAACCTAGTTTCTCTGGATCGTAGGACATTATTTTTGTATATTATGTCTTTCTTTTTTCTAATTAGGGTCCGGAAAAACCACAACATGTACCAATATGCTTATTACCTCCAAAAGAAGGGATTCAAGCCAGCTTTAGTATGTGCTGATACGTTTAGAGCTGGTGCCTTTGATCAGTTGAAGCAGAATGCAACTAAAGCTAAAATTCCATTCTATGGAAGGTATTCGTCATGACTAATTTAAGTTACTTCAATTCTCATCTGTTGTGTGCCGTGGGGGTCTTCAGAAGTTACAGCATAAGAAAGAAATACCATCTTTAAGCAGATTTATTGGTCCTTTTGAAGTCTACAGTTCATATTTGCATCACACCCTGTTGTGAAGTGAGGACTTGAGTTGTTTCCTCATCCTTGTAAATCCATTATTTGTTCCGTTTAGCGTAAATCAACGATTTTCTTGTAGCTACATGGAGTCAGATCCAGTAAGGATTGCTGCGGAAGGAGTGGAGAGGTTTAAGAACGAAAACCGCGATCTAATTATTGTCGACACAAGTGGTCGTCACAAACAAGAGGCTGCCCTCTTCGAAGAAATGCGACAAGTATCTGAAGCCACAGTATGACATTCTTAACATTCTTGCAAGCGTTTCCTTTCGTTTAGATGTAAAATGATTTAATCATCTGCATCATGCCTTTTTTTCTAGAAACCCGACCTTGTCATATTTGTCATGGATGGTAGCATTGGACAAGCTGCTTTTGATCAGGCACAAGCATTTAAGCAAAGTGTAGCAGTTGGTGCAGTGATTGTTACCAAAATGGATGGACATGCCAAGGGCGGTGGTGCTCTCAGTGCGTAAGTGGTATTTCTTTGATGATTATGAGCTGGATGCGAAATGTTATAGTAAGCAGTAAGTGTGGGGATGATATTTAGGAGAATAATTATCTAATAAAAAAGAAGAATTGTTATTTTTTTGATCTCTTGTTAGAATGATTACATATGTATATATGCATATGCATGCATGCATTTATACCAGCACACACTATATATATTGTAGAAAGGAATGAAAGGAAATACTTTTCATTGATATTCTATCACACTATTTATAAGTATAGAGATGTTAATATAAGAATACAGAATTATGGGAGGAAATCAAAATGAAATAAGAAAGATATCTAAATCTCAGAAAGCATCCCAAAGATCTTTATGATCTTTGTAGGATATCTCAAGAACTTGAAGATCATGTATAGATATGACACATAAAACATTACCCTTCCTTACACTTGAGTATATATGTTCATCATGCCTAGCTTGTCATGGAAAATTGTAGGGTTTATTGGGAAGTCCCTTTTTGAAGATATAAGCTGTAGTTTGTAAAAGGTGTATGGAGGAGCAATCTTTCCTTCATTGACGTCATTGCGGATGGTATCACAATCGACCTCAACGTGTTTTGTCTTCTCTGCATGATTTGAGGTTATACAGGTTGCATGTTTATTATCACAATACAAGGGAACACAAGTAATAATCTACATGCCAAATCATTAAGAAGAGAGACAATCTAAGTCTCTTCACTAGTAATATGAGCCATGACACAATATTCAACTTTAATAACAAGCAACCACATTATTTCTTGTTGCATCATGTGAACGGGATGGTATCTAAAGTTTTTTACACCTATGCCCCTCCGAGCTTTTGCAAATATACTTGCGCCCCTATCTTCTTGGGCCATTAATAGTAATTCCCCTCAGGTCAGTGAGCATCCATTCTCCTACCAAATGGACGCTAATTAATAGGTGCAAGCGTAATTGGAGAGAAAAGAGTGGGATACAAGGGCAGTTTTTTATTCTTCTTCCTCCTTCCTCAACTTCTTCCTTTTTCTTCCTTAATTTTATGACCTCCTCCTTACCACCCACCCCATTCTCGATCTTCCTTCTCACTCCCAACCTCTTCTGCTTCAACCTCCTCCTCGCCGCCCCTAGCTACCTCTGCCTCGCTCTTGATCCTCCTTGCTGCCCCCATGCCCCAACCTCCTCTCTTTCGAAAGAACTTCTCCCTTAATGCAATTCGGTCCACTATGCAACATCAAGGATATTCAATATTCCATGGCATGACCAAACAAAGCAACATGAACACTTGCACTTATCATGGAAACAAGCACTCCCGTAGCAAATATCTATTTATACCAATTACAACAATCATTATAAAGTATAAACCACAATCTATCTTGTTTAAAGATAAAAACAACGAAGATTTAAAACGAAAGAGTGTATATGGTGGTTGTTCGATAGTAAAATGTCACAATATAAAGCACCCAACAAAGATAACGCAACGGTTAGACGTGGGGATATTCTTCCACGTCAAAGTTATGAGTGCGGGTGACACTACATTCTCTTGAAGGAAGAAGCAAATGATATGGGTTCTTGCAATTGCCATGGGTCGGAGAATTGAAGTCCTCGGATATGAGAGACTATGAAAATCATCCAATCCACTAAATGCCTCAATAAACATCCAAAAATTCCCCAGTTCCAACCGACAATGTATCAAACAACATTGTAAAATATAAAGAGATCTTGATCACCATATACACCTTCATCGAGGCGGTTGGTGTTGCGATCCTAATGTTATGGCACATGCACGATGCAACATCAATTCTGTTGTCTGCATTTGGATTCTTGAGAGGATCAAGAGTGGCGATCATTAACGGGGTGATGAGTGGTCAACATCAAAAAGCAATGACTTAGAGAGATGAGGAGATAAGACAAGAAGAGGGGATTGAGAGGAAGAAGAAGCGTGATGGGATTAATAGTGACACGAGAGGTCGTTACATCTAGGAGTGCACAGAGCTATTGGGTGTGGTAAGTTGGTTTGAGGAGGAGAACCTCATCGACCATAGACATCTTTCTTCGCTAGCCCCATCTCACGTCCTCCTTGAGAAGGTGGAAGCCTTAGAAATGGGATGTGATATAAAAGGATGGAAGGTCAATTATTGAGGCTGACATTACGCTTCTAACGGGAAGAGAGATGGGTTAGATTGGTGTTTTACTTAAGCTTTTGTTATTCCATCAAATTATTTGGTTTGCACCACTGTTGTCCCCAATCACGCAACCACTATTGCCTTTCCTCGAGCCCTCTCGTCCATGTCGCCAATGGCGTTCTCCTCGCGTTATGCATTTTCCGCCATCGACTCACGGTGCCTCTCCTTGTTATGCAACCACGTCGCTCAGGATGAAGCAATAAGAAAGGAGAAAGGAGGGGAACAAATGCCATGGAATATTTCTTAACCAAAACTTTATTTGAACTAACCATGGTTTGGTTCATCTAATAGATGATCTAACTAGCTTAGGGGCACATTTGTCCACTGTGGAAGAAGATAAGGGCATAAGTGTTATTGCAAGCAAGGTAGGTGCATGATTTTATTTGCAAAAACTCATAGGGTCACAAGGGTAAAATTCTCTAGTATATATGGGATACATGAGTAGTCAACCATCTCTACATGGTTGCATCACCTCTTGTTGTCTTTTTAGAAGGGGGATCTATTCGGTTTCCCTGATCTCCCCACTCACACTCTAACCGTATTGGGCGATAGTTGCTGTTTTCGATTTTGGTCTGACTTGGACAAGTAGGGGACTCATGTGTTTACTTCCCTTGCATATTCACTTTAGTGCTTGACAGGGATGTTGTGGTCTGTAATGTGTGGGTTGATGGCCGGTAGCTCACTGCATTTTCTATAGATTTTTTTGAGCAATGCATTAAGGAGTTTTTGTAGCTATTGGATGAGCTTTCTTAGGTCACAACTTCTATGGACAGTTGTGATCAATGGATCATGCATGATATTTCATTATCTGTTAAGAGCAAGGCCTTAAATGTCGATTTCGGTCATCATTTCGGTGACTGACCGAAACAAAATTTCGGTGGAATTTCGGTCGAATTTCGATCAAAATTTCGATCATTTTTTGTACTAGGGCCCCCATATTTTGGTCATTTCGACCATTTCGGTCGAATTTTGATTTCGACTGTATATCGATATTCGACAGAACTTCGATTGAATTTCGCTGAAATTTGAGGCCATGGTTAAGAGAGACTATTGTGCACTCACAACCAATATTGTCTTTGTTATGAGGGGTTGGGAGTATGACTACAATTTTATATTGTACCATCTGATCACCTAAAAAGATAGTTTTTAGGTTACATAGGAGTAAAAAAAGGCTATAAGTGAAGTTAAGTCAAAATCTTGTGAAGTTTTGTACAGAAATCTCGACTCTAAGGATGACCAAAAGATATATTCAAATTGGCCAAAGCAAGAGAAAAAAAGACCAAAAATCTTTGACCATCGATTTTTTAGCATATGAACCGCTCTCTTTTCTCATCTTGCCTAAGGGACGTGGTCGGTGGGTTGATCATCTTTGACCTATTGCTTTGTCCATCACTATCTACCTTATTGTGGTGAAGGTTTTGGCATAACAACTCCGAGAAGTTCTGGGGTCTATTATTGTACATCCGCATACTGTATTCACTCATGCATGCATATGAGATGATGGACATGGTGGTGATGATCTTTGAGATTATCGCTGAGTGGATGTGGAGGAGGACGAATTGACTTCTTTATATTTGAACTTCTCTGTGGCTTACATTCTCTTTGACAAAGAGAATCATTCAGGCTTCCCTATCTCGTCTTGATTTTCCTCATGAATGGATTGGTTGGATGAAAAGGTGTCTAATGCCAACCTTGTACTCGATATTGGTGAATGGTGGCGGGTGGGAGGTTTCTTTCAACCCTAGAGGGGAGTTCAGTAACGCTGCCCTTGTCTCATCTAGATGGCTGATGCACTCTATAGGATGCTTTTGTGTAGTGGATGTGGGATTCTGTGTTTGTTTTGCGATGATGATGTGTTTCTTCCATTGTTGCAATAGACCGAGGACACACTTTCTTTCTGCAAGGAGGCGCTAAGGCGACAGAGGGTTTTATTACTATCCCGGTCCTGTACGGAGTGGTATCTAGTTTGCTTATCAACTGCGGCAAGCCCGCTTCTGTTTCCTTTTGGATTCGATGAAGCAAAGATTGAGTCATGTGTGGCATCTCTTCATACGCAACATGGGTCATTGCCTGTTACCTATACGGGGTTACCCCTGGTGAGTGGACAGTTGATGCTGCGTAAGTTGGGCACTGGTGTTGGAGAAGAGGGAGCAGAAGCTTAGCGGGTTGGTGGGCATCATGCTTATCGAGAGGATGGGTCCTTCTCCTTGTTCTTTTAAAGGTCGTGTTGTATGCTATTCTAGTTCTTTCTTGTCAATGTGTGTACTTCCAGTTGGGATTCGAGGGCAGCTAGTGTCCTTGATGCTTTTGTGTGCCGAGTAGGAGGGTTCCTTATGGTGGTGCAAGGGGGGATAATAGGGATTTATCGAGGCTCTATGAAGTGCATGTGTAGAAGATGGTATGACTTCTTTTTACTTCTGGTGAGATTCATGCAACAATGTTTCCTTTCATTGCAGATGGTTCTACTACTCCAGAGTCCAGATTGCTTCTCAATCTTCTTTTTGAGGAAGTTTTGGGACGTAGTTGAGCAGGATGAGATGGCAATCGTCAAGGAGGTGCCTAGGTGAATCGGGGTTTTTAGTGTATGAACAACTCTTTGTTGTGCCTCATTCCTAAGAAGGACATAGTGTGCTGAGTTGATGATCTTCGTCTTATTGTCTCATCCAATGCTATCTACCTTTTTGTGGCAAAGATTTTGGCAAACCAACATTGAGAAGTTCAAGGGTTTATTATTGCACCTTTGCCGACTACTTTCATCACAATCAAGCATATGATGGTCAATTAGAGACGACCTTTGAGATTATTACTAATTGAAGGCGGAGGTGGGTGAAGATGCTCCTTAGGAAGTGGACATCTCAAGGCTTACGATTGTGTTGACTAGAGATTTATTCATGCTTCCTTTCCTGGTTATGGGTTTCCTAACGAATGGTTTGGTTGGATGAAAAGTTGTGTGACAATGACCTCGTACTCGATATTGGTGAATGGCATGTATATGGGAAGTTTCTTTCATCCCCAAAGGGGAATTCGACAGGGCTGCCCTTGCGTCTTGGTGGCTGATGAACTCTCCAGGATGGGTTCCATGAAATGGATTGAGGATTCTGTGTTGATTTTTATGTTTGGGGACTCATCTTTTCTATTGTTGCAATATGTTGACGACAAGATTTTCTTTGAGGAGGAAGATGCTCAAGTGGTGAAGGATATAATTCCTTTCCTGGACCTTTATGGAGTGGTATATGGTTTGCATATTAACTGCGATAAGGTCGCTTTTGCTTCTTTTGGAATGTATGAAATAGGGATTGCAGCATGCATGGCGGCTCTTTAGGCGTAGCATGGGCCGTTTCCCATTACCTACATAGGGTTGACCCTAGTTAATGGGCAATTGAGGCAGTGTAACTGGATGCCAATGTGGTGATGTTGGAGCGGAAGCTTGCTAGTTGGTGGGCATCATCTTATCGAGGGAGGGTGCCTTGTTCTTCTTAACCAATGTTATATTTTATTATCAATGCATTTATTTATAGTTGGTATTTGGAGGTAGTTGTAATCCTTGATGCTTAGATTCATATGGACAAGATGTGAAGATATGTAAGGGATGCCTTTGATGATATTTAATATTGTTGTCCAAGGATGATGGGACCTCTTGGGTTGCTGGGTCTGGAGGAGACAAACAAAGCTCTGCTTTCCATGTGGGTAGCTCAGAAGGTTTTTAAAAACCCGAGGCAGATCATGACAGTTTTCCATGGTTTAGGCGAGGCGTAAGCCTCGAGGCGGTCGAGTCGTAGGCCATTGTTTATAGGAAACTATGTATAAAACTACAATTAAACATAGCTAATATATTTATAAAAGTACACCTAACATATTCACCATATATGTTATAAACTTATTAATATGTAATATTCTTTTGCCTGAGATATTTCGAATCCTAACTCGTATTGTCAATGCCTATACAATGCAAAGCTTATTATGTAACATATGGCCTCCCTTAATGAGCCTCATTTGCCTAATTACCCCTCTAAATTGTGATAAAGGCATGGCGGTAAAACAAATGATTCATAAAATTAAATGTCTTCTTTGGGTTCCATCAGGGATGCAAACGGACGGATACATATACAGATATAGGTATTACCGTATCCTTATCTGTTTTTGAATACGAATACGGATGCTGATACATATATTGGCAGATGTTAAAACAAACTTACCATATCCTTAAAAAACGGATACAGATGTAAAACAGATAATTCTCGTATACTAGTAATGTTGGAAATACTCTATAGAATCGACTTAAATATATACGAATTGGATGGGAAACACATGATATACATTTATTAAATGTGTTTGTATCATTAAAATTATACAAATATGGTAAAAGAAAGTATACAATTATTTTATATAAGGTTAAAAATAAATCTATGACTATTTATATACGAAAATGGATATACGGATACTGATATGGATGTTTGAGGATATCAATACGATATCCATATCCATATCTATTTTAAAATGGATACGGATGCGGATGTCAAAATCTGTGTAAAACGAATACGGTGACGGATCTAATACGGATATATCCGTA
Source organism: Ottelia alismoides (assembly GCA_037367405.1). NCBI lineage: Eukaryota > Viridiplantae > Streptophyta > Magnoliopsida > Alismatales > Hydrocharitaceae > Ottelia > Ottelia alismoides. Next base: position 563,105 of record JAZKJV010000662.1, read on the forward strand.
ACTGTTTGCATCCCTAGTTCATGATGTCTTTTCATGGTACATGCCAACTTTTGGTTGTATGAAATGTTGAAACAACACACTTATGAGTTTGTTTGTTTAATTGACTAGGTTAAAGTTTTTATTCTGATCAGAAGACAATGGATTACATGCGAAAACTGAAAGGAAATGAATTGATTTAGTTTATTAATGAACCCAAGTCCTTTTGTATGAAGCTATGGTTAGATTACATGCATAAAAATACTTGTAGAAGAAGAAGAGACAAAGCACAACGAAGCGGGAAGCATGTTTGGATACTCCAGATGATCGACTCGATCATCTTGTTGGGTATGCTTCTCAAGTTGGAATACTGTTGACAACCATGCTTAGGTTGGAACTATAGTGTTCATGTGAATTTCTAGGTAGTGATTTGATGTCCTTTTATTGAAGATTTAACATGAATGGTGTGAATGAATACTTTCTATATCAAGTCTCATCATCGAAAATATTATTTCCATATACTTTCTCTTTTTATGGAAGATCGGATTGTTTGCAATGATTAGGGCTGCCTTATTTTCATTTGTGTCTCCATGGGTTTATCAATAGCTCTGTGGAGATTACTAAGAACAAAGTGTAATACAAGCTTAATATGCTTAATATTGAACTTAGATTTAAATATCACGATGTATTAATGGTATATTGCATGATATATTGTATTAACGCATATTAATTATTGAACCGATGTATTTGTCAACACCTACAGATCCGGTTTACCCCTTTATACTTCATTCACTATTATTTTTGATATCGATCGCATTAGGTTACAGAAAATGAGGGAAATTTTTTTGCGTTTGGAATGCCTTTCACATTTTAAATAACACACAACATAATAACAATTGTTACAAATTCACATTTGCATTAATTTACATATATATACATGTAACAGATTAAACTAGCAATTTATACCTATATTCATAATATAGAAGAGAAAGAAAAACAATTACATTATCCTTTACAAAAATTATAACATGTGTACCGTCAAAAGTAAATGTGGATGTTCAACGTCCAACTGTCGGACTATTGTAATGCAGGGGCTTTCACCTGCCATTCATGTTGGGAACAAGAGAAATGTCAACAAAGATTGAGTATAATCTAATTTATTAAAAATAACATGTATTTCAATGGTTTCAAAAAAAAACAAGTAGATAGGGTTTGACGTTTATAATTTAACAAGCTATTTACGTGGAAATTGATTTTCAAGTTATTATGTATGTGAATCCCTTGTTTACTCATCACCCCTTAATTTTCCATATATAATATTTTTATTTATTGACTATATGATCCGTATGTAGGTTATCATCTTTTTATCACATATAACTCATGTTGATGGATCTTGGCAAGGTTGCAGAAATCGGTAGTCGGTACTCGGTCGACGGGGTCACTGAATAAGGATTAATCGGCAGTCGGGCAACTAATCTGTCGGATCAACGGCTAGAGGAGTATGTCAGATTGCAGGAGGAGCTGCCTTTGTCGAGCGACTTGGAGCAGGGATTGGACCACTTTGTATGGGCGGACACGCGGTTCTCGGTTAAGCGTGCGTACGAGGAAATGGTGATTGTGGAAGTTGTCCAGGATCCGGACCTGTGCTAGGATATGAAGGTAGTTTGGGCAGCTAAGCTGCCTTGCAGGATCACAGTCTTCTTGTGGTGCTTGAGAAGCAACCGCTTGTGCGATAAAGCGAGGAGGGGGAGGACCTTAGGCGTTGAAGACACCCTCTGCGACAGATGCCACAAGATGGAGGATGACCTGGATCATCTATTCTTCAAGTGCCCGACGCCGGCATAGGTTTGGCATTAGATGAGGATCCAGTGGGTGGCAACGGACGGAGCAGACGCTTTCTGGAGGTCGGTTCGAGCGATGGGGATCGGATCATCAGATGATTGCTCCGAACCCTTTGCGGTTCTCTGGGCGATTTGGTTAGGGAGAAATGATGGTGTTCAAGAATCAAAGTTTTTACTCAGATAATGTTGTAGCTCACTGTAAATCTTTATATGACTCCTGGGTTGCCAGGTAATGTATTTCAAAATCTATTAATGAAGTGGTCGACTGGTCATTATGGTGACTCCCGTCGGGAGCTCACCGTGTCTTTTATCAAAAAAAGTTGGGCGACAATTCAGATTTAGTCGACCATTAGTCAGTTTTGAATTTTTTTTTATTATTTTTTAATTATATAAATCATTTTTTATACATATATTCGTATATATTTGCATAGATTTGTACATTTTTTATACTATCATAATGAAACAAAAGAAGTAATTGATTTTAAATATACCATTAAGCATATTAGATTAAGTTTGCTTTTTTAAAAAGAAAGTAATTGACTTTAAATATAACATTAACCATATTAGAATAAGTTTACTTTTAAAAAAAGCAAAAAATAAAAAAATAAAAAATAATAAAAAATCTCAATGTAAAAGTCGACCGAGTAGTCGGTCGACTAGGTCGATTAGTCGGGTTTGACCGACTAATGTCCGACTAGGCCTACCCACTCGACTCGATTATTCGGCTACCACCCGACTCGATTAGTCGGATCAACTTTTACAACAATGGATCTTGTGATTGTAGATGATGAGTCCCTGATCTGATCTTTGTCTATGTCAAATTCTCAAGCTCAGTGGATAGTCTGTAGTCTTGGTCTGAGTGTGACCTCACACTATGACTCTAAGGCGTGAAGAATGCCCTAGGGTTTGGTTCTTTTGTAGGCATGCGGTGGAGTGTAATGCATCCTAACTAAGTTCCCAACACGTCCACTTGCTTCACCTAACATCCATAGTAGTAGTTCTAGATTCTGATTAAATGTCGGTGATTGATGATGATTAATGATTTCGGTCTCACGATCTTTTCCTTACTAGAATCTACTGGCAGAACAATAAATAATCTCAAGAACAGTATCAAACTCAACTATAACCAAACTCAACTGTAACCAACCTCAACTCCAGCTGACAACGATCTTTTCTTCGTCAGAATCTAGGCGGAATCGGTAATCAAAACTCGAGCGATGAGAAAGCCTCCTAAGAGACTCTTCTGTCTCGTCGTCCTAGTGGAAGTGCGGTCCAGGAGAGGGCTAAGCACACTCCAACAGAGACGGGTAGGAGAGACTCTCTGATCCGAGTCACTTCAAAAACTGGCCCGACAAGTACGGGCAAAACAAGCTCAAAAAACAAATCCAAAGATCCTCTTATCTCGGTACCCTACTGAAACAGGGTCGGCGGATTTGATCAAAAACCTGGAGCCCTACGAAACGAAAAAACACTGCGAGCTCGCATAAAAACCGTAAAAAGGACATGGATCCTAGACCCGCACACTAGGCGGTCGCAACCCTAACTGGGCTTCCTATCTCTCGCCCAGTTGAGGGTCACCGCGCCCTCACATAGTCAGGTGTAAGGGTCACCATGACCGGTACAATTAATTGTCATCGCTCATTCACCGTTAATTCACTTGATTACTCATTCTTTTATCAATCCCTTTTGTGATCAACTTTACATATTATGTTGTCAACAACTTATCAACAATGATTTATACTTGAGGATCAATTGATGAGATTAATAGTCATAATGATCACTGAAATTCATAGATTGATTCAATTATAGTTGAGATATTTATTTAAGATTAGGTGAACCTCCTAAATCTTGACATCCACTTCTTGTTATTTATGCTATGCTTGGATAATTTTCCATATGGTTCAACTATTTGTATTTAAATTTTCTTTAAAGTCAAGAAATGTGCAGATTAATAAATGATCAAATTTAATCTATTCTAGAACCCTAGGTTTTTCATCTTGAAAATCATAAGATCCGGAAGTTAATATTTTGGTCTCAGATTAAGATCAAATCTATGCAAAATTTCCCTATATTACATCTTTTAATTTGAGATTAGTGGTCAATAATTGGTCTTAAATTTTGTTCAAATCCATATCTGATTCCTCTATTATTACACCTATAACTCATGAATCTATGTCAATTAATAGGTCTATTTTTTTCATAATTATATGCAATATCCCAATTTTTCCTTTCTAAAAAATATGAAAATTTGGAGTCTATTAATAGATCTGAAATTTGGCCTATATAGATGCTTAATCACCTAATTTCTAAATTTTAAAACTTGCATTGTATATCTATTTCACTGATATAAAATTATGGTTAATTGTATGCAAAAACATCTCCAAATCTTTCATTCTCAAGGCTAAGGCGCAGAAATGCGGTATGTTGTATTCGTTCGGCCATGCGGTCTAAAGCGAGTAAGCGGATATGCTGATGAATATGCGGAAGTATATGCAGTTTATGTTGTTTATATATTTTAATTTAAAACATTATAAAATACAATAATAAATGTGGTTATATAAAAAAGTTGATGATCTAACAAAATCCAAAATCAAAATTTCAAATAAGATAATATAATCAATAAGATATATAAGTATGATATTTATAACTTGATTATTTTTTAGTGTATATTTTGAATTTAATGTATATATATACACATATACATTTGGAGTCAATGGGGAACACAATACATGAATTCTATAAGAAAACCTTTAATGAATATATAGATCTTAGAGATAACAAAAGTTACAAATTAATCATATGTATACAAATCAAACACCCAAAATTATACACATATATGGATCTCCATTGGACAAAACATGTTGCACAAAATATAGGGAAAAATTATATTTGCATATAAAATTTATTAGAAGTATAAAAATATAAAGTGTCTGTTAGCCAATTATTTCATGTTTTATTGGAAGAATTAGAATAAATTTCATTAGATAAAAAATTTAAAAGGTTGTAAATTGTTCATTAATAAGTGTTGAGAATAATGGAAAGATATTGATATGAGAAAAAAATACCCTAGGTTATATTCCCAAATGCGATAGATACGAGAATAATGAAAAAAATGCATCAATGTAAATGATGATATACGAGTTGGACAAAAAAAATCGAGTTAATGTGTCATCAACATGTTATGGATTAACATGAATCCTATATGTAGGTCCCTTGTTCAGATATGCGGTCATATATGCGGTCGTATATGCCACATATTCGGACCGCATATGGTATATGCGCTTCGGTCAAGTGACCGAATACGCATATGCGGACGCATGGACCGTATTTCCGAACACTGCTCAGTAGTCAAGGCATGAAAATAGTATCAATTTAATGATCTGAGATTGGATCTTACATGCATATTAATCTCCCCCAAATCTCCCAATTTTGCTCATGAAAATAGTATCAATTTAATGATCTGAATTTGGGTCTTAAATACATGATAATCACCCTCAAATCTCTCAATTTTACTTATGAAAAAAACAGCAATTTAATAATCTATATTTGAATCTTAAATACATGATAATCACCCTCAAATCTTTCCACTTTACTCATGAAAATAATTGCAATTTAATGATCTGAATTTGGGTCTTATATGCATGTTAATCTCCCCCAAATCTCTCAGTTTTGCTCATGAAATCCAAGTATAACAGTGGATTGATTTTAGCACAAAAATGCATGCAAATAACCTAAATTTCTTTCATTTTTAAATCATGAAATAGTGCACTGTTTTTAGCACAAAAACTGTATGCCATTCTCTCCCATATTTCAATCTTTTAATATACCAAATTCCATCTTTTTAAGCATGAAAACTGTAGCAATATAGGTCTGAATTTTAAACTCAATTGCATGCCATTCTCCTCAAATTTCTTTCATTAAACTATGAGATTAAGAGCTAATTAAAATATCTGTAATTTAGTCAATTTAATTCACTCATCAATTAGTTTTTTCAGGAGCTGAAAGGGGAAATATTTTGAGGATAATTTTCGTGAATGTCAGCAAAGGGAGATTGTGTTAGGTAGCCGATGATTGTGTTAGCAAAAAGCTAATTTCCACCCACTCCAATGGTCTGGTGGTAGTGCAGCATGTCTACCACCCAAAAGACCAGGGTTCGAATCCCTTCTTGTGGAGGTTGCGTTAGTTAGCCGACATCCAGCGTAAAAAATTGTCAGATATTTCATCATGGATTTGAACAAGAATCCATGTAGCCGACCCTACTTAAAATGGGAGAATGCTTCGTCATTTTTAGCCGACGCTACTTAATGTGGGAAAAGTCGTTGTTGTTGGCAGGGGGGGTAGATTCTATCTTGATCTCCAAGTTTGGAAATCAAAATTGCATGCGATAGCTCTTCGAATTCCCTTGGATTTGAGGCAGCAAGGAGCTGCTGTTGCAGCAGCTTCTAAGTGAGAAAAATAGTAGCTTTGTCTGTTTCACAAGACTCCAGTAGTTGAGGAATTTGGAGCGGCAGAAAGGGGGGCTGCAACAGGGTCTCCAACAGGAGTTTCCAGGAGCTGCAGAGGCTCTAGGAGCTTAACTTGCATGGCCTAAACAACTGCTGCAATGGGAAGCAACTGCTGCTTGGTTCTTGCAGCAGGGAAATCCTTCCAGCAAGGGGGAAATGGGGCTCCACGAGAAGGAGGTGCTTGTAGCAGAGCAGTAGATCCATCAGCTGCTTGGAAGAGGGCAGCTCCTGCTGCTGGAATGCTGAACAACAACAAATAGACAAGAGGAGGGGGGTTTGGGAAAGCCTCTCTCGTTGGAGAATTTGAGGGAAAAAGAAAGAAGGGGGTGGGTTTGGTATTTATAAGGGAATGGGGGCCTTGTTGCTTGCCACATGGAGAGGAAATTGGGCCAAGTGGAGGGAGAAAACATAACCAAGTGAAAGGGAAGATTGCTGCCTGTTGGAAATTTAAAAAAAATAATTTAAATTTTGTATTTTTTTAAAATATTATCTCTCATCTGGATATCAAAGTCATCCGCATTTGCACCTCAAATCTCTGATTCAGAGGTACAATATCTCATTTTGACCGTCAATGCTTGATGATCAAACGATATAATTTTCATATTTTTCTGATCCAAGATGGATACAGAAATTAACAAAATACGGTTTTGATTTTTATAATTTTTTGCGATTTAAATGATCAAACGACCTTTGATTGGTAAACAGTCGATTTTGTTGATTTTATTTCGTCGAGATGAATTTTATGATGACGTCGGATTATTTTTACGGTTTCCAATTGTCACGGCTTTGTTGGTGGTACACTTTACGATGCAATTGATTTTTGATTGATTGATAGTTTTTTTCGGATTAAATGGACCATAATTGGGTCGGGTTCGGGTTATTCGGATCCGAATGTCACAATATTGTCGATATATCATCCCTTTATCACAAATATTGGAAAATTTAGAAGGTTTCAGTGTAAATTTCTCACTTATTTTATCGATATAAGTCATAATCGACATTAGTGGTTCCTCGTTGATATCGCATCATGTTGATGTGAGGTAAGTAGCTTATAAGGCAATTTTTGATTTTTTAGACATGACAAATTTTGTGGGATTTTGCATTACTCACGGTATTACCACATTTCGATACAAATTCAATTCATGAAAAATAATCGAACTATGATTTTAATTCAGAGGTGCCCTTAAGCCCTTATATGTGGGGACAGGACATGCTTCCTGTATAACTTTCCTTATCTTTCGGGTTCATCAAAGAGAACATTAATGTAGTCTCCATCACATTTTGTAAATTTAGGAAAATGGTGGAAAATCTTGTTTGTCATAGTATGACGATATCACCATTTTGGGTATCATCATGCTTCATGTATTTGCATGATTTAGCTGAAAATGGTAAGTATTTTGGCCATTGCGATGCAATTTTTAACCTTAGGTTCCTTTTAATTTCTTGAAGCATGAGATCTACGCAATGAGCAGTGCAATATCCTTAGATATTTGATCTTTAGTAACCGCCTAGCTGCCATACTTGTAGAAGTATTGTCAGTCGTGACTTCTACAACATGATCAACTCCAACTTCCTTGTTGCAATCCTCAATCAAAGTTGTTATATGCTTGACAGTACGAGAGGCAATAGTTGCATCAACAAATTTCAAGAAACATGTACCCAACTCATAACTATTGCACAAGTTTATGATGTTTCTTTAGCGCATGTTAGTCCATGCATTAATCATTTATATTGAACATCCGTTCTTTTTTCATAATTCATTATGTCCTTTCGGAAACTCTTTTCTTTCTTCAACTTTTTACTTTGACAAAGTTTCAATACTTTCTGTTGGGAGAAAAGAACTTATTTTCTATGGTGCCCTATGGCCCTCTTATATAGAGTTGAGAGGCCATGGGAAAATTACATAAAGAGGACAAACAAAATAAAAAGTGATTAATAAATACACGAACATAAAACTCTCAACACTCCCCCTCGAGCTAGATCATAGATATGTATCATGCTCAACTTGGAACTGCATTCTCAAAAGGTCCTCGGGGGAGTGCCTTGGTGAAGATATCGGTTGTCTGGTCACCTGAACTGACATGAGAAGTAGCAATCAGTTCCTTCTGAATTATATCACGAGTAAAATGACTATCTACTTCAATGTGCTTTGTTCTCTCATGAAATGTTGGATTATTGGCAATGAATAGGGTTGCCTAATTGCTGCATTTCAGTTGCATAGGAAGAGTTACACCTATATGGAGTTCAGATCGAACATACTTTACCCACAACATTTCAGCATTGCTCAGAGCCATGCCTCTATATTCAGATTCTGCACTCGATCTAGCCACCACCGTTTGCTTCTTGCTTTTCCATGATACAAGTGAATTTTCAACAAAAATGCAGAAACCTGAGGTAGACTTCCTATCTTTAGGTCACCCAGCATAGTCTGCGCCTACATAGCTAGAAATGGAGAATGAGTTAGTCCTACTGAATAATAGGCCCTTTCCTGGTGATGACTTCAAATATTCGAGGATCATATAGACTGCATCCATGTGCACCTGTCGTGGTTGTTCCATGAACTGACTAGCTTTACTTACTGCAAATGAGATATCGAGCTTAATGATGGTAACATAAAGTAGTTTCCCTACAAGCTCTCTATATCTTCTCTTGTCCACTTCCTCAGTGACATCTTCATGTAGCTTCATACTTGGATCTATAGGCGTATATGCTGATCTGCACCTTGTCATTCTTGGTTCTGAAAGTAGATCCATCACATACCTTCTCTGTGTCATTACCAAGCCTTGCTTATTTCTGACAAATTCTAGGCCCAAAAAGTCTCAATTCTCTTGGGTCCTTGGTGATAAATTGTTGACCTATGAATTTCTTGGCCTCAGTTACCCTTTGAACATCGTCACCTGTAACAATAATGTCAACAACATACACGAGGATAGCCTGTGTACCTTGTTGTGTCATTTGTACAACTAGAGAATGGTCCGAAGTGGATCGACTGAATCCTCTCCGTTCTATTAGATCTGAGAGCTTTTAAAACCAAGCCTTTGGACTCTGCTTAAGTCCATAAATAGCTTTATGTAGCCTACATACATACCTCCCCTCAACAGCTAACCCATATTGCTGTTGCATGTGGACCTCCCCTCGAAGATCACCATATAAGAATGCATTCTTCACATCAAGCTAGAACAAAGCCCAATCACGTGCCACAACTACAGATAATAGAATTCGTACGGTAGAATGCCTCGCTACAGGAGAGAAGGTATTAATATAATCCACACTATTGGTCTGCGTAAACCCTCTAGCAAAAAGCCTGGCTTTATATCTGTCAATTGTACCATATGCCTTGTTCTTCACAGTAAAGACCCATTTGCAGCTAACAACAGATGCTCCTTCTGGAGGTGTAACATGTGTCCATCTCTCACGTGATTGAATAGCATCCATCTCTTCCTCCATTGCTAGTCTCCACTGACGTTCTTTAAGGGCATCTTGGTATGTTCTTGGGATCAATAGCAGATAGGCCTATTACAAATTTCCGGTAAAACACAGACGTTCGATCTGGAGACACATGTCCCGCTAGTGGATACTTTGTACACGCTCTTTTCACTTTCCGTAGTGCAATTGGCCATCCCATACCATCTTCCTGGCTATTGTCCTTATGTGGCATAATTTACACATCATTCAAGCCACTAGTGTCGTCAGTCGAAACCAAGTTCTTAGAATTAACTTGGGGCATGTTGGATGTTGGGAAAGGTCGAGGAGTATCGAGCATGGAAATAACAGGTGGTGGTGGAAGAAGGCCCTCCCCAGACTCATACATACTTAACCTATTCGTTGTTTAAAAAAATAAGCCTTGAGGCACAAAGGCGGGCATCAGATCTTTATTCAACTGGGTTCAACGGAACATATGGTTAGGATTTAAATCATATGATTCATATCAACATCTCGGATATATTTAATTGCAACTATAGTTAATTTCTCCCTCTTTGGTAAATATTTTAGTGATAGTTCTAGCCAATGATTTCCTTTTTGATTGGGTAGAAATTTAGTAAAAAGGTTTATGGAATTGGTATAACCCTTTTTCATGTTCTTATCTTTATAATTTCACCATATAATGCAATGTTATATTTCATATGTCTGTCAGATTAGATTATTTCATCAATAGATATATTTATTATACCTTTTTATTTACTTTCCTACATAAACTGAGGCTACGCCTCAACTGTCTCGAGGATATGCCCCGCCTCACCTCCATGTAAAATGCCTTCTTTCGCCTTTCGTTTTTTCAAACCTTGAACATTTCCCCTGTATGAGTATAGTCTATGATCGGCTCAAAAAAGGTAACATCAACACTAACATAATATTTTCGTAGGACATGACCAAAGTATTTGTACCCCTTCCGAGTGCGAGAATAGCCCATAAACATACATTTGACAGCTCTAGGTGCAAGCTTGTCACGACTTGGGGAAGTAGATGCACAAATGCGACACATCCTAAAACTCTCGGTTTAAAAGAAAACAACTCTTTCTCAGGAAACACGAGAGAAAAAGGAGCCTTTTCTCCTAGAATCGTCGAAGGCATGCGATTGACCAGATAGCATGCAATCATGATAACATCTCCCCAAAAGGAGTGAGGAGCTCGACTTTGAATAAGAAGAGTCTTAGTGATATCTAGAAGATGACAGTGCCAGGGATTTAAATTTCGCGAAATTTCGGCCAAATTTCACCGAAATTTCGGTTTCGACGGGGAGGGTCTTTCGAAACACCTATATATATCGATTTCCCGGATTTCGACCGAAATGGGTCGAAATATCGGTGATATTTCGACATTTCGACCCATATCGGTCGAAATTCATGTTTTTAGTTCAAAATTTCTCGGATTTCGACCCCCGTTCTGGTAGGGTATGGTGCAACAGAGGGGATGCATACAATGTTTCTTCAACGTAGGGAACTTCACCTCTCTTTGCAAAAAAAAGAGATGAAACAACTCTCTAGATTCTAGAGATCCGCTGTAGCTTCTTTGTTTCATTCCTTTTGTCATTTATCTTTGTAAAAAATATCATCTTTGCTGTAAGTCTATAATTATATACGTAATTCACTAGAACTGCGCCTACGACCGTTATTTCTATGAACTAAACATTGTCTTATTAATCATTATCTACATTTTAGAATAAAAATACTCATCTATTTTTCTAAACAAAAAGACATCTTATAAGTATTTTTAACTTAGTTATTTTAATTTCGATTCCAATATCTATCAGTCAGCTCAATGATATGCCTCGATATGTGCGATATAAGGCATATGGATGAGAGATGTGTGATATAAGTGTGAATTTGTTAGCTATTATTGTTTTAAGAACTTGGATTTAATGATATCCATTTCCAATATGTATCAATCAATAATCAGCCTTAACAACGAAATGACCGATATGTGCGATATAAGGTATATGGATGAGAGATATGTGTGATATAAGTGTGCATTTGTTAGCTATTATTGTTTTAAGAACTTGGATTTAATTATATCCATTTCCAATATGTATCAATCAATAATCAGCCTTAACAACGAAATGACCGATATGACCGATATGTGCTATATAAGGCATATGGATGAGAGATATGTGTGATATAAGTACACATTTGTTAGCTATTGTTGTTTTCAGAACTTGGATTTAATGATACCATTTCCAATATGTATCCATCAATAATCAGCCTTAACAACGAAATGATCAATATGACCGATATGTACGATATAAGGGGCATATATGAGCAATATGTATGATAAAATTGTGTATATGTGAGCTATTTATTGTTGTAAATAACTTGAAAGATCTTAATTTGCAAAAAAATGGTCGAAAAATGACTTTTTGAGCCATTTCCGAAATTTCCACCAAAATCGTCAAAATTTCCCGAAATATCGGTGAAATTTCGGTATTGGAGGTGACCGAAACGAAATCGAAATCGAGATTTCGAACCTTGGACAATGCTTGCGGTTGATAACACCATTCTGTTGTGATGTATACGAACAGGAAGTCTAATGCACAATCCCATGTGAAATGAAAAACTGAGCTAAAGCAACTGTACAATGTTCCAAAGCATTATACGATCGAACATATTTTATTGAACCTGAGAAATGTTGGATATTTCATGAACAAAAGTTTGAATCATAGCACTAGCATCAGCCTTATTCTTAAGTAAAAATATCCACGACAACCAAGAGAAATTATCAACAACCCAAGATAGTACCTGTGCCCTTGGTGATCAGGGACACGACTAGGACCCTAAATGTCAAAATGAACAAGTTCAATAGAGATTCTGACTACTACGACTAAGGCAACTTGGAAAACTGGATCGATGATGTTTTCCAAGTTGACATGCCTCAAAGTGAAACTCAGACTTGGCATAAACTCCTGGAATGAGACGACATATCTTTGACAACGGAAGGTGACCAAATCGCAGATGCCAGGTATATGGTGATTGTTAACCCTCAAAAAGCGAACCAACACCAACATATGGAGTCTAGATTAGTCGGTAAAGGCCTCCATGCTCACGACCACATCCAGTCACCCTGCCCGCGAGTATATCCTGAAAAATAAGGGAAGTGGGGTCAAATATGGCACGACAATGTAAGTCTTATGTAATCTAACTTATAGATAATAAATTCATGGAGAAGTCAGGAGCATGAAAAATATTTTGTAATTGCAACGAGCGAGTCGGGAGATCCTCCCCCTATCCGGTGATGGGGGAATGTGTCCCATTAGCAATCACCGCAGACTGACCATTCTGAACAGGGCTGTATCTACTGAATTGTGAGCGATCTACACACTAGTTGTGAAGCACCCGAGTCCATTATCCATTCTAAAATATCTGGTCTGGATTGACTAGTTTATGCATAAGTTGTACCTGTGGTACGTGGATGTGGAGGCAACAAAATTTGATGGACCAGAACAGGAGCTCTGGGAGACGTCTGTATGTGGCCTAATCTCCTGAAGGCGCGCAACCAACTCATCAAAGCGCTGATTTGTAGAGCCTCCTGTGGTAGTAGCTGGTGGCGCATGGTCAACAACTCATGCAAATGGTGGAAACCCGTGCTTGGAATAATACGTATCCTCGGAATGGCCTGATCGATGGTAATACGTGTCGGGCTAACGCGACCGCTGAAAACCATGCCCACAGGAGCCACCTCTCCCTCTGAACGACAAAGAACCACCTCTCCCAGGAGAGGCAGCCATAATAGAAGTCAGTCGGGGTTGAGAAGATGTTGAGTCAACTCAGTCTCCATAAGTATCTGATCTCGAGCTGCATCATATTTTGGATCTAGAGATGCTAGAAATACCAAAGTCATCACTGTATCACGGTACACCTTCAGTTGTTCAGGCATGACTGTCAATGGTATGTAGCCATGTAGCCTCTCAAACATACCTATGAGAGAGGTATACACCGTGTGTAGATGTCGATCATTCTGTTTGATCGTGAAGATGCCGTTCTGAAGTTGCAAAATCTTTGACTCATTCCTCGCTTGAGAATACGTAGTAGCGAGGATGTCTCACATAGCCTTCGCAGTCGGCTGGCTGGCTATGTCATTGGCTATCTGCACAGACACAGTTCTAGATTGCCATACACAGACATAGACATCATCCGCCTCCCATGATGCATAGATTCACGTCGTGTCCTTCGGCTCTACACCAAACTCATGAATTGCATCCCCCATAACTCATAATTCGTGCCATCCATCTTGACAATAGTTGCCGGACCTTTGAAAGCACCGTGGATGTAACATCATTGCGACATTCTGACATATTGCCTGACGAGGACATGACGAAAATGTAGACAGAGGAAGAAAAAGACGTCCACACGTACATTAGGAAGATGATTATGGGTGTAGACTTAATTCATGACTTTTCTCTTGATATTTTCTTCCTATGCGAGCGCGGGAGGTGTCTGAAGGGGTCCGATTTTACTATTTCAGAGCAAAATCAGATCGTGTTGGGAGTCAAAACCCCACAAACGGATACTCAGACCACTGTGAGGCCCTTAGATGGCCCCACACGCAGCATCCCCTTCCTTTTGCTGATCGGTGGCAGACTAGAGTGACAAGGGAGGGGCAGCTGCGGCGAGATAGGAGAAAGAGGGGCGGCGGCGCTGGAGAGAGACAAGGAGAAGAGCGAGAGATAGAAGGGCAGCAGGTGGGGTATGGCCAGGGTTAGGGGTTCAGTGCTCTGGTCTAGGATCGTCGCTCTGATACCATGTTGGGAGAAAAGAAGAACTTATTTTCTACGGTGCCCTATGACTCTCTTATATAGAGTTGAGAGGTTATGGGAAAATTACATAAAGATGACAAACAAAATAAGGAGTGATAAATAAATACACGGACAGAAAACTCTCAACACTTTCAGGTTAAGATGGATGCTTCTAACTGTTTTTGTATTATCCAGTTTTTTCACACATGCATATAAAAGAGTTTTTAGTCACAACATTGATTGAAATCTCACAATCACGAAAGAATTTTGTGACATATTTATTGACTTGTGAACGTTCATTTGCCATTTGCCAATGCGTCTTTGATTAAATGTTTGACACATTTTTCAAGATGAAGCATCGTCATCCTCAAACGTCCATGGTCTTTTTTCATCACATCTTTCTTGATACATGATGGTGGAAGAGCTCGTATCATTAATACTTTCTTATTAATAGTTTCTCATCCGTCTTCTGCATAACTATTTTCACATATTTTCCTGAAAAATATTTCTATACATTCCAATATTTTCTTTTGCACTTCTGTATTAGCACGCGGAACATGATTTGGCATTTGCTTTGATATGGTTAAGATGTTTCATTTGCTTTATGCCTCGTTTTACAACTGTACCAAATAAATGACAAATAACCTTATTCGTAACCTTCATCATGAGGCGAGCATTTTTCTAACCTAGATAGGTGAATCCATGTGTAACATAAGATCTAGGATCCACAATAAGTATAGATTTTGATGCAACATGCAATTGCATTGGATCAAATTAGGGCTTGATTAATTTAGGTTTGTCGTAGTTTCAATTTTTGTCCAATCAGAGTTTTGTTAAATTAGGGTTAGTTTTCGTGGTTAACTTTTGAGCCCAACAAATTTTCCCATTAATTAATTTGAGATCGAATAGTATCTCAATTATTATGGTAGATAATTTATTTAGAGATATTTTAGATGCCAATTAGGATTTTGCTTTGGTTTTAATTTTATTCTCTCTTTTTTTTAATTCCACCCCTTATGTATAAAAGGGGATGATAGTCATTGTTATGGGACAATTCAAATTAAGTCAATTTTGGAGTTCCTCCATTATCTCTTTCCATTTCTCCTCCATTTACGTATCTTTGCATTTCTTCTCCCAAATCCCGTGAAACCGTTGTGTTTCTTCTCCTCCATCCCATCCCTAATTTTCATCTTCACTCTTGCACCCATTCCAATGGTTTATTGGTAGTGCAGTGTTGTCTACCACCCAAAAGACTAGGGGTTCAAATCTCCCCTTGTGGGGGTTGTATTAGGTAGCTGACAACCGGTGTAAAAAATAGTCGGATCTTTCAACATGGATTTGAGCAAGAATCCATGTAGTCGACCTTATTTAAAGTGGGAGATTCACCATTTTTTTACCCTTAAAGCCCTTATTTGCAGTAATTGGCATCACAACATGACCTATAGGTTGTCCTCACAATCTATTGATGTTTTAAGGCTTTCAAGAAAGTAGGGATCATGAGAGTTTTATACAAAGTGCCATCAAATATATGTGAAGATGGAAGATTCATTATCAAATATGCTAGAGGTGGAGATGATAGCCTAGCAATAATCAAACGAAGTACAATTTACAGGAGGTACATCCAATTGCGAGAGATAATAAGCCACTGACGTGCTAAAAAAAGAGGAATGTGATAAAGTAGAAGAAAAGTTCATCTTTCATGTTATGGTTGTTTCACAGCAAGTTGTCCATGCGGTTTCCAAGCTGCTACTAGTGATCTACTCGCTAATATCACCACGACAATAATCGTCGGGGCCACAGCCATTTTTCTTGGTGCAAGCCCCTCGCGCAACACCTCCATCGCCATCCACGCTTTTCCCAATGACCCCACCAACACACCCATCTCCCTTGCCCCCCCCCCCCCCCCCCCGCTGTTGTGTGGCCTCAAGAGTTCAGCCATGCCAGGAGAATCACATCACCGTCAACCAAAACTTGCACTGTGCGATTGGAGAAGCCCATGATCGGACATCATCCTCAACATAAGAACGCTTAGTCGATGTCGCGAGAGCTCAAACATCGCTGCAACTCTACCCTCCAACCCAGTGCCACCTACGGCGCAATCGATCGTAGCTTTGATCACGATGTGGCTCCATGATTACTCCACAGAGTTCGACCCTGCCCCCTCGAGAACTGCTGCTGCAACCTCCCTTCTCGAGTCCACTATCGTCGCGATCATGATACCAAGCACGGCTACCGTAGCTGCCTTGCGCGTGTCATTGGGGGTTCTACCAAAAGCACCAATGTCACCTGATCTTTAAGGCCCATCAACGCCACCAATCAATGGATCAGATGGAAACCCTATCAAGGGTGAGAGAGATTTCTCAAATGAGATTCATAACTTGTGGGGATGGAAATCTCCTGGAAGTGTTGCAAAAAGTTCCCCACCCAAAGGCTTTTTACCAAAAGGTTATACTTGACGGGGGAGTAAACATAGCCCTTATTCTAGTGAAGGGTTAAACAAATTATGAGTGGCCCCTGTTTCCACAAGAATTACAAAAGAAACTTTGGGGATGGAAAAATGTTAACAAATTATGGTACCAAAATTAAGATTAATTCGTCGCGCTTTGCAATCGAAGATGAAGCAATTCATCATGAGATGAAAATTTTGAAGCTTTGGAGAGTTGAGTGCAATTGCGAATTGGGCTCAAATTAGGGGTTTTAATTAATTTAAATTTGTTGTAGTTTCAATTTTTGTTCAATTAGAGTCTAGTTAAATTATGATTAGTTCTAATGTAATGGTGATTGCTAAAGCGATAGCTGTATTTCCTATTGTCGCCTAAAACCAGCTTGTAATTATGTTTTCAAGGTGATAAATGGTGATGTTTTGGGCAAACACCTATGCGCGGAGGCCCTTTTTCTTTTAAAAAAATTGAGTTCATCGCATTTTTATCCGTTAAATAAGTTGAGATCGATTACTTTCTTAATTATTATGGTAGATAATTTGGTTAGAGATATTTTAGAATCAATTGGGATTTTGATTTGATTTTAATTTTATTCTCTTTCTACTTTTGTAATTCTGCCTCTCTTGTGTAATGAAGATGGTAGCCATTGTTACGGGATCGTTCAAGTTTAATTACTTTTGGAGTTCCTCCATCCTCTCCTTTTTTCCTCTTCCCTCCACACATCTTTGCGCATCTTCTTCCAAATATGCGCAACTGGCGTGTTTCTTCTTGTCCCTTCCGCCCCCAAATTTCCTCTCCATCCTGAAAACACGTATTTGCATCAGGTTGGGAGGCCACTATAACCTTCAGTTTTGTATCATCATATAGCAAGGCTACATCACAACTAATGTCATAGATTCATAGGAAACGATTGAAATTGCATATTACATACTGTTGGAGTATGCCCTGAGATGGCTAATTGGATCCCTCCAATTACCATATCCACTACTTTATTCCTGTTGGGATAAACTTTATTCATATGAGAAAAGAGATCCTGGTGCGCTCTTATATAGGAGAAGAGCCATGGGTTAATTACATAAGTGATACCCAAAGAAAACATAAACCGTAAATATAGTACGTGATAAATAAACATCTCAACACTCCCCCTCAAGCTGGAGCATAAATATCGATCATGCTCAGCTTGGAACAACATATCTGAAATGAACCTCTGGCGAGAGCCTTTGTGAAGATATCTGCAACCTGATCATGTGGAAACATGAGAGATGGATACAAGGCCCTTCTGGATCATGTCTCTAGTGTAGTGACAATCCACCTCTATATGCTTTGTCCGCTCATGAAAAGAATGGTTATTGGAGTTGCTTGATTATCACATAAAAGCTTCATAGGAAGAGAAACCTCAACAGTAAGGTCGGTCAATACACATCTGACCCACATCATTTCTGTACATCCTTGTGCCATAGCCCTGTATTCCGACTCAGCACTAGATCTGGCCACCATAGTCTGCTTCTTGCTTTTCCATGAAACAAGTGAGCTGCCTATAAAGATAGCAAAACCAGAAGTCGACTTTCTGTCCCTGGGACAACCAACATAGTCTGCATCTGCACATCCTGTTACCTCAAGTGATGCATCCCTACTAAACATAAGGCCAGAGCATGGTGATGTCTTCAAATACCTCAAGATCATGTGAACGGCATCCATATGTACCTTCCTGAGTTGCTCCATGAACTGACTGACTTTGCTAACTGCAAAAGCAATATCCAGCCTGGTAAGAGTGGCGTATAGGAGCTTCCCAACAAGCTCTCTATATCTCCTCATGTCTATTTCTTCGGTGTTCTCATCATACAATCTCATGCTTGCATCCATAGGAGTAGAAGCAGGTTTGCACCCTGTCATGCCTGTCTCAGATAGGAGGTTCATAACAAATTTCCTTTGATTCATCACGAGTCCACGTTGATTTCTGGCGAACTCTAATCCAAGAAAGTAGCGAAGATTTCCAAGGTCCTTAGTCACAAACTGCTGACTAAGGAACTCCTTGGCGGTAAGAGTACCCTGCTCATCATCTCCTGTCATGACAATATCATCCACATAAACAAGAATAGCCACGATACCTCTAGGTGTCCTCTGTACAAACAATGAGTGATCCGTAGTAAACCACACAAACCCCTTTTGCTCTATCAACTCCGATAGCTTTTGATACCAAGCTCTCGGACTCTGCTTCTGGCCATAGATTGCCTTGTGAAGGTGGCATACCTTCTGAGACTCCCCCTCAGTAGCAAATCCTGGTGGTTGTTGCATATATACTTCCTCTTGAAGATCCCCAAAGAGAAAGGCATTCTTGACATCAAGTTGATACAGAGGCCAATCTCTGGAAACAGCAACAGATAGCAGAACGCGTAGTGTAGAATGTCTTGCTACTGGAGAGAAGGTGTCCTGATAATCCACCCCATAGGTTTAGGTGAACCCTCGAGCCACAAGCCTTGCTTTGAATCGATCGACACTGCCATCGGCCCTTTGCTTGATCGTGAATATCCATTTGCAGCTCACAATAGATGCTTCTGGTGGAGGTGAAACAATGCTTCATGTGCCTCGTGATCGCATAGCCGCCATCTCTTCTTCCATAGCAAGGCGCCACCTACTGTCCTGGAGCGCCTCCTGATACGTCCGTGGGATAGTAATAGCAGAAAGTCCCACTATAAACTACTTGTTGTCCTCTGACAGATGATCCAAGAAGATATGTGCAACCATTGGGTAAGTAGCACATTGGCGACGAGGTTTCCTTAGAGCAATCGGTATTTCCAGGTCATCAGCCTCACCGTCCTCTGGAATTGACTCTTCCTGTTCATCAATAAAATCTCTAGTGCCATCAGTAGAAATAATATGTTCCTGACATACCTTAAGCATGTTGGATGATGTGGTAGGCGCATGAGCAGACGGGCGAGTAGAAGACCTGCGAGTATAAACATGGGGTAAGAATGTAGACTCTTTGTGAGGAGGTGGAGGTGGCGGCGACAGTGGTGGTATAGGTGGTGAATGGAGGTGGAGGAACCACAACATTTTCTCTGGATCCAGTAGTAGACAGCCTGTCACCTGTAGGAGAGAAATACATAATAGATTCGAAAAAAGTAACATCAGCACTGACATAGTATTTTCTCCCAATAGGATCAAAACATCTATACCCTTTTTTGGGTACGAGAATAACCAACAAAGGCACATTTGACAGCTCTAGGTGAGAGCTTGTCACGGCCAGGAGTAAAGTCATGGACAAAGGCTACCGATCCAAAAACACAAGGTGTAAGTGTGAAGAGTTCCTTTTCAGGAAATGCAATCGAGAAGGGATTCTTCTCTCCAAGAATAGTGGATGGCATGCGATTTATCAAATAACAAGCGGTTAGGACGGCATCCCCCCAGAAAGAATGAGGTGTACTACTGTGAATCAATAAGGTCCTCGTGATGTCTAAGAGGTGACGATGTTTGCGTTCTGCAACCCGATTTTGCTGTGATGTATAAGTGCAGGAAGTCTGATGAACTATACCCATAGACTGGAGAAATTCTGCCAAATGAAAAGTAGAAAATTCCAAAGCATTATCGGTGCGAATGTATTTAACTTTGGCAGAAAAAATGTTGTTGATCTCAATAAGAAAAGTCTTAATTATAGCACCTGCTTCAGATTTATGTTTAAGTAAGAAAATCCATGAAAGTCTAGAATAATCATCAACAACAACCATATAAATCTATGCCCCTGATGATCAGGAACACGACTTGGACCCCAAATGTCAAAATGAAACAACTCAAAGGACCGACTACTATTACGACTTGGACGACTAGGAAAGGAGGAGCGATGGTGTTTCCCAACCTGACAAGCTTCACAGTCCAGAGTAGTATGAGTAGATAGTTGTGGGAGAACACGTATCATCTTTTGGTGAGGAAGGTGACCAAAGCGAAGATGCCACAGAAAAGACGAAGCAGATCCAGAGGGAATAGAGGCCACCCCAGCACATGATTGAACATCAAGTTTGTATAATCCTCTCTGCTCACAGCCATGAATAATCATCCTGCCAGTTAGTATGTCCTGAAACATTAGAGAAGAGGTGTCAAAAATGGCACGACAATGTAAATCTTTTGTAATCTGACTAATAGACAAAAGATTCATTTGAAAATCTGGAGCACGTAGAACATTCTGAAGACAAAAAGAAGGGGCTAAAATAATCTCCCCCTGACCAACAATGGGTAGCCGAACTCCATTGGCTATGATTACGGATCGCCCAAGAGCAATGGTCGTATATGAAGAAAATAGTGTCCGATCTCCACACATGTGATGAGACGCTCCAGAATCCATTATCCAATCTGTCACGTCGGAACTGCTGCTACTGGTAAGTACATATGAAGTACCTGATGAACCATGTAGTGCTCTAGCGGTGGCCGCTGCATCTGATGGTCCTGCAGTCTGAGTCACAAGAATGGTCACCATCTCTCAAAGTCTCGAGACAATGTCGTCAAAACGGGCATCAGTAGTAGGTGCAGATGAAGAGTCAGTCTGCTCCACCACACGTGTAGACGCCGGAAAGCCGTGCTTGTGAAAGCATGTCTCCTCTGAGTGGCCATGACGACGACAATAAGAGCATGGACCACGCTGACGGCCTCCACCTCTACCACGAGGTCCACGACTACGAAACTGGGGCGTACTGCCTTGTCCACGAGAAGCAGCCATAGCCGAGGAAGTCGGCTGTGGCGTGAATGTAGGTGTGGTAGTAATCCTGCTTGGCCGCTTGTAGACCTCCTCCATTGGTGGTATGGTGTCGTCGGTCAGAAGTTGAGTACGAGCGACATCGTACTCCGAGTCAAGAGAGGACAGGAAAACGTCAGTCATAGTGGCATTCCGATACGTCTGCTGTTGTTCCACGCTGGTAGTGATAGGCGTGAAGCTATGGAGTCGTTCAAACATGCCTCTCAGATGTGAAAAGTGAGCATGTAAAGGTCAACCATTTTTCTTGGTCGAGAAAATGTCGAACTGAAGTTGGAGTATCTTGCTTTCATTTTTCGCCTGTCCATACGTAGCAGCTAATATGTCCCACATGACCTTCGCAGTAGGTTGATTGATAATATCATTAGCAATCTCTGTGTTAAGCGTCCCAGAGAGCCATATACGAGCATAAGCATCATCTTGCTTCCATGATGCGTTGGCACCAGTCTTGTCCGCCGGCTCTGAATCAGTCAGAATATGCTTCTTGTTGTGGCATTGCATCAGGGTACGAAACTGCATGGACCATAACTCATATTTGGTCCCGTCCATCTTTACGATAGGTGCCGGTCCTTTGAAGGCATCGGAGGAGAAGAACACGTCACCCTTGATGTCTGACATTCTTTAATATGCCAAAATGCGGAACAAGAGGGGAAAATCTCGCAAAAGTCTTGTCTACAACATCAAATGAGGGATGAGATGTATCTGTAGACTTATACACTCATCCCTAAGGGTTCGTTTGGTTGCAGGGTTGGGCAGGGTTGGGTACTATTCACAGGGCTGGGTGAATAGTAAAATGTGAGGAGGGGGTACCCCTGTGAATAGTACCCAACCCAACCCAACCCTGCCCAACCCTGCAACCAAACGAACCCTAATGCTGTGTTTGTGGTCGAAGGATGCAAAAGAAGGGAGAAATCAGACTATATCACCCTTCGCAGATCAGTCCAGACCTCGACGCACGTGAACAAGGGTCCGTTGGAATCAAACGAGGGGACCCGGAGCCGCCGAAGATGTGCCGGACCCCTTATGAATCAAGCCACGGTGCCTATGGGGGCAAAGGGGAGGTCGTCGGGGCCTACGACGGTGCTGGAAGGGGTGGCGGCGGCGTTGGAGGGGGGGGGGTCCGCGGTGGCACTAGGGCGCGGTAGGCCGCCTGGAGGGGCGCGGTGACGCGCGGCGGCACACGGAGAGCATGGGGAGAGGCCGTCAGGTGGGGATAGGGTTAGGGTTTTGGTTCGAGAACCCCGGTCTAGGACCGTTGCTCTGATACCATGTTGGGATAAAATTTATTCATATGAGAAAAGAGATCCCGTGCTGTCTTATATAGGAGAAGAGCCATGGGTTAATTACATAAGTGATACCCAAAGAAAACATAAACCGTAAATATAGTATGGTGATAAATAAACATCTCAACAATTCCGACATCATATGTGAGTGGGACTTGGTTTTACCGGTGGGGCTATATAAGAAGCCCCACACCAACCTGTAACAAATAAGAAAATTCAGCATATAGATACCGCCAGTTGAGAGACCTTCTCCCGTTGTTTCATCCCGCTCCTCACGGAATAGGGTTCCGCATAAAATCTCTAGTGTTCTTCATGTTCCTTATATTCTTTATCTATGATATGCTTCCACATTCATCTTTTTCTGCATAGTATGTGAGCAAGTCAATTTTTTCAGAGATTTAACATGGTTTTCAAATTCGATTATTATTCACATTCTTCTGAATCAGAGTTTATCGTTCTTGATATGTAAAATTAGGTTTTTCAGAACCCTAATTCAGAATGATCGTGTGCTGTTAGGTTTCTCCACGAAATCGTAGATTGGATGCTGTGCACCTCCAAAATCGTACGGTTTGGGTTCTCCAAACCCTAGCCCTGCATCCTCCAGTCTATATCCAGGAGGGCCCAAACATGCACCTCCAGACCACACCCTCACGATGCTGGTGGTGCCATCATCAAGACCTCAAGACAGTGTTTCTCCAATATATTTTGTTATTCATTACTCAAGTTTCCCAGAGGTTTTGTTGATGATGCAGACTGATCGCAACAACTAGAGACGACACTGAATGGGTTCCCCGGCCCTATTCGGAACCCTAAAAGTTGAAGAAGGCCACACACGACTGCTAGTAGATCACATGGAGCATCGGAACCGTAAGTGGTGGTGATGTCAAGAAGAAGAGAAGAAAGAAAGGGCGCGATGCGCTCTTGGCTACGATGGATTCCCATCAAGGCATGATTCTCCCTGCCCTTTGGTGTGAGAGGGGTGGCGACGAGCCATGGCTGCACGAGAGTCTTGGAACCCTTAGGCGCAACGGCTGTAAAGGATGGGGTCTGCTCCCGTGAAGGAACCCGGTCTTTAAGAAGAAAGGGCCCATGTCTCACAAGAAGAAGGCCTGTTTCTGTGCTCTCGTGAGTACTAAGAAGAAAAAAGGGGCAATGGGTTGTTTTCCTTATTTTTCTTGGGCCCATTAAACAAGGGATGAGAGCCCTTCTTTCTTAAAATAAAAGGGACTGCAATGTTGTTTCGAAAGAATTAGGACAAAGAAATGGAACCGGTCCCCAAAAAAGGGTTCCTGGTCATGAGGAAAAAAATAGAGAGCTTGAAGCAAAAAAAAAGGCTGAAGTGGGCTTCATTTTTGGCAATTATGAATATGCCAAACATGGCTCTACAGCCTGCAGTTAAAAAAGAAAAGGGAGAAGAAATGAGCAGAAAAACCAGAAATGAATTGGCTAAAAAAATGTCACAGTCCAAAAAAGAAGAGAAATTGTTGAAAAAAAGGAATGTGAAAAAAAAGAATTATTGAGTAAAAAAAGGAAAGTATCTTGTGGTTATTGACCCAATTCATATTCTCCGGTTCATATTCTAGACTGAGACTCTACTGGTTCGAGGTGCACATATGTAGTCTTTTATTTGAGAGGTCCCATACTCTTGATTGGGTTCATGATTTTCATGTGGACCACGCATGTTAGAGACGTATGTTAGAGGCTCGTGTAGAGATCCTCATTCTCTGAGCTAGTGTGGAGAGACCCAATTCTCCCATGAGGAGACTCAGTTTCAGACTCCATTCTCCAATGCTCTAGTACATGATCCTTTGAGCTTCCTATGAGAGAGAACCTACTTTGAGGTCCCTATGGGAAAAACCTATCTTTAGAGATCTATGTATGGATATTCCCATGATGTTCTTTGTTTGGTCATTTAGAGAGATGGGGCATTTGCGGGCCAACTTCCTTCAATGAGTAAGACTCATTTAGTTCCGGTGACTCCGCAAACATAGTATAGAGCATATATTCTCCAACGAGGTGACTCAGATCACACTCCATCCTTTCAATTCCTCCTCATCAGCATGACATGGGAAGCAACACCCTCAACATGCAGCCAGTAGAGTATGTGTTGAGTTTATATTGTCCGTAGTGTCTTGTACTAAATGAGTGAAATTTCTTCTATTTGTCCACATCCACATGTTTAGTCCCACATCATCTGTGAGTGGGATTTGGTCTTACCGGTGGAGCTATATATGAAACTCCACAACACATGTAAGATATGAGAGAATTCAATATATGGATATGGCATGTTCAGAGGCCTTCTCCCATGATTTCTTCCCGCTCCTCACGGAATAGGATTCCACGTAAAATTTCCAGTATTCTTCGTATTCTTTATCTTTGATATGCTTTCACATCATTGTTTTCTATACATACTAATATTTAAAGTTAACCTACAATATTTAATCTAAAGAATCTTCACCACACATGATGCTGTTTACTTCTTCTCTATTTATTTGAAGATTCTGGACATTGACATTATTTCCTTGCTTGATGATCCCCTGCATCAGCGAGTGTGAGAGGCGGCGTTGTGCAAGATGATGGGAGAGGAAGCGCTACTTGCATGCAGTGAGTGGTGTAGATGAGCAGAGCTATCAAGCCAAGGCACGAGCATTGCAGCTGCATTGCACTAACTGTGAGGGGGGGGGGAGTGAAGGCATCATTGAGTGCTACCGAGTGGTGGTGGCAAGCGGTGACAACGACTTACTAGTGGAGACGATGAGCACTGAGCAGTGTTATTGCTCTGCACATGCGACGCGGGTGAGGGAGCGGAAGGGAAAAGGAGTCTAGGTCTTAGTTGGGATGGAGCAAGGACTTATACAGCTAGGCGGATCTGTTAAACGGGTCTGCAGATATGCAGCATATATGTGACCGTTTATGTGGTTTGTGCGATTCGGTTATGTGTTCAAACCACATAAAGACGGTATAAGAGAGGCATATTAGGTACTGCTTCCTTGAATACAGCAACAATAACATCATCAATATGTCCACAAATCACTCTCAAGATGGAAGTTATCCTATAGATGCCGTATCCATGCCATACGTGGTTCGGCTGACCAGCCGCCTATGTATATGCTGCCGTCAAGACTGGCTTTCTGAACTCCACCCATTCCTATTAGAAAACCGACAAACATAATTCTTCAAGTAGCTTCATTCCCATTGGATAACGGGCTAACATAATTCTTCCATATCTAGTTTATTACTCATTAGCCTCCAGTACCTCTTTATCCTTGTCGTTGGACAAGATCATTTATTCCAGCTCCATATTCTTAACCAACTTGAAGAATCGTTTTTAGTTGTCAACATTTGTCAAAGATTCGGAATAACGTTTATCAATTTATCTGTATCTAATACCTTTTTTCTGGTTAATACTTCACTTTCTTATTTGATAATTGCAGTTTTCACCACTTTTGAAGTCCTTATTTGTGGTTTTACATTCGCAACTTTTGTGGCAATACAGTGTTGCAGCTACTAAAAGTCCTGTAATATTTATTGGAACTGGTGAACACATGGACGAGTTCGAAGTTTTTGATGTCAAGCCATTTGTCAGCCGTCTGTTAGGTAAAAGCTTGCTACAACTTCTATGGCAAAAGTTCAAACTTTAGTTGCTGTGAATATATTGAAGTTACAGGGGTTTCATCTTCTCGATGTCATACCCCCTTTTTCTCAAATTTTTTGATGCATTTTCTTCATATTTCAGGCATGGGCGACTGGTCCGGGCTCATGGATAAGCTCCATGATGTTGTACCTTCAGATCAGCAGCCTGAGCTCCTGCAGAAGCTTTCGGAAGGAAAGTTTACTCTTCGACTAATGTATGAACAGTTTCAAAACATACTTAAAATGGGTCCCATTGGTCAGGTTTGACATCCTTTCTCTTTTCCCTTGTCACCTCCATCTATTGTCATCCCGTCTTTTACCAAGTTACTTGCGATGCTATCATTGATGCAACTACTGTAACTGCATGAAAATCTGATGTGATTTTCGTAGGTTGACTTTGCTTCTATATGTGCAGGTCTTCTCCATGCTGCCTGGATTCAGTGAAGAATTGATGCCAAAAGGTCATGAGAAGGAAAGCCAGGCCAAGATAAAACGCTACATGACCATGATGGATTCCATGACTAATGAAGGTGCTTATTTCTAAACAAGAATTGCTTTCACTGGTGAACTGATGTCGGTCCTCTATAATATTCTCTAGTCATTTATTGGATATGAATCTTCCTTGTAATGTGAAATGCATGCTCTCCGCAAATGGGGAAATAAAAAGAATTGTTAGTCCAAAAAATTCAAGATCACACAAATAAAAATTAAGAACAATGTCAACATACACTTGGGTTATATATTTTTTTAGAAGCTAAAGAATGACTATAGTATGCCTACTAACCAAAAGACCAGGGTTCAAATCCCCCCTTGTGGGGGTTGCGTTAGGTAGTCGCCAACTAGCGTAAAATATAGTCGAATCTTTCAACATGGATTTGAGCAAGAATCCATGTAGCCGACCCTACTTATAGTGGGAGAAGACTTCACCATTTTTTCAAAGGATGACCATCAAGGATGATAATAACAATACAATTACCAATAATTACATGATTTATCCTAATCCATCACACGGGAACACTTAGGATGAGTTTGATACTCTACACAACAAACACCATTCACTGCACAAACATTTCCCTATTTTGAATACTGTCTCATTTCTCTTTTGCTGCATTGCTATAAGAACACTAAAGGAAGGCATTGATCTTGTCTCCTTCTGTACATTAGCCCTCCCATCTTTGCATTGAAAACTCCTTCTGAAATCATCAAAATAAAAAACATCCAGCTATGTGATACCTGTTTCAACTTGTCTTGAAAAAAGGCACAAGAAGAGCAAGTGTTCCCCATTATGTACAACATTGCAAAGCACATGATGTGCTTGTCACCAACCCACATGCTTATGTTAAACATGCTTACCGATGTAATCAGTCCACAACAACCAACCGCTCATCCCTGCCCTAGGATTCTTGGAGTTGATACATTGGTGAAGTCTTGCTGCGCCTGCGCCCTTTGGTTAGACAATGGAGCCTCACCCTTCGGTTATCACACCCACTTCTTCCAAAACCTCGTGGTTCACCGCTGAAGCCATGCCATTTTTAAAGCCAAAAAATATGGGGTGGGGAGAGAGGCTCGCGAAAGATGGGGTTAGGGTTGGGGCGCTCACGAAAGCAATGCTAGAAAGAGGTCTAGAGGCGACATGCAAGGTCTTCCGATCAGAGAGCTCCGATTGCGCTTCGCTTTTTGAACTCGAGGGGTAGGAGCGGGTCATCTCTCATCGTGAAGGTCGTGGCCTCTCCGACATACGATGCATGGAGTGAGTACCAAATAGATAGTCAAGGGCTACCTAAGGAGTGAGGAGTTGGAGAAGCTTGGGGGAGGATGGTCACGCGTTGATGCTCTTGGGTGGAGAAGGTCGAGAGATGCTTCAGGTGTGGGTACTTTTGTCACCAGGCGACGGTTTGCAGAGAAATCTGAGGTGGTTTTTGCTGCGAGGATGACAACCACTGCCGTGATCTCTTTCTAAGCATTGACAACTACAAGAGATTGCTGTTGTAAAGACGTTGGTGGTGCATCTGGGGAAGCTTCCTTGGCATGTGACACCTTCTGCTAGCACTCAGATGAGGTTGGAGGGTCACACTTATGCTGAGGTGGTATGTAAGCCTCCCGTCGCTCAATTGATGGGGTCGATGCCCTCTGAGGGATTGCTGCCGTGCGTCGTCCGATCAGATCATATGGACCTCGAAGCTGCTACGATTTTCGTGGGGACTTGCGGTCATATATGATGGAAACATTTGCATCAGTGGGCTCTCTCTATTTGATTGTGATAAACTTCTGGCCTGGAGAGGATCAAACTGTTCTGACCTCTTTAGGTGGAGAGCACCGTTGTTTTTGGATGGTGAGTTGGCAGCTGACCACTTTTTCTTTAGGGGTCTTGTTGCTGTCTCAGAACCTGACCTCGTTGAAACGGGCGCTCGTTGACATCAGGGATGTGCAACACATTTTTTCTAGTAGCTGTGTTTCGAGGTCGGATATCAACACCGTGACTATGGGAATTACGTGGCCTCTCCTGCCTTTGATGAACTTCACAGACGTCATGATTGCAGGCCGCTCAACTTTCCAACTTTAGGTTGAGGTGTTGATCCCACCGCCACTGTCGTTGGAGCCAGGACGATCTTCGATCATTGCGATAGAGGTCTTGGAGCCCTTCCCCGTAGAGGGACCTCATGGTCAGCAGCTCGCCGAGGTAGATGTTCTGGAGCATCGTGAAATGGAGGTGGTGATGACCTCTATCCTCTCCCTAGTTATTAAGAACCACTGCTGAATCAGATTGCATCCGGCACTGACCCTATGGTGCTCAATCTTGAGTTGAAGATCCCCTCTCCAATGCTCCCTACCTTTATCCATGCGTTTGAGGTCATTCCGACCTAGTATGAGGACTGTAGTGTCACTTCCTTTTCTTGTCGTTGGTTGCGTTCCTCCGATACATCGTAGGGTTTCTCGCCATCTATCATGTTGGAACTTGGCCTTTTCCCACAAGTCATGTAGGGGAGGCATGACCGTGGCAATCCCTATTTGGTGGAGCTTATTGGTCTGGAGCGACCCTTGGAGGACAACATTGGGCCACAAGTGGTTCTAATAACAAGAAACCAAATGAGAAAGGAGGTCGTCTTGCATACCCAAGACCTTCGTTGGAGAGAAGGGATACACTGATTTTTTATGTCCGCGCGCATCTCAGAGCACCATTCACACTTTGTCCCCCGATGATGCTACCTTCCCTAGATTTGATGACCTGCGCGTCTGATAGTAGGATCCATTCTCCGAGAATTGCCAGGGGTGCGGGAGTGATCTGCAACATTGGGAAATGCCCGTTGTCCAATGAAGGCCATCTCATGGAATGTGAGGGGTTTGGCGACCTAGAGAAAAGAGGAGCAGTGAAGAGGCTACTCTTGAAATGGCGAGGGGACATTATTCTGCTTCAAGAGACAGATTCAGTCGTAGACATGCCAGTTATCGTCCTCGATTGGTGGAACCTATCTCTCAGAGCACATAGCAACACCTTTAATTGGTAGCGTAGGAGGGCTGCTTGTGTCTTTGAATGGTGACCTTTTCTTTTGAGTTTGAGCTTTGGGACAATCATGTCATGTTGGTGTTGTTGAAGAAGAACAATAACAACAAAGCCTTTTCCTTCTTTAAGTAAGGTCGGCTACATGGATTTTTTGCATCCATTCAGATTTATCTTGGTTCATTCTCAGGCTTAGATCCAAAAAACAAAGATCCCTTCGTATAGTCTCATTCCAACACTTCTTGGGCCTTCCACGCCCACTTTTAGCCGACTCAACATTCCAAAACTCACATCTCCTCACCGGTGCATCAGCTATCCTCCTTTACAAATGGCCAAGCCACCTTAAGCAATTTTCTTGCATCTTATCTTCGATCGGAGTTACACCCACTTTCTTTTTGATGGCATCATTCTGAATCTGATCTTTACGTGGGTGTCCAGACATCCACCTTAGCATTTTCATTTCTGCTGCTGCCATTCTCTGCACATCTCTATGGTTCACATGCCAACATTTAGATCTATAGAGCATAACAGGTCTCACAGCTGCTTTGTAAAACTTTCCTTTGATTTTTAAATGAATTTTCTTATCACAAATAACAGTAGAGGCTCCCCTCCACTTTAGCCAACCTACATTTATTCTATTTGCAACATCTCCATCAATTTCTCCATCATGTTGCAAAATAGATCCCAAGTATCTAAAAGAATATCTCTTCTGAATGTTATCACCGCCAATCTTAACATCGACTCCTTCACCATTGCTACCATCAAAAGTACACTCCATATATTCAGTCTTAGCCCTACTTATACGAAATCCTATAGTCTCCAAAGCATGTCTCCTGACCTCAACCTTCTCATTTACTCCATCTCTAGTCTCATCAATCAACACAACATCATCTACGAATAACATACACCAATGTTTCTCATCTTGAACGTGACTTGTCAAAACTCTCCACAGTATCTCCATTGGACAGAATCATAAGCCTTCTCTAAATCAATAAAAATCATATGGAGGTTCTTCCTTTTAGCTCTGTAAATCTCCATTGTTCTCCTTCGCAAGTGGATGGCTTCTATAGTTGAGCGACCTGACATGAATCCGAATTGGTTTTCTTTTACTTTGAAAACTTGCAGCGGTTGGCATGATGCTCACAAATTTAGACTTGCATGAATCGAATTTTAATAACTCTAGCCGCTGTGCTACAAATATCTTGTTTAGAGTCGAAATTAGCCGCTGGAGGAACTAGACTAAATTATACTAGAGTTTATGACGGCATGAGAACAACGGTTGTGTGAAATATCTCTATTTCAACGGCATGATGCAAGTCTGTTCTCATCAGCGGAGGAAATATCTCTATTTCAACAACGGAGCAAACAAGTTATTTCACACAGACTAAGTTTATGACGGCTGGCATTTATTAAACTTGCATGAATCCGAATTGTTGGCATAAATCCTAATCTAGAATCTAATTATCTCTAACAAACTAACTAATTGATTCGAGATCACAAACAATCACGTTATTAAAAATAAAATTGCAACGGATTCAATAAAATTAACTTGACGCTAATTTAATTAAACTTTTATCAGCGGATGAAAATTAAACCCTAATTGATAAAATTCAACACGAAAAAAATCTTAATTGAGCCCCAATTCATCGATCCACGGTGCATCAACCGTCCTCCAAAATAACTTGACTGGCACACAAGATGCACACCGAACACTGGACAACAGATCTTTATCACCTGCAGATCTAACCTAACTGGCCAGACTCTGTTCATCACTAAATGCCTCTCCGGAGAATTTAGTTTCCTAGCTCAACGCATCAACTCTACGATGCCTATGAGAAAAGACAAACTAATCCATGTGTGGCACACCTTTTATGCCACTGAGATCAGCATCCCCCCTGCTGAAACTCCGGGCCCACCTTGAAAGCCACTGACTGGAGCATTCACGACAACTTCCAAACTGAGGGCATGCTATTCGGCCTTCAACTTTGTGTCTCCATCGCCTACCTTTTAGCCAAACCAAAGAGCCTAGGAATGATCTCATCCAACTCCCCCGTTCTCGGCCAATCGTCAACACAGATCATGAACGAATTAGCTTCATTATGTTGACTATGTTGAACATCTGCCACCTCCGGACCACTGTCGTCAGGCCCCTGCATTAAATTACCGACCTCCTTGGCAGCCTGACTCTCTCTGCTAAGGTCAAGATCTTCCCATAACTACCCACACTTGGTGCAAATAGCATACCCACATATCCAGTCCTTCTTCCTCCTATAGCATGCATACCTCTTCCTGTCTTACAAGGCACTGTCTTCTCCTGTCTTTTCTCTCCTGATTTCCAAAAACCAGACCTTTGTTCTGGGGCATAAAAATTCTAGAGGTTACATATGCAGATACTCTAGTATAAGATGGCCTTAACGAAAATATTCCTTGATCAGAGATTAAAGTATTGATAGTCAGATCTCAAATATAGAGCTATTCTCTTTGGGCTGAATGTTTGTGGCAAAGGGGTATACACCTACAAGTGATGATAGGAAAGCATAGACTCGTGCCTCAGCAATTTCAGGAGGCAGCAGACACAATGGAGGATGCTATCATGGTCTTGGAGCCAGTGGAAAAGTTCAATCTCCACCACGCGTTCAAATGGAAGCATTGACAAGTTATCCCTTGAACATATACTGACAGGTGTGTGGTCGTATTTTTTAAAGCATTAAGTGATCAGATTATCCTATTTAATAGAAATTAAAATATTAGAGTCGGTCTTTTTGAAAGAAATAATCGATGGCAATGGAAAAACAACTATCCATTGTGGAATATGTCTTTTGACACTACACTATGAGAACTAATAAAAATATTCATGTGCTATAAAATCCTTTCAAACTTGTTCAAAATTATTACTTTTACCTTCAGGTCCTCGTGAAAAGTGTATGCATTCAACACTTGCTGAAAGTGCACAATACCAATGCAGCCTTTGAGAGTTAGATATCTCAAAAAATAACAGATTTATCAAAATTAGAGTTTTTCCTCTCATTTCTCATTTTCTGCTACCATATTCGCTCCAAAAGTGTTTTTTTACTTTATGGAAATCATATGAACTGTTATACTAAACTCCCTCCTCGATCCGGACTGTAAGTAATCTAATATATTAAGAGCCGCAGAAGCTGTCATTTAAACCTCTTGCTGGTATACCAAGCATTGAGGAGATATTGGTTGAAGGTAATAAATTTTCGTGACAGTATTTCATGGGGGTGTCGTGAGGAGAACAATGGCAATTTATAGTGCTAAAAGTAAGAACCTTCATATGATTTTTATCGATTTAAAGAAGGCTCGTTATTCAGTCTCAAGGTAGATATTGTGGAGAGTTTTGGATAAGAGACAAGTACATGTACTATACATTAATCTTATAAAGGATATATATGATGGGGCTTCATCTTGTTTAAGGATCTAGTTTGGGAAGACTTACTATTCTAACATCAACATCGGTCTGCATCAAGATTCAACTTTGAGACAATTCCTTTTCACTTTGATTATAGACGAGTTGACTATTCTCATTCAAGATGAGATACCTCGGTGTATGTTGTTCACCGATGATTGTGTTGATTGATGAGACAAGAGATGGAGTAGGAGACATGCCTTAGAAACTAAATGATTTCATATAAGTAGGGTTAAGACTGAATAGATGGAGTGTACATTTGATGGAAACAACGGTGAAGGACTCGAGCTGATGATTGAAGATGATAACATTCAGAAGAAATGTTCTTTTAGATACTTGGAATCTATTTTGCAACAGGATAGGGAAATTGATGGAAATGTTAATCACAAAATAAATGCAGGTTGGCTAAAGTGGAGAGGAACTTTTGTTTTTCTTTGTGATAAGAAAATCTCTTTGAAAGTCAAAGGAAAGTATTACAAAGCAGCCGTGAAATCTGCTATGCTTTATGAATCAAAATGTTGGCCTACGAACCAGACATGTGCAAAGAATGGTAGTAGCAAAAATGAAAATGCTAAGGTGGATGTGCGATCATACATGGAAAGATCAGATTCGAAATGATGCGATTAGAAGTAAAATTGGTGTAGCTCCAATAGAGGATAAGATGAGAGAAAACTGCTTAAGATGGTTTGACCATTTAAAAAGATGTCGGTTGATGCACCGGTTAGAATATGCGAGATTTGGAATGTTGAGCTAGTTAAAAGAGGGCGATGAAGGCCCAAAAAGTGTTGGAATGAGATGATCCAAAGGGATCTTAGTTATTTGAATTTAAGCCCAATAATGACCCAAAATAGATCTGAATGGAGGCAAAAAATCCATATAGCTGACCCTGCTTGATTGTGGGAAAAATGTTTTTTTGTTGTATTTCATAGGTGTGGTGTATCTCGATGCAGAGTCCTCCAATAGGGGCCCTAACTTAACATGATGACAGAAACCAGTACGAATAAAATGTATACAGATATAAATCATATAAAAATGTTTTGGAAGGCCTTATTCCCATTCAAGCTTTTGCATTCTTGATGACTATCATGTTGAAACAGTCAATTAATAGCATCTCATTGAGTTTTTCTGGGGAAAATCTTGTCATCATATCAAGGAAGTTGAATTTGGGAATTGGGATAGTTTGCCCATTATAACTGAATAGAAATGGAACTTTATTGCGTAGAAAAAGCAAGAGAGTCTAAATTAACCATGGTTTTGCAAGGGATGGGAGTGAATCCGACAGTGAGGGATTTGAAAATACCGAATTTATGGCACTGGAGATAAACCCAGATGAGATGGGAAATAATGCTACACTTAGGGCGCATGAGAATGAAAAGTTTCTTTAGCTTATACAGGAGAGTCCCAGTTTGTAAGGATTTTTAGGTGTCGTAACTCCCCAAACACTCTTAATTGATTCCTCCCTTCGCATTCCCCATGCCTCAATATGCCAGAGTGCTTGTCACTGTTCCCGTCAGTTGCACTGTATATTCCTAATTTCCGCTTTTGTATTTTAACCGCAATATGAGATAGGATGATTTTTGTTTGTCAGAATATAATCATGCTATGCTTGTCCTAGAAGCTTGACATGACATATGTGCAAAATAATCTCTAAATCCTTGTAAACACCCCCAGTTGACCGTATTTGAATATATGGAGTTCTATCAGACCTGATATGCGCATAGATCTTTTCTTCTCATGTTAACCTAACTCTAATTCCCTTGCAGAATTGGATAGCACCAATCCAAAGCTCATGAACGAGTCCCGTGTTCTGCGAATAGCACGGGGTTCAGGAAGATCGATTAGGGATGTCCTGGAGATGCTGGAGGAATACAAACGGCTTGCTAAGATTTGGGGTAAAATGAAGGGTCTAAAAATTCCCAAGAAAGGGGAAATGAGTGCTCTGTCACAGAACATGAATGCCCAGCATATGAGCAAGGTCCTTCCTCCTCAGATGCTGAAACAAATTGGTGGCATGGGTGGTTTGCAGAGTCTGATGAAACAGATGGGCTCGAAGGGGATGATGGGTGGCATGTTTGGAGGTGAAAAATAGGTTAAGCTCTTAGGTTCAGCGCAACAGCAATCGTATGGTGATAGATACGAACAATGTTTACCAGATGTTACTCATTTTGCGGAGAAAGTAAGACCAGGGCCTTCCATTTATTTGTTCGCACCCGTTCATCTGGTCATGTGGATGGCGTTGCGCCGGCATTGTTCCATGTCGCGTGCAGTTTGTGGTTTTCTGCACGTCCCAGAAATAATGTCATTTTCTCTCATACTGTGAGTAGATTACTTTAGCTGGCTGACTCAGTGACCTTCATCTAAGTTGGAAATTTCTTCCCTTTTTTGTACTCTAGGAATTTGCTTCTTATTAGACCTTCCATTCTAGTGTGTAAAGGACAGATGAGCTATAGGTTCTTTATCTTCTGTGGAGTTTGACATTCTGACTGGTCGGAACTTTGTAATATCCATAATAATGCCATGTTTATGTTGTATAACATGAGTTGATGTATTTGGAGGATTTGACATTGGCAATGTGGCTTATGGTGCTCAATTGCTCATCTTTCTACTGTATGTGGGTGGGTGGTCCTTATATTAAAATGGGTGACTCTTTTGTGAATAGTTGGTGTTTAAATGGTTAAAAAGGATGGAATAGTAAATGTGATGTAATGTGAAATTGTTTATATGTTTTGTTGATTATAGTTATGAGCAGAATATTTTTTGATGTTAGAATATTTTGATGTTTTTTTATTTGAGTGTTCGTTCATGGTCTGCCCATTTTTGGGGTTCGTGCATTCTTTCCTTTTGTATCTATTTCAATGGTCTGGTGGTAGTACAGTGTATCTATCGTCAAAAAGATGAGCGTTCAAATCCCTCCTTGTGTGGGTTGCGTTAGATGGCTAACAACCACTGTAAAAATAGTTGGAATTTTTAACATGGATTTGAGGAAGTATTCATGTAGTCGACTCTATTTAAAGTGGGAGAATTCTAGAACATTGTTTTTGGATTCTAACATTGATTCGTGGCATAATTTATTTTTCATTCTAGATCATTGTTTTTTGTTAATATTTGACGAGCTTGTTGTATGACGTCTTTGCGAAGGATCATCACATGGTTTAGGATAGAGATTTTAATCTTTGAGACATGTTGACAAAAGTTCAACTTGTAATAGGCAACGTTACCTTGTCACCGTTTTTCCGAGCACATCACACGCAAAAACAATGAGCCATGAGCACAAGAGGAGTGAGTACCTAGCTGCGGTGATGAGACATTCGATGAATGATGAATGAAGAGGGGGCACCATCCTGATTTATGCATCCAACCTTGAAGCATAGAACTATACAAGTTCTAACTAAAGAAAGGAGTTAGAGGAAGAGAAGAAAGAGATCATGAAAAGTTGATTCTTATTTTTTATCTCGAGCCTTAAGGTATTAGAAAACAAGAGTGCCTTCGGTGGAATATGAAAATAATGAAATGAGAATAAGATGACATAAAAGAGCAATGAAAACACTAAAAAGGAAGGAAGAAACATGAAAACAAGATGTGAATTGAATAAAAGAAAGTAAAAAGAATCTCCATCAATCAATGTCCCTTATAATGTCAGTTGTTAATGTAAAGAATTATTTGTCATTATTTCACAATATTTGGATCCCATGCTTGGGTTCAATCTCCCACTTAAAAGTTCAAGGTGGACAGAAATAGACAGCAGTCACTCACTCATTCTTGCTACAAAGTTCAAAGTAGATGTGAATGGATTTGGATGAGAAGGCTATGTGAGCCCATCATGTATATATCCTTTTATGGACATATACTTGAAGTGATGCATGAAGAAAGACAACAAGATAACATAAGAGAGGGAGTAAATTTGCTTAATCAAGAAGAAGAAGATAATGAAAAAAGCATGCTTTTCACTTTATTGATCTTGACAAGCAATCTCAAGGTGTAGGAAAAGAAGTGTAGGAAAAAATAAGGAGAGAGAAGCATGAACATGAGAGAAAATCATCCACATGGTCCTCTAACTAGCAAAATAGAATGTGGTTTTCTTTAAGATTCTTAGTTGTGGTCTTCTTTGAATTTCGGGATGAATTATTAGTGAGTGATAGTGAGTGCCAACCTTACCCAAGGGGGTCGTTTGCTCCTCGTTCGCATATGGAATCATTCGAGATATCGAAAGAAATGTGGATGAATAACAAACATTCTAGTTCACTATTAGTGGGTGACCTTGTTGGATTGATCAATACACCATTAATGAAAAGAATGAAGGTGCTACCTTTAAGGATCCAGGTACGTTGTTGTCGTATTCGTTTTCGTAGAGATGGAGAATGGGAGAGAGAGGGTTTACGGTGGGGGTTCCTGATGTAACATCCGTATTCGCACCAACCCAAATCCAACCCGATTATGGTCCGATTAACCCAAAAAAGTTATTGGACATAATTAAATAACTTAAATCGATCAACTGATCGCAAATCAAAAGTCGTTTGGACGAAATCGACCAAAAATCAGCCGCATCGTAACGCGTGTCCGGAAATCGTGAAACAAATCGAGACCTTCATAAAATCTAATTCGACGAAACAAGACCAACGGAATTTACCGTTCGTCAATTGGAGATCGTTTGGTATTTTTAAATCACAAAATTTAACCCGAAATCAAAACCGTATCTCAAAATTTCGGGGATCCAAACATGCTCAAAAGTATATCAATATTACACTCATATTGATCGTCATTGAGAAACAATCAAATCAAGATATTGCGCATCGAAATCCGAGACTCGAGGTGCGCATACGGTCCACTTTAAATTTATCAAGTAAAGAGAGTTTTGATAAGGAAAAAATATTAAATAAAATCTGCTACACTGCTCGGTTAAAGAAAAATAAAAAAAATATTATTTCTGATTATCAGAAGCAGGGAGTCGGTCAAAGCTTTGGTTTCCAACACTCGGGATTTGACTTTACTACACTTGTCAACAACGAAGCCATCCTTCCTTATATATATCTTCCAAATTCACAATCCCTT
Organism: Ottelia alismoides; assembly: GCA_037367405.1. NCBI lineage: Eukaryota > Viridiplantae > Streptophyta > Magnoliopsida > Alismatales > Hydrocharitaceae > Ottelia > Ottelia alismoides. The sequence continues at coordinate 601,730 of JAZKJV010000662.1, forward strand.
CTAATTCACAGCCAAAGAAATCGTCCCTTTCCCTTCACCCTTCGGCTGGAGAAGCTCCAGCAAGAAATTCCAGTCTCTTGTCTCTCTTTGTAAGCTGCTACCTGCAGCTTCAGATCGGCAGAATCTGCTCCTGCATGCTTTGAAGAAGATAGGGCTGGAGCTCCTACATATTCTTTTCCAAACTCCAAATCAAATAGGTACAATCCCCCTCTTCATTTGCTGCCATGCATGAATGTACAATCCCCAATTCCCCCTTTTGCTGCCATGCATGTTTCTTTCAATTGCTTTCATTATATTGGGAATTTTGGGAGTTGTTTTTTTTAAAATATATATATATATAAAATTAATTTTGGACACTGTCTCTTCTTTGTTTCTTCTCTGTTCAAGTTTAAAAAAAATGGCATTGGTCTTCCACCAATTAGGTGATGCACGTGTTTTCCTATTAATCCTTTGTAATAATTATCTTAATTATGGAATTCTCAGAAATCTACATTTCATGATGAGTTTCAGTAAAGAGAAACTGCATTTCTGTAACCAAAATTCTGCATTTCTTTAATCAAAATTCTGCTGCTACTCAATATACGTTAGATGTGGTTAAATTTAAGAAAATTTTGTAAAAAAGGGTTAAGAATCTGTTTTTTGTTATGACAGTTCTGCAAATATACATTTTTCCCATATATATATATATGAGATAAAGTTAACAAAAATTTGATTTAAAAGGTTAAGTATATGTTTCTGGTATGATTGTTCTGCAATCTAAATTTTTATAAAAAAATATATATTGATAATAAATAACTTACATTACATACTGCAAGTTTTCAAGCAACATACAATCTAATTAAACTTTCAATATGACCAAATGTCCTTGGTCGATTTTCATTGATTTCAAAAGATTACACATGAAACACAGAGTATGAGTAGCTTGTAGCCTTTAGCATCTTAAGAATGGTCAACATGGCTTAGGAATATGAGTATGGTTGACATGGCCTCAAAAGAACATCAACTGTGTATAAGGTATGGCTCTTGTGCCTTGAAAGTGATATTATGTGTATATATATATATAATGAATCATCTCATCCTTTGTCCGAAACTTCTCTTATGCCATGATTGAATTCTTCTCTCACAATGGAGTGAACCTTTATCATTGGTGAAAAAACATCCTTTTGCATATTTCCACTGTCCTTAAAAGTAATACCTTGTTATTGTTGTTGTTCATTATGTTGAACCTGTCCTGTAGAGGTTTGTGAGTATAACATCAAATGAGTGTCATTATGATACTGTGCTTTGATTAGCCACACGTTAACTAGAGCATTATCTTGTAACAAACTTTTTGAGCACATAGTTATCATTAAATAGTCAATACTCACCTCTATAAAGCGTTACATATATTACTGCAATTCAATAGTATTCCTGTAAATACTAAATGTATTCTCTAAAGAATATCTGAAACTCATCTTTGTTTCATCCATCCTTCATTAGTTCTATAAGTGAAATCTTCATCTACATTAACATAAAATTATGTACAGAGTATCGCAACTTATTTTGATTAAAGTAAATTTTGTGGGATTTATTCAAGATTCATGGATGACATGGTGTTGATAATGATGATGGTTGTGTAAGCAATGAAGGTAATATGGATTTCCATGGATACCACCCAGAAGACTGGGTTGTAAATGTAGAACAAAGTTTTGTAGAAATAATCAAGAGACACTATAGTCAACCCATTGGGAAGATATGTGATGTGCATAATATAGGTTATGCTAGGATTATCTCTATTATATCACATTATCGTGATTGATACAATCAGTAATAACTGATAAATTAATAATGTGCTGGTCTTGGTGACTTTTACACATGACCGTGTGAGGGCGCGGTGACCCTCAACTGGGTGGGAGATAGGAAGCCCAGTTAGGGAAGCGACCACCGTGTGCCCGGGTTTAGGATCCCAGTCCCTTCACGGTTTTATACGAGCTCGCTGTGTTTTTACGCCTCATTGGGATCTCGACTTTTGACCAGTTCCGCTGACCCTCTGTTTTAGGATACCCATGTAGGGGATCCTCAGTTTTCAGTTTTCCGTACGAGCTCGCTTGCCCGTATTAATCGGGCCGGTTTCTAGAGTGACTTTTATGGAGAGTTTCTCTCACTCGTCTCTGGAACGTAGTTTTGGAGTAGACCTTTCCTTTTATTGGACCGCACTTTCAATTAGAGGGCGAGATGGAAGAGTCCTTTTGTAAGCTACCTCACTGCTTGAGTTTTGTCCTTTCGTCAGCAGACTTGGCGATACTACATCCAAATCATCCATGTTTACATCTCAATCATCTACAGTTACATCTGATACAATTACAGTTGAGAGTTGGAGGAATTACTATCAAAGTTGAGTTGGTTGGAAGTGACTACAATAAAATTTGATTTGAAATAATATGACTATTATAATATGAGAATATATATATACACACACACCCACACCCATATACTTATGAACAATCAATAAAATATAAATATGTTATATATGGGAAATGTTGGAATAATGTGTGAGCATGGGAGGTACATACAAGCAACTTGAAAATCTTTTTACATTGCAAGTAGATGTAAATTTTTGTTGTTTATACCTTTCTATTTGACTTTTTTGCAACCACTTTAAAAATCATTTTTTAATAATAATATGATATATGGATGTACCAGCGCTCGCTGACGCCCCTTCGTTCCTAACATGTTTTGGCAGGCAAGGAGCCTGCTGCTCAGTAGCTATTGATGACATCTGGTGATCGTGTATATACCAGAAGGTATGATATCTTTGTTGCAATTTTTGTACTATTATTATAGATGTTATTTCCTCTTCAGCCTGATGCTGGGATATGTGAATGTACTGTCAGCTTTATATATATTTTGTAAATTTATATATGAAAAATAATGAAAAGAAAAGTTGGTGGCTCTTGTTGGTGTGTTGTTTTGTGGTGATACAATGTTGCTTGAATGTGACTGTCATATGTAGCTTCAGCGCGAAAAAAATTACCCGATTTTCGATACTTTGTGCGATCATATGCGAATGAAATAATGCGAATGTTTCGTATAACGAGTACCCAGATCCGAGAGGGTTCAAACCTGACGGCGAGGTTGGGATCCGATGATCCGTTCTCCTCCTCATGAAGGTCAATATATAGGCGTGAAGCCCTCTTAGTCTACTCCTTTCCCTCACATCCGATGGTTACGGTCCCCCAAGACCCAACCTTGTTTGATCGACATAAATTGAGCTAGCTATTTCTTTTTCGAGCAAGGAACTATATGTGCTTTCTCGAGTTCATCTTCGAGGTCAAGCCTGCTTGGCTCTTTTCGATGCTCACCAAAATAAGATAGTTTTATAAAATTCTATTAATCAATGATTAATTTTAGGACCCATTATGTCATACATTCTTTTTCTCTTCGTTATATATAATTACTATGCATCCCATGCTTTGCATATAAAATCATGTTTAAAAAATAAGCGTAGGTATGAACAATTTCCAAATTTACATAGTTATATAACTTCTTTAAGAATTTGTTTCTTTTTACATGTTTGACATTAATGACTCATGGATATTTTTATTTATCAAATTCATTTTATAACTCCATATTAAACATCAACAAATATAGTCACATCATAATGAAAGTTATATAAGCGAATTCAAATGTTTTTTAATAACCATTTATGGTATTGCCATTGGGAGGGTTGATCCTGTGAGAGCCAAAAATTGTGAGAGAATGAGAGCAATGATTCTAGACCATCAGATTCTGTCATCTCTCTCCTCATTGATTGCTGGAGGAGAGAAAAGAACAGAATCTAGTGGTCTAGATTTATTGCTCTCATGCTTTCATAACTTTTGACTCTCATAAGATCAACCCTCTTACCATTGGATATGCAATCACATCATAAATGATTTGATGTAAACAAACTCAAATATGCTTATGCCTAACCATTGAGCCAATATTAAAATCTAATCGTTATGGTGCATAATATCACAAGAATTTTATACATTTATCTCTTATGTCACACACGTAAAAAACATTCATAGGATATGCATGTACTTATTTATATCTAAAAATAAGTTATTTGTTTCAAGAAATTATTCTAAAATTTCTTAAATATTATTTAACACAAGTAATTTTTCCTATTAATAGTTCAAATATGAGGTAAATAGCCCTCAAGATATGGGCTTAATTACAATAAATTGACATTTTCTGCTACATTTTTAGAACCATGCTAATTTTTTAGTTTCTCATGTTATTTTCCTCCATAACAGGAGAGGGTCAAGTGAGATGTGTAGTATATGATGAGCAAAATGTATGAAATGGTCATAGATCTATAGTAGGTAATGTGAAATATAGGAACATTTTCTCTCTACATGATTATCACATTAGCAATCACATGAGATTTAGATAGTTTTTTGATATATTTTGATAGTTTGATGGAATTAATGGTGAATGAATCGAGGTGAAGATTGGTGATGATAACATTCATAAAAAAAACAAATTTGGGTGTTGGCCTTCACGGCTTTGCACCCTTTTTTCTTCAAAAAAAAACATTCATAAAAAAATCTTTTAGATACTTTGGATATATTTTGCAACATGATGGAGAAATCGATGGAGATGTGACTCATAAAATAAATACATGTTGGTTAAAATGGAGAGGAGCCTTGTCTGTTCTATGTGATCAGAAAATTCCTTTGAAAATCAAAGGAAAGTTTTGCAAAGTACCAGGAGACCTGCTATGCTCTGTGGAACTGAATGTTGGACTGTGAACCATAAACATATGAAGAGAATGACAGTAGCAGAAATGAAAATGCTAAGGTGGATGTGTGGTCATACACGTAAAGATTGGATTTAGAACGATGCAAGCAGAAAGAAAGTTGTATAGCTTAAGATGAGAGAAAACTGCTTACGATTAGGGATGAAAACGATAGGATACAGGTGTGAATATAGGTATAGTCATATCCATATCCATTGTAAAATATGAATACGAATGCGGATACGAATATTGACAGATACGAAAAATGGGTTACTATATCCTTAAAAATGAATATGAATGCAAAAGGAATATGAATCAGATACGAATAAAAATAGAAATGTTTCGATAGATTAACAAAAATATACATATTTAAGATGATTTACACATAAAATAGATATCTCAGACATTCAACAATGGTGAATGGAATAATAAAATGTTGTTATATACAATTATAAATAAATATATTACTATACTTATGTACGAAAACGGATATACGAATACAAATGTGAATATCATCGAATGTCAAAGTGATATCCACATCCGCATCTATATTAAAACGAATACGAATATGGATGTCAAACTATGTATAAAACGAATACGATAGCGGATCGAATACGAATATATTCATATTCGTTTTCATCCCTACTTACGATGATTTGATCATTTGCAAAGGAGGTAGGCCGAGGCACCAGTTAGAAGTTGCGAGCTTTAGGATGTTGAGCCGGCTAGGAGATGGTAAGGAAGGCCCAAAAAGTGTTAGGATGTAACCATCTAAATGAATCTTAATTTTTTGGATCTAAGCCTGAGAATGACCCAAGATAGATCTGAATGGAGGCAAAGCATCCATGTAGTCGCCCCTCAGTGTGAGAAAATTCTTTGTTGTTGTTTAATATATTTTTAGATGTATACATCCTTTTTCGGTAAAAAAAATATTTTTTGTGGAAAAATTAGGCGTGATGATAGATTTTAATATAAACAATAATAAAGCTAATTGATTGATTGATTGGTGTATGTGTTGTGTTTAGATACAGATTCAATTAGTACTTCACCTTTTCCTATCTGTCCCCTCTCTTTTTTTTCGTTGCCAGTACAAGAGTGGAGGGTTCCAAAGCGTAGAATAAAAATACCATAACGACTAGAGTTGCCTCCTTTCTCTCTCCGATTTTCTCTGATAATCCACACTACTATCTCCAGAGTCCCATGCCTCCCACTCCTCTTACTTTTTGTTCTTTACACTAATTAATATTGCTACTGCTTTTGTACATAATTGGATTAGTTGCTTACAATTATTGTACTCCACATATGCTTATTTGATCAAGGTAACCTTTTATAAGTACTGTATTTGATGCAACTCACATGCAAAGAAGGATTATTAGTTAATTTTTTTTACTTTGAATTCATTTGTAGAGTGCAATGGTGACTTGACTTGTACATTGAGGTGCTGTTCGGTTCACCCCCCGGGGTGGGTTTACCCCCCAAAACTTTCATTTTCTCTTTCTTGCGGGACCCACTATCTGTTCTTTAATTAAATATTAAATAAACTAATTTTATTTCATCAATTCCATCAAAAAATAATATATTATACCATCATATCATCTAAAAATTATAAACTACTCAACTTCTACTTACTCTTCCAAACTTCAATACAATCACATCACAATAACTACTCACTTTTCCAAACTTCAATACAATCACATGACAATAACTACACACTTTTTCAAACTTCAATACAATTATATCACAACAAACCCACTACAAACCCACCCTCAGTTTAACCATCTATCCAAACACCAAAACACAAAAATGAGTTACTCCTGTTCAGTTTAACCCTTCTTAACCCGCGTACCAAACGCACAGGGTTCGTTTGGTTGCAGGGTTGGGGTACACCAGTGTGCCCCTCCTTCCAACCCTCCCAATCCTCCTCACAATTTATTATTCACAGGGTTACCCCAACCCAACCTAACTCATCAACCAAACGAACCCTAAGGGCACGTTTGGTTGGGGGTGTGCCCCGGGTCGATGGGGGTCACCCCCTCCCAACCCCGTGCGCGAGACCGGTTATTGGCGTGTTTTGGAGGGTTGGGGCATGTGAGTTCTGACGCGAATTAAGGCTTGGCAGAGGCTCCATCACATCCATAGACAGAGGGCTTCATCTCGAAGCCAACGCCATCACGCCTTCTCCCCCAAATCCGCCGATGGGCCTCTCCCTTTCCTCCATCGACGACCATCTCGCAGCAGCTTTTTCAGCACTTTTTTCGCCTTGGAGAAGACAAGTCGAGGTCCTCAGAAGAGAAATCCGTGATGCATCCATCTACTATTGCATCCTCCATTGACACTTCCATCCCATCGGCACTCAATGGAGGAAGGCCCGTCCTCATGTGAGTCGACCGTGCCCTCGGTATCCCCTCTACCATTGAGGGGCGGGAGGAGAAGACCACTGCAACTCGTCGACGATCTGTGGCCCTATAAATTGGGGGCAATCCTGCTTTCGGCCTTGGCAGCGGCGGGAGTGTCACCGGCGGTGGAGCTCGTGGAACCAGTGGTTCGAGTGATTACGAGAATACTAGGCAGGTCAGTCGACCAAACTCTTCTTTGATTCCATGTTCTTGTTTTGGAAGGGTCTCTCCAGTTCGAGCTTTAGCCCTTGTTTGTATAATGTCGGGTTCCAGCTTTAGCGCTTGTGTTTTGGATGGGTCTCTCCAGTTCGAGCTTTAGCCCTTGGTTCGAGTGATTTTGTTTCTGTGTATAATCTATGTTTTCGACTACGGTGTGTTAGATTGGGTACTGTTTTAGACAAGGAAAAACGTGGCATCTTGTTCTAAAAAATGGAGTGAGGATTTGATTGCAATCCAGTATCATTTGCAACGGATCTTGTTTCTAAACATAGCATGTATATATTACAGCATAGAGAGTTAAATACACATATTAAGCTCTTCTCCCATATTAAGTACCCATATTAAGTTCTTCTCCCAGATTAAATACAACATATAGAGAGAAATCAAAGCATGTCATTTTGATGTCTGCATATTCGAATATTAAGCTCTTCTCTAGTGATTATCTCTTCACACGTTTAATTAAATTTTGCCTGCGGCCATTAAATTCCTTAACTCATATTAGGATTGACGAAGGGAAACTACAGAGCATTCCTATTCTCCCTGATTGAATACATTTGTTCTTAAGATATAGTTGTCTTATTTTGGATTCACATTCCTATTCTCGCTCTAACGAATATTCTCCCAGATTCATTTATTCTCCCAGATTTATTCTACCAGATTCACAGATTTATTCTCCCAGATTCACATTCCTATTTTGGTTTCACATTTCTCCCAGATTTATTCCCTTACTAATATTCTACCAGATTTATTCTCCCAGATTCACATTCCTATTTTGGATTCACATTCCTATTCTCGCTCTAACTAATATATCATTTATTTTGGATTCACATTCCTATTCTCGCTCTAACTAATATATCATTTATTTTGGATTCACATTCCTATTCCTATTCTCCCAGATTGAATACATTCTCGATCTAAGTAATATATCATTTATTCTCCCAGATTGAATACTATCTTCGACCTGTCCTCCCTAATCCTCAAGATATAGTTGTCTTATTTTGGACTCACTTCCTTCACAGCGAGTGAATGGTTGAACATATTCTATCTTATGATATATTCTTCCTGCTATATTCTTCATGATATATAACTCCTATTTTGGATTTACATTCTTCACAGAGAGTGCATGATATATTAGTTAGAGCGAGTGAATGACACATGCTTCACAGCGAGTAAATGATATATTATTCACAGCGAGTGAAAGATATTATTCACAGTGACTGAAAGATATACTTGGCTTACTTTGGATTCACATTCCTCACAGGGAGTGAATGGTTGAACATATTTCCTCTTATGATATATTCTTCCTGATATATTGTTCATGATATCTAAGTCCTATTTTGGATTGACATTCTTCACCGTGAGTGTACGATATATTATTCACAGCGAGTGAAACATAAATGCTTCACAGCCACTGACTTTTATTTTCTCCATGAGAAATTCTCCACAGCGATTGAATGAAAAACTCTACATGATTTATTTCGCCCATACTTGTCTTATATTGGATTCACATTCCTCACAGCAATTAAAACATAAGTACACACTCGATTGCACTCAAGTGCACACCATTGCTATTATTCTTCTAAATAAAACAGTGGTTGACTTGGTTACTGCATAACCCTCAATGAAATCGATCTTTGTATTTTGTAAAGGCTTGAATATTCCTCCTGTTTACGACTCTGTGCTAATTCATGTTACATACATGTTAAAAACACACGTCTTGTTTTTCGCTTGAACGCAAGTTATTTAGATCGTAATATAGTATATGACTCAACTGGTTGCGTATAAAATTAAGCGCGATGGCGGGGAGATTCCCACAAGGGGAAAGGCTTCCTTCGGAAGGAACACAATGCCCGGGGAACGTCAGTAGTGAAAATGCCCATTGGAACCCGGGTTTAGATCGGATTTTCATTGATGCTATGCTTGAACATGAAACCTCTTGGGCGGGAAGCACATTCACAGTGCCAGGATGGCAGATGATCATGACAAGATTCAATCATGTGGCCTGTCTCCACTATACGAAGGCTCAATTGTTGTATAGGTGGAAAACTCTAAAGAAAGACTACGCAGCGTACATATATCTGCGCAACAAGTCGGGATGGGGCTGGGATGGGATTTACAACAGACCGATTCCTCCGTCTGAATCGGCTTGGTTTGAGGTATCCTACAAGTCCATTTTCCCGTAGTTTGTTTCTTGTTTTTTTAGTCGCGAGCAATCTAATTTGTATTTTTCACAGCTGCCTGATAGGTATCGCAAGTACCGCAACAAGCCATTCCTTTACTTTGGAGACATTCAGCGCTTCTTAAGTAAAGACATTGCAACAGGGGTGCACACAATCTCGTCTAGACCCCCGAGGGATACTCCTGGGTTCGGCGCATCGACCTCATTTTCCCCTCCAAGCCAGCGAGAATTAAACTTCGACGAGAACCTCGACGAATGTATGCAAGAACCGGGGGATGAGTTCGAACCAAGCGAGGATGTCACACCAACTCCGTCCCGTAAGAGGAGCATGACAGGTGGACGCGCCACGAGCAAGAAAACGAAGAGCGGACCGTCGCGGACTGTAGCTGGCCAGGAGGTGCTTAACGACTTCCTTTCTTCTTTATCTGAGAAGTTGAATGCATCCAAGAACGGGCCTGAGGATGTAGCTCTTGCCGCATGCACGGAAATAGGACTCATGCGACAAGATCTTGCTGCCGATGAAATAGATAAAATTGCTGAGAGGTTGGCAACAACTGTTGGAAGAAATGCGTTCATGATCGCCCGCTCTGATCCGGAAAAGCTGAAGTCGTGGATCGACAGGATTCTCTCCCGTTGAAGACCTAAAAAACCTGCATTTCCATTTAACTTGTGTTAGAACTCTCATAGTATTTAGCAGTACTCGTAGAAGTCCTAAACTTGCATTTCCATTTAACATTATCGTATTGTCAGTACTAGTTTACAGCTTTGACTCTTTAACTTTCTATTGCAACTGGTCAGTTGAACTAACCATCTCTGCTGCAGCGTTAACAGATTTTTATTCACATAACAGGTTTGCAAGCAATTACCTCTGATCGTAGTTGATTTGCAACTAATGCAATGCCCATAACAGGGCTGCCTTCATTGGTTGCCATGCAACAAAATATTTTAAAGTATTACGTTGACATTGCAGGAGAGTTTTGTAAACAGGGGCGACTCTGAACAGGGCATTATGCTCGATGTTAATTCCCAATATATAAGTTGCCATTGCAGGAGAATGTTTCTAAACAGGGACGGCTCCGAACAGGGCAATATATAGGATGTAAATTGCCAATTTATAAGTTGACATTGCAGGGGAATGTTTTTAAACAGTGGCGGATCTGAACAGGGCATTATATAGGATGTAAATTGCGAATATAGATGATGAAACTTGAGGAGAATGTTTTCAAACAGGGCTGCCACTAAAACAGTGCATTATACAGGGCATTAGCTTGAAATACAGGGATTATATACGAATCAGTGGCATTAGCTTGATATACAGGAGAATATTTTTTAACATGGTTGCCTTTATACGTTGACAGAGCTTGATATACATGGATTATTATAGAGGATGTACAGGTGCTATGAAATATATATCGGACTCCAATGGCTTATTACTTTGTTTGCAGGGTTAATGTAAAAATTGGAGTCCCTATGTACTTCTTTTAAGACATCTGATGCCCTCCTTTTATTGCCTATGCTTGGCCATTGATTCGTATTAGTACTTCTGTAGGCATGCCAACTCGGTCGTACAATCCCTTTGCGGATGTTGGCGACACAATTCTTGCTGCGTGCGTGGGGATAGTTGGAGCTATCGCCATAGAGGAGTGGGAAGCAACCAGAAGACAAATCCCCCGGCCTCTACATACGAGGCCGCTCACCGGGGGACAGTGGATAAGGGAGATGCTAGATGGTCATGACGACCGTGCGTATCAAAACTTCCGCATGAAGCCGAGTATGCTCAGAAGATTTGCTCGTGTCCTAACGGAGCATGGATTGGCACCGACTAGACACATGGACGTCGAGGAGCAGGTCTGCATTTTCTTGTATGCGTTCGCTAACGCGCACTCGAACAGAGCAATTCAAGAGGCCTTCCAACATAGCGCTGAGACGATATCGCGACATATACGGAATGTTCTGTCCAAGGTACTAACCTTGGAAGGAGAATATATCAGACTTGCTCCCCCTGTGACGCCTGATATAATCACATCGAACCCACGATACTTCCCGTACTTTAAAGTAACTACCTACATCATTTGCTTCTTTATTCGGGCACGATGGAGGTAACTTACGTGAGGATTTTCCAACAGGGCGTTATAGGTGCGATTGATGGGACATACATTCCGGCTCAGGTCACTCCCCAGGAACAAGGAGCTTATCGATGCAGGAAGTTATTCACGGCGCAGAACGTTATGGCTGCTGTGGACTTCAGACTTTGCTTCACTTATGTCGTCACGGGTTGGGAGGGCTCTTGTGCAGACATGACGGTGCTGCGAGATGCTGTGGAGAGGGGTTCCTTTGTCGTCCCAGAAGGATGCAAGTATTTGGTTGATTGTGGTTACGCAAACACTGACACATTCCTAGCTCCTTACAGAGGATCCCTTTATCACCTTCCTGCATGGAGGGCTCGGGGATGTTTGTACGAAAACCACAAAGACCTCTACAACCATAGCCATGCGTGTCTCCGTAATGTTGTGGAGCGAACGTTTGGTGTTTGGAAGAAAAGATTCTGTTGCCTTCGTGATATGCCTGCATATCCTTTCAACATTCAAAGAGATGTCGTTAGAGCTACATGCATTATACATAACTTCATACAACTCAACGGGGGAGATTCGACATCCGATGATGACGAGGAGGAGGTATTGCCTCAGGAGCCCATTGAGGAGCATCATCGTGTTGTGGGCATACTACGTGACGACATAAGGCGAGGACAGATTTTGCGCGATAGAATTGCTATCGCAATGTGGAACAATAGAAGAGCGACGCAATCATAGTGCACTTCGTCTTGTATTTGTTTGTACTGATGATATGTACTACGTAACCGTTGTCTACTTGATATTCCTCGATAAGTATCTTTGCATTCAAAACATGATATGTGTTCAATATTTCCTTAAATTTACATATGCCTCTTAATTACATGTTCGTCTCCATTTATAGGTGCAAACATATGGATCCGGCAGCGGATAAATGCAGATGTGGCTATCCGATGATTCTCACTTACGAGGAGGGCCCGCACCATCCATGCCGCCGCCTTTTTTATATTTGTTCCACCGGCCGATGTGAGACAAGGATTAAGTACACTCGTACTAATCGTAGTTTGCAGAAAGTAGCGGATGAATTCTTCTACATGGCGGACCGTCTTTGGGAGCAAGAAAAATTAAACAGGGAGCTTTCTTTGACAGCGGACGCTTGCAGGAAGGAATTGGAGGATAAAGAGCTAGAGCTGAGTTTCATGTACTCGGAGTTGGATGAGGAAAGTGAACGCACATCGACGATGAAGGAAACGATTGACAATCTTCGACTGCAGTTGCACGACGTAGGAATTTCCACCGTCGACGACGTTGTAGTCGACAAACACGTCGTGGAATGATTGAATTTGTAATGCGCGGGAAAACTGAGGAAGATAATGTAATCGTATCGTATGCAGGGAAACCCCCTGCTTAATAATTAAGCTCGTCAATTTAAAGCTTATCCCACTTTCGTAATACAAAATTTTCTAGGTTGAATTTTGCAAAAACGCCAATACATGTGACTAAAATCAAACTCCCCAAAAAACTTGAATTCTTTTTTTATTTGCAATCATTTACAATCATAACTCAATCATAAATCACCCTACTCCAATCCATCAATACATCACATCCTGTCACATCCAACTCTAACCCAACCCTCTTCTTATCCAAACACCTATTACAACTGGGCTATCCACTCTACCAACCCACCCTTACAGGGTTGCCCCAACCCAACCCATACCCCCAACCAAACGCGCCCTAAAGGCAGTAAAGCACGGAATATTAAAATTCCCAATTTCTCCCTATCATAGATTCTCTCCTCTCAACCCCTCCCATTAACTCACTTTTTCTCAATATTATACTTCCCTTTATTAGAGTGATGCCTAAACTGGAGGCACCGTTAAGTTTTTTTCCGGTTGCCGCACTTACCAATTTTCCTCGTCAAAGCCCACTCCCGTCCTCACCACCGCACCGAAACCCTCATCCATTTCGACCCTACCATCCGCCTATAGGCCGCCGACGCATCGATCTCCGCCTTCCAGCCACCAGCGACAGCCCACCGACGGCGCAACGAACGATTCCTCGAGGGTTGTATCTTCTCCGGCAGATATCTTGTCGTCGAGTTAAATTTTGATATAGTGTCTGATTCTGTCTGGCTCGATTTCTGTTGCAAACTATTTCAACATGTCATGCCCTTTATTCTTGATTTACTTCTTATCTGTTTGACCATCTAAGGGGATGCTGTCCAATCTGCAAAACTGAACCCACGCATTGCACCTTAATTAAAAGTTGGTTAATTTTCCATTTTGGATTAAACTATTGCATTGGTATTAAAGTTGGTAGCCTGGACCACCAGTAGTGATCATTTAGGACCATACCCATTGCCTGCAACAGTCAATTTCGCTCTAGATAGGCATTTAAATTGAAATTAACTTAACCCATGCTAGGTTTAGAAAATTATGTTTGCCTAATTGGATTACATCAATATGTGATTTTCCGTTTATTTGAAAAATCCAGAAACTGCATACATGCACTTATAAATAGATTGTTTACCTGCATATGGATATATTTTGTTCTAGTATACTTCAGGTGAATGTACCTATCAGTTGTAGGATTTGTTGCACATATATTTTTTATGTTTTTTTTTGAATGATCCAATATTGGCTCTGTAGATTTACCACCCAGTTTTTCAATTCAGGATATCTCTGAGATGAAGAGGGCAGCACCATGGGAGAATGATGCTGAAGATGGTTCTTCCGACGATTCTTCTGGTTCTGATTCAAGCTTGGAAGATGATGGACCAGGTATTGTCACCCAAAGGTGTTCAGGCAATATTGCTCAGAAGGCCAAAGAAGATGCATTGAATGGTATGCACACCGGTCACCCCCCTCAAGAACCGAGTTTCTTATTAGAGCCATATTACATGAATTTTTGTTTTGTGTTTCTTGTAGTGTATGCTGCTGTAGAACTCAAAGTAAAAGTTGAACTCTTTGGAATAATTTGTTTCCTTGAGCTGGGATCAACACTCCTTTAGTTTGGTTTTGTTATGTTTGTAGTGCATCTGTTTGTTCTCCTATATGGACTAAAGCTTGGTATTACTTGCATAGTTCCGATTGGAATGCCTACAATTGGTTTTGAAATAGGGATTACAAGGACAAGCCAGTTTATTTACATGCTTCTTACTTTTTCTCCTAACTTATGTTGCTAAATTTCTAGACACACACACACATGCATATGCGCGTGCATGCACGCGTATGTGTCGTTCTTATTCTTAGATTTTCTGTTTAATAGAAGTGTTTTGGACGGTAGTGTTGGTTATTTTCAAAATTGTTCCACAATTGTCATTGGTACTTTTATACGCAGCAAACACAACCAGTAGTTTCTGAGCCGAAGAGATGGGTTTCAGACAATAGCGTCTAAGTTGATTAATAGCATATTTGTCGGATATTCCATGAGATAGAAATTGGAATCTAGATATAATAAGCTGAACAAAAATGTTGAATGTTTTACTTTATAATTAATATATTTGGGGCGGACATGTGTGTTTACTCCTCTTTTTGAATAAAAAAATGTTGAATGTTTAAGTATTCGTTTGTGCTAGCATTGTCAATCTCTCTTTTATCAGCCCAAACCAAATTTGAGCCTTACCTATTGTGAAAATCTCATAAACAGACACATTTAGTTAATGTTTTGCGTAGATTTCAAGGTGGGTCATCTTCTTCTAGTTTGTCCTCTTCAAGTTGAAGTTTTTTTTTGAAAAACCACTTCCAACTATAGGTGTTGGGCTTCGAGTATAACGTCTGCTATATCTTGTGTGGAAAAAAGGATGAAAGTGTTGATCTCCTTTTCTTGACCCGCCCTTTGCAGAGGAACTTTGGGGTTGCTTTGTGATTCCTTGTTTGGGCACTTCCCCCATATAACTCATTCTGGTGCACAACATATGATATGATAAAAGGGATGCCATTGATTCTATCGATATTAGAAGAGAGAAATGATCGTCCTTTAGGTTTTAAAAAAGAGGCTTCTGATGTGGGAAACATGGACATTGTATGGAGGCTTGTGTAGAGGTGGTATGTTGTTTTGCATGTGAAGGATGGGGTCATCGTTGTGACTTTTGCCCGACATTGCGGAATAGTTGGAATTAGGTTGAATATGGACATGTGCGCCATCTTATTGTTCACACCGTTTTGGGGTGTTGGAGATAGAGCTGGGGATTGAACTTTCGCCCAAGTTATGTCGGGGGCTACTTCCTGTCCACCTGCGAAAAAGGGAGAATTGTTGATCGGTGCACCGATAATGGAAGGTATGGACATCTTCGATACTGTGGTGGGGATCAGTAGAAAAATTGGACCCTCCTTCTCAAGAGACATGATCCCTTTGGATGAGAGTCTGATATATTTTTGTGGCTTATCAAGCCTAGAATTGGGAAGGTTTCAGTCGAATACTCATGAACTAATTGGGTTTGTTGCGGTGGCAAAATGCTCGTTTCACTGGTAGAGAACATAGGGAGTCTTGGCACAAGGTGATGAGCATGCATGAAGTTCTTTTTGCTCTCAAGGAACATGAAATGTTTGAAGCTCGCCTTGAGAAACATAGGCGAGATGATTTTGATTCTCGCTAATGGATGCACTCCACGCTCCGATGTCAGTTCAATAATCATCATTCTCGAAGGGTTGAGGAGGATACCACCCTTATCTGATTGTTTGAAGAAAGTTGGTCGTGCTGCTTTTGGGCTTCAAGTCTCAAATATATGCTCGCCTCCACCGCCCCTAGGACTGGATTTGCTACGCCTAAGAGGATTGAGGATGTTTGCTCGATGGAGAAGATGCCAAAATGGTCCGCAATGGCGGCGACAATGTTGATTACGATGATTGCAGATTCAATGGTGATGATTGAAGATCCTTTGGTGAAAGCTTCAACATCACTGGCGGATTTGAATGTAGGGGTGAGATCTGCGGAGCTGGAGGCACCAATCTAGTTTCTTTATGAGAGGAATAGGGTTTCTCCAACATGATGCTCCCTTTTTGTTGATCCTTAAAAGATGAATCCTAGGTCTTATAAGCCTGACCTGAATAGCCAACCCGACTAAGCCCTTCGTTCTGACTATGTCCCTCTTGAACCCGTCTTCTTCTGCTCAACGGGACTCGAATGAGGATAACCTATTGGTTATAAGCGTTGATCCGAAGGTGCAACACTCGGATTTGGTTGCTCCAATGGATGAGGGTTTCCGATGCTACCGTCGAGTGACCTTGGCTCCCTAGACTCTAGAGCGCTTATTAGAGACTCGCTGGAGCCGAATAACCCTGTTTGATTGGCGATGATGGTGCATAGTTAGGATGTGCAATGGTGACCACACCATTACAAGGTGGTGGAGATTTGCATTTAGTTCCGCTTGGGATCTTGTTCTTGTCCTTTGCTTGACCCTTTACGGAGTCTTCTGAGAGCTTCAAAGATGGAAAGAGGATGTACAAAAAACTTAAGAGGTATAAACTGCACAGGAAAAAAAATCGAAAGTGCTGCTAAGGAGTCTGTTAGGAAGCCAACATCAATGAGGGTTTGTGCAGTGGTGGGCGGTTTATCACAAGTGGCTTCATCGGCTGCTGGGGAAGATATGAAGAGTCTCCTTCAATAGACAATTGCTCAGATAGCCGATGTAGTGCCTCTACTACAGGGCCATTCAAGGTTTCTAATTGAAAATTATCTCATGGAATGTAAGGGGTTGGGCAACCCCGAGAAGTGCCGGTCTATTAACTCACTTCTAACCAGGTAGTTTGGAGATGTCGTACCGCTACTAGAAACAAAAATGCATGGCGGTTTGACTTTGGAGGCTACTTGGTGTGCCTGCACTTTCTGACTTCAGAGTGATTGACACAGTAGTAGAGCAGGTAGAACCATGATTGCTTGGAACGGTGAGAAGTTCTCTCTGCTTCAAAAGGTGCTGGTAGATTTTGTACAAAAAGTGGTGTTACAATCATGCCAATTGGACTCCCCTCTGGTCGTGTCTTATGTGTGTAGGCCAATCGATTCATTAGGGAGACGCTTGCTGTGGTTGGAATTACGTGCAGTCAGAGAGAGAGAGAGAGAGATTCTCTCGACTATGGTGTGGATTATTGGAGGCAGTTTCGATGTGACTTTTCACTATTTTGACTGCCCTTACCTCCGACTCCGAGGATGGCAATGGAGTTTGTCAATGATTTGCAGTTGGAAATTCTTGATGCTATATATGTGCACTATACCCGGAGAAACACCAGGACTTGATCCAGATTGGATCATTTTTAGGGCCAATAGAGCTTCTTGAGGCTTTCCCTATGACAAATGCCTCTTCTTGTCTATGAACAAGGTCTAATCACACCCCTTTGCTGTGGGATACATGTGAGCAGATTATACCTTGCTCTTTCTTTAGCGAGAGATCCTGGCTATGATAAGGTGACTTCAGAGGCTTGATCGCGGTGGAATGGAATTCTGTGAGTGGTCTAGCTTGGCGACAACTAGAGTGATTTAGAGGTCAACAGAGTTGCATGGGCGACTTTGTGTTTACAAAAAAATTACGTGAGACTTGAAGAAATCAGTGTATGCCTGTTTGCTCGAAGATTGTTCTGTAGGACAAGAAGCATGTAGTAGAATGGAAACGGAGATCCATACAATAATGGTTCAAAGAAGGAGACACAAACACATTTTTTTGCTGTGGTGGTTGATGACATGCATGTTGATGGAGAATGGGAAATGAGAAGGGCAATGGCGGGATACTTTTCCATAATCTCCTGCAAACATGGTAAATTATATCGCGATATATCGGAGATATATCAACGATATATCGGTATCGACATGTGACTGATATATCACCGATATGGTCGATATTTGCCCTTCCAAGGTCATTTTCTTCACAAAAACTTGCCGATTTGAGCGTTATGACACTGATATATTGTCGATATATTGTATCGACAAGTAGCCGATACGGATGCCGATACCTATATTACCTATCTTGCCTGCAAAAAGGGAAGTAGCCCCTGGATATGGGTTGGATTGGGGCCCCTCGCATTTGTGTTTTTCGTAGAATTCAGCTTATGAGGCCTTTGAGCATAGTAAGGTGAATGCATCGGTTTTGGGTCTAAATGCCGATGGTGCCTCCGGACTAGATGATTTTCCATTATATTTATTCTGTGAGTTCTGGGATGTGGTGGATGATGGCGTCATGGCAGTTGCAGAGGAGTTTGCACGCACCAATGCGGGTTTCAACAAGATCAACAAAGTATTCTTTTTTTTTCCTGAAAAAAGGTGTCATAGTAAGTTGAAGATTTTCTTCATATCTATCGAATGGCATCTACCTAGTTGTAGCCCGTTCTTAGCTAACTGACTCAGAGTGTCCTAGATGAGATTATCTCTGCTGTGTAATCTGCTGTCATTTTGTGTAGATATATTGGTGACACTGACAGCTTGGCTATGGCCATCAAGATTATTGTCAACTGGAAGAGATGAAAGATTAGTGGGTTACTCTGGAAAGTTGATTTCTCCAAAGCTTATGATAGTACGCATTGGTGCATCATGTGGTCGCTCTGTCTAGATTGGGCTTCCTAGACATTTGTTGGATGAAAAAGGTTTGTCGCCGTTGTGTCTTACTTGTACTTGGAGTAGCCAACCCGAAAGGGGTTTCTTCCGGTCGCAACAAGGAGTCCGTAAAAGTTATCCGTCGGCACTTATGCTATTTATCTTGGTGGTTGAAGTCCTTTCATGTGTGGTTAATGGAGTCTCTGCTGATATTCTTTGAGGGACATCATCCCTATATTACAATACATAGATGCCACTATCTTCTTCTTTGAGGGAGGTTGGGAGGAGGCGATGAAAATAGCCATGGTGATTGACATTTTTAGTGATTTGTCGAGACCGAGGCTCAATAGAAGCAAGTCGACTGTGGTTCCTTTTGTACTCCTTGACTCTGATGTGACAATCTGTGACATAGAGCTGTGTACTGTGTGTGGGTCATTGTCATTTTGGTATTTGGTTTGCCCTTGACCTGTAATCGTCTACGGTTGGTAGACTGGTTACAAGTTATTGAGAAGCTTGAGTGGAAGTTAGCGGGATGGAAAGCGTCAACGTTGTCTTGTGGTGGTCGGTTGGTGCTTCTTATGACAGTTTTGACGACACTCCTAGATTTCTTCATGTCTTTGAGATTATTGCCGATCGGGGTCCGTCGCCTTATAGAGATGATTATGAGAAGATTTTTCTGGGGAAAAAATGGTCGAAGCTACTCAGGGATTCATCTGCTTGATTGGGATACAATTATACTCCCCAAAGAGGAGGGTGGTCTTGGTTATTCCCAAGGTTGCAAAAAGTGGTAGTCGGTACTCGATCGGTCGAATCATCAACTAAGGATTAATCGGTAATGAGGCAACTAAACATATTTAGTTGGACTTTAGTTGATTTTGTATTTTTTTATTATTTTAAATATATACATAATTTTTTACACGTATATTCCTATATATTTACATAAATGTGTACATATTCTATACTATTATAATGAAATAAAAGAAACAATTGCATTCCAACCAAACATTAATCATTTTAAATTGCATTCCAACCAAACATTGAGTCAGTTGCATCTAGGGGGACTGTGGCAGCTTGGTGAGCAGACTTGTCTAGAGGATCTATGTGCCATGATTTACATTTCGTGGCCCAAGTCTGCTTGGTACCTCGTCATCCCTGTTCTGGAGAGGTGTCTGCATTGCGGCGGTAGAGATGCAGCTTTTTATGAGGCTTGTGATTGGGGGCCGGATTGCTTTCTGTTTCTGGATTGATGAGAGTACCAACATGGGGTCTTTGGATGAGAGGTTCTCTTGGTTGAAGGTGTTGGCAGTAGATTCGATATGCTCTTTTGTGGACCTTTGGGACGAGCATAATTTCTTTCTGCAGTTCAGATCGGAGCTTTCTGAGCAGCGGGTGGAGGAACTTATGGTGATGCTTGTTTAGATGGAGGAGATGGGTTGATCTTGGGGGATGTGAGGAAGACTGTCATGGTATGATGTTTAGAAGGACGAGATTGTTGGTCATGGTATGATGGATCTTTTTTGATTGGGAAGACATACAAGGCGATGAGGGCCATGTGGTTTATGATCCTGGGGGATGTGAGGAAGACTGTCGGTGGATTTGGAACTGGAAGGTTCCAACTCGGGTGAAGGTTTCCCTGTGGCTTATGAACATGGCCTCAAATTTCAGCGGAATTCGGTCGAATTTCAGTCAAATATCAATATCCTGTCGAAATCGAAATTCTGCCGAAATGACTGAAATATGGGGGCCCTAGTACAAAAAATGATCGAAATGACCGAAATTTTGATCGACCGAAATTCAATCGAAATTCCATTTCGGTCGGTCACCGAAATGGTGACTAAAATTGACATTTAGGGCCTTGCTTATGAGAAGGGGGCGGCTATTGACGAAGGCTAGATTTGCACAGTTTGTACAGGGGGCTGACGTGGAGTGCCCCCGATGCATGGCGAGGATGAAGGATGCATATCATCTTTTCTTTGGCTCTAGGCACTCGACTGAGGTTTGGAACCGCTCTGGTGGCAATGTGGTTGCTGCAGACATGTTTACTTTCTGGGATTATATCGGGATGAGATGGAATGGCACCGGAAAGGAAAGATCGAGAATTGTGGCCATGGTCTGGGCCATTTGGACGACTAGGAATGATGTGGTCTTCTGGCAGGATCGTTTATATGTTGAGAATGTGTTAGCTCACGCGAACGTCCTGAGCGACGGTTGGGAAATGTAAAGTGATGTACGAATACGGGTGGTAGTTATGTAATAACTTTTTGGTGATATATGGTGAAGTTTTTGGGCATACACCTATACGGTGAAAGCCCTTTTTTCTTTTAAAAAGTAAATTCGAACACGTCTAATGTTCATAAATTAATTTGCATTCATTTTTTAAATGTCCATATTCAAATTGTCAATTTCTATTTTGCATTCATTCTTTCTCTCCAACCAATTTTGTCTCTTCTAGACATAATATCTGAATCTTCATTCTTTCCATCGCATCAACTATCTCCATCGATTTGCCAGTTAAAGTGCCAATATTCCAACTACCTATCCGCAACTTCCTTTGCAACCTCTTTTGGACTAACTTCTTTACCCACATGCGTCCATCATGCGAGAACCCTTACAAATTTTGAACTGCATCCGGGCGGCGATGCAGCGGAACTAGCTTATTTAGTCGCATGTGTTCCTCATGCGAGAACCCTTGCAAATTTTGAATTACATCTGGACATTTATGTAGCGGCCCTTGCCAACTTCTCATTGCATTCGGGCGATGCAACGCATCGCAAGTAAGGAATGCCCCACCGAAATCTAGATGTTTGCTTAAATCCATGATTAAAAGATTCGGACGAATTCGAGACAGAACACTATTTAGGAATTTATCCGAACGATTTCTAGACAAATTCCTAAATAATGTCCCTTGGATCTCGCCCGAGGGTTTTTTCTTTTTTTCTTCTTTTATATTTTTTTCAAAATAAAGCTCTAACACAGAGTCCTCTTTGCAATATTGAAATACAAATTCAACAAAATAAAGGTGTGCCTCAGGGTATTTCTTTAATTTCTTATACTTCTAGGGAAGGTTATGCAATTTCTCCAAAATATTATGTCCCATGCCTGTGCCTCCTAGAAGTGTCTTCTTCTTCGTGTTTTCCAGCAAGAACCCACCAAGGGACCAAACCACCCATAGGCAAGCTCTACGGTGGGCGCGGATGTAGAGCTGATGGGGAAGGAAGGAGGTCCGGACTCCGGCAAGGGGCTTGCAGACGTGCGTCGCATAACCGCCTCACACGGTTGCTGCTGAAGGTGGTTTTTATGGGAGCGGCTATGGAGTGATGGTTGTTCGTGCTTTGTGGAGCATCTTACTCCTTCGCATGAGGGAACAGAGAGATGTTTCTCACACGACTGTTGTTGAACGAGGTCGGCTTGCGTTATCCTCCTCCTTCGAGTTATGAATATCCACGGGCTAAGCTCCAAGGATTTGAGGGCTGCGTGTGCTGTTGTGTGGGAGGTGCATCCTCTCTTATGACTTGTGATGGAGGGAGAAGTAGGGAGGAGGAAGAAGGTGGAGAGGAAGGAGAGGAGATAGAGAGAGAGAGAAGAAACTTTTATTTTTTTTGACACTCAAAAGAGGGGGAGACACTCATAAGTGTTCGCCCCAATTTATTAAGAAAGAAGATAGAAAATACTTACAGCGGGGATTACAACATAAGTCAAGGTAGATGGTAAAAGAGAGGATACCATCCACCTCCCAAAAAAGAAAAACGCTACACGGATAACCAGTCGGAACAAAAGCTATTTGCAGCGATACAAATATTTTCCTTATAGAAACGCTGCCCCGCAAAAAGCAATTTGTTTCTTCCCAGCCAAATACTCCAGATACGCGCAATGGGGACAATTCTTTCCGCCCTTGGCCGATTTGAGGCAGCAGCAAGGCTCTCCCAGAAATCATCAATGGAGGAGCGATTCACCCATCCCACGTCATCCCAGATGGCCTGCACGAGGAAACAATGAAGGAAAAGATGGCTGGATGTCTCGACGTCGGAGCCGCACAGACCGCAGAATGAAGAGACATTCGGGAAGATGGAGGCGCAACGATCACGAGTAAGCAATCTTCCACGTCTAAGAATCCAAAGGAAGACGCCAATCCTTTCGGAATCTTGAGATCCCAAATGAACTTGCAGTGACGAAGAAAAGAAGCATCCGTATTCAGGACGGGGGGTAGAATAGAGAGATAAGCCTTCCGAGAAGTGAAAGTCCCGTCCAACCAAACAAAATGATCACGGCCCGTAGAAGGGGCAGGAGCGTCCGCAAGGAGAGTCATCAAAGCGGTGAAGTCAAGGAGCCGCTGATCCGAAAGCGTGCCCAACAAAATAGGGCTCCAGGCGCCATCGCTCCAGTAAGAAGCCACCGAAGCGAGTTTATCCCCGGCCATCGCATAAAGACGAGGAAAAAGATTCATGAAAATGCCCTTACCGGACCAATCCATCGACCAAAAGCGGAAGGATCTCCCATCGCCGATAACCGGTCCAACCAACGACCGGTAAGAGTTGAAGACAGAGAAGACATTGCGCCAGAATGAATGGAAGATAACCTGGGAATGGCCGCCAAAAACAGAGACAAAGGCATTCCCAGCCGCCACGCGGAGGCACTGCACCATGAAACTCTCATCCCGGCCTAAAAGCCTCATCGCCCATTTGAGGAGCCAAGCATCACGAACCACCGCCAAACGCCGAACGCCAAGACCCCCGTCGCGTTTTGGCCGAGAAATGTCATCCCATCCAACTAAGTGCATCCCTCTTCTGTCAGAACCATTCTTACCCCAAAGAAACCGCCTCATTGATTTCTCCAAACGAAGCCGGATCCCCTTGGGCAGCCCGCGAGCCGATAAGAAATAGATGGGGATAGCCGAGAGGACAGATTTGATAAGAACTAACCGACCGCCTTTGGAGAGCAACGACGCACGCCAACCAACCAATCTGGACTCGACCTTCTCAACGACCCTCTGATAGTCACGCAAGCGCGCTCGGCCGAACGAGAGCGGCAATCCCAGGTATTCCAGCGGAAGCTCCCAAGACAGAGGAGCAATCCCCGGCCTCCAAAGCCGATAAGCCAAAAGGCACCATTTTTGATTTGGCTCCGTTGATGCGGAGCCCCGAAATCTCGCAAAAAAGTTGAATCGCAGTGGCCATCCCCAAGGCCTGCGACCGGCCTCCCTCAATAAAACAAAGGGTGTCATCCGCAAATTGAAGAAGAGGAATATGAAAGTTACCCAAGTAACAACCGCGAGTAAAACCAGCATTTGCCACACCCTGGATCATACGAGGCATAACGTCCGCCGCCAGAACGAAAAGAAGAGGGGCGAGGGGGCAGCCCTGACGAACCCCCCTGCGTGGCTGAAAAAGGCCCCCGGCCGGCCGTCCGTTAAGCGAGATGGAGAAGGAGACAGTAGTAACACATCGTCTAACCCAGGAGATCCACAAGGGAGGGAAGCCCCGAGACTTCAAAACCGCCCACAGGAAGCGCCAGTCCAAGGAATCGTAAGCCTTAGCAAATTTATTTTCCATAAAAGCTCTAGGACATAGTTCTCTTTGCAATATTGAAATACAAATTCAACAAAATAAAGTTGTGCCTAAGGTACTTCTTTAATTTCAAATACTTCCAGGGAGGGAAGGTTCTGCAATTTCTCCAAAATATAATGTCCCATGCACGTGCCTCCTAGAAGTGCCTTCTTCTTGTTTCCAGCAAGAACCCACTAAGGGATCGAACCACCCACAAGCGAGCTCCACGGTGGGTGCGAAGGCAGAGCTGATGAGGAAGGAAGGAGGTTCGGCGAGAGGCTTGCAGACGTGCACTGCGGAACCGCCTCACGCGGTTGCTGCTGAAGGTGGTTTTTATGGGAGTGGCTACAGAGTGATGGTTGTCCGTGCTCTGTGGAGCATTCGCATGAGGCGACAAAGAGATGTTTCTCATACGGCTGCTGTTGAACGAGGTCGGCTTCTGTTATCCTCCTCCTTCGAGTTGTGAATATCCACGGGTTGAGCTCCAAGGATTTGAGGGTTGCGTGTGCAGTTGTGTGGGGGGGTGCGTCCTCTCTTATGGCTTGTGATGGGGGGAGAAGTAGAGAGGAGGAAGAAGGTGGAGAGGAAGGAGAGGAGAGAGGAATAGAGAGAGAGAGAGGGAAGAGATAAATGTGGATGGGGAAGGTTTAAGTGCAAACAAAATCCCCTATTTTCTGTATTTGTTTAGCGGCTGTGAATTTTTAATTAATCGATTCAAGAAACACATGCGAAAAATTCAAGAAAAATCATCATTAGATTCTCCATAGATGGTTTATCGATGGAAATGGAATTTGTTTGGTGATTTGGTGAAAGGTAGATGATGAATTAAAGAACAAAAACGTAAAAGAACGCTATTTAGGAATTTATCTCTCTTGTGCTGGCTATGGCTACCTAACACGCAACCCTCAATTTACCCGGGCTTGGGACCGACCATGGCTGAGTTTTCCTGAAGGTCTCCATATAAATGAAATTTTCACATCAAGTTGGAATAATGGTCAATCACGTACCACAACTACAATAAGAACTTGAAGTGTGGAGTGGTGAGCAACTGGTCAGAATGTGTCCGGATAGTCCAACCCATACGTCTGAGTGAACCTACATACAACTAATCTGGCCTTGGGACAATCAAGACTCCCATCTGCATGGTGTTTGATAGTGAACACTCACTTGCAATTGATAATAGATGCTTCAGAAGGAGCGGGAACCAAGCTCCAGGTTTTACGCGATTGAATCGTGTCCATTTCCTCTTCATGGCAAGATGCCACCGACTATCTTTCAAAGCCTCTTGGTAAGTCCATGAAGTCTCCACTACAAATAGTCCAACCGCAAACCACATGAAATCCCCTTCCAGACGGTCAAAAGAAACATGTGAAGCAAGAGGATATGATGTATACATACACTTCTGCTTTCGAAGTGCAATAGGGGCATCCATGTCAGTGGTGCTCTCCTCAATTTGTATGCCAACATCCTGCAAAGGTAGCTGCTCAGACACATTGCCAGACCCATCAGTATAAACAATGTATTCAGAACAAACCTAAGGCGTGTTGGATAACGGGCCATGACCATGAGCAGAAGTCAACCAATGAGTATAGTAGCATGGCAAAGGTGTGGCAAGTGTAGTGGGTAGTGGTGGTATAGGAGGAGGTGGTGGAGATGGTGGTGGTGGTATAAGAGGAGGAGGTGCACTTGGCAATGGTGATGCGTCTGTAGGAGGAGGTGCACCTGGCAATGGTGATGCGTCTGTAGGAGGAGGTGCACCTGGCAATGGTGATGCACCTGTAGGAGGAGGTGGCATGTAGACCTCATTATTTGAATCA
This sequence comes from Ottelia alismoides, assembly GCA_037367405.1. NCBI lineage: Eukaryota > Viridiplantae > Streptophyta > Magnoliopsida > Alismatales > Hydrocharitaceae > Ottelia > Ottelia alismoides. The sequence continues at coordinate 628,236 of JAZKJV010000662.1, forward strand.
GATGAAGCCTATCTATCTCCTGTAAGAGAAAAATACTTCACCGAGTCGAAAAATGAGACATTTGCACTAACATAGTATTTCTTACGCAATGTATCATAGCACATGTATCCCATATGTATTCTGAAGTACCCAATAGAACACATTTGACAGCTCTAGGAAAGAGCTTGTCAAGACCAGGAGCCAACTAATGTACGAAGGCAACTGACCCAAAAACACAAGGAGTAAGTGAGAACAAATCCTTCTCAGGAAATGCAAGAGAGAAGGAATTTTCTCGCCCAGTACAGACGAGGGCATGTTGTTCACAAGATAACAACCAGTAAGAATGAGCCTAAAAAAAAACAACCAGTAAGAATCGCATCACCCCAAAATGAATGTAGAGCACAGCTATGAATGAGAAGGGTTCGAGTAAAACATCAAGTAAGTGACGATGCTTGCTTCTGCAACACCATTTTTTTGAGATGTGTAAGCACGCGACGTTTGATGATCAATACCACAAGATGAGAAGAATTGTGAGAGGATAAAAGCACAAAATTCCAATACATTATCAGTTAGCACACGTTTGACTGTAGAGGAGAAAATATTCTTCATTAATAAAAGATTTGATCATATTCTCGATCTCAAATTTATTCTTTAATAAGAAAATCAAAGACAAACGAGAGAAATCATCTATCCACTGTGTCTGATGATCGGGAAGGCGGGAACATGACTCGGACCCCAAATGTCAATATGAACCAATTCAAGAAAAGAGCTACTACTCCGACCTTGACGATTAGGGAAAGCAGACCGGTGATGCTTTCCTAACTGACACACCTTACATTGAAAGGATGAGCGGGGTGAGATCTGAGGAAGAACATGACACATCTTCTGGAGGGGAAGGTGACCGAAGTGCATGTGCCACATAAATGGAAAGACCGATCATGTAGGATGAGAAGATAGACCATCATAAGGAGTGCGGATCAGTCGATAGAGACTGTCCTGCTCATGTCCATAACCAATCACCTCACCCGTAAAAATGTCCTGAAATACAAGGGAAGATGGGTCAAATATAACATGGCAGCGTAAATCTATTGTAATATGACTATTTGACAATAAATTCATGGAAAAATCAGGAGCATACAACGCATTCTGTAGACGCATTGAAGGCGTCAAACTGATTTCCCCATGTCCTACAACGGGAGAATGAGTCTAGTCAGCTATGATAATGGATCTGCCAGGGGGACATGTCTATATTCCTCAAACTGACTCTTGTCACCACACATGTGATGGGAGGCCCCAGATTCCATAATCCATTATGTAATATCGGCGTCGTGACAACTAACAAGAGTGTAAATGCTACATGAGGTACTGGCAGAAGCAGAGGTTGAGGCTGCAACATCTGAATGACCTCCTGAAGCAGAGGGGAAACATGTGAGCCATCAGGAGGCATAATCTCCCATAGTCGAGCTACAAAGTCATCAAATCTCTGCTCAGATGCGGGAGCAGCAAGGGTCTCAGTCTGCTTAGGTACACGGGCGAATGCAGGAAAGCTATGCTTGGAGTAGCATGTATCCTTCGAGTGTCCTGTACGGTGGCAATATGCGCATGGTTGACGAATACAACCTCTTCTACTACGAGATGCAGACAGGAGACGACCATCGTAGAAGAGGCCTAGCTAGTTGCAGACGATGCGATAATGATCCTGTTGAATCTGCAGTAAGCCTCCTTCATTGGGGGATAGTAGCATCCGCAAGTATCAGAGATCGAGCAGCATCATACTCATGATCAAGTGCTGCGAGAAATACACCAACCATGGTGGTGTTCCTATATGCTTTCTGTTGCTCAGGGGTAGCATCCAGAGGCATAAAATTGTGGAGCTTATTGAACATGCCACGAAGAGACGTGTATAGAGAATGAAGAGGGTGCCCATTGTGTTTGACTGTGAAGATGTCATGTTGTAGTTACAAGATTTTCATATCATTCCTTGTTTGGGAATAGGTGGCCGCAAGAATGTCTCACATCGCCTTGGCAGTGGCTGATGTAAAACATCATTGGCGATCTCTATTGTCAATATACCAGATAACCAAACACGTGCATATGCATCGTCTGCCTCTTATGAGACATTCACCTTAGTTTTCTCAGCCTGCTCCTCCTTGGTAAGAATATGTTTCTTATCGGTAGACTGCATGAGGTTCATGAACTGCATGGCCCATAGTTCATAATTTGTCTCGTCCATCTTGACTATCGGTGCTGGATCTCGATAAGCACATGTAGCAGGGATGCCAACTTTGTTATCTGACATACTATTGGCTTAAAAAAACCGGGGTTTTCAAGACAAAAATATGATTCGTCTACACAAACATATGGGGAAGTGGTTGCATGTATAGACTTAGAATGTCAATATCGACACCATATCGATATGGTGTCAATACGGTATTTAAACGATATATCGACGATATATTATCGAAATATGGCCCATATCGACACACTTTTGTGAAGGACCTGAAAAGAAGTATATCGCCGAAATATATCAGTCGATATCGGTCCTATGTCGATACCGATATATCGGTGATATATCACAATATTTCCTACCCTGGATGCAATCAATCCCATCAACAACCTCCGTTGCAAAACGCACCTGCTAGGTAGAGAGCGGAAGGGTGGCGACCGAAACCGCGGGCAGCGACAGAGATGGCGACAAGAGGGTACCGTGAGAAGCGACGACATCGCGAGGGGCGGCAGGCGGCCGCTGGCAGTGGCGACGGGTGGCCGCTGGCGATGTCGGCGATGGTGAAAGGAGAGAGGGGGGCTGGAGGGCTAGGATTTTCTAAGGTACAAGAGCTCCGGTCTAGGACCACCACTCTGATACCATGTTGGGAAAAAGAACAAATTCTATATTCCACGTAACCCTAGAATTCTCTTATTTAGAGAACCCAAAAGTAAATTACATAGGATTGTAGAAATAATATATAAACACAATAATATCTCTACAGATGCCATGCAGTGATATTAATTGGGGAAGTAAGAGAGTAAGAAGAATGGACAAGCATTCAAATTGCACATGATTTTGGATGGGAATGCACCAAGGTGTACGAGATAAAGGAGGGAGCATACCAAGCTGTTTGAGGAGAAATTGAGGGTTCGGAAGGGGATTGTAGGGTAAAGGAGAATGGAGAATATTTAGAAGCTGAGGGATGGAATCCTAACTCATATTATTCATTTTATGTCCCTAATATCAAGATTAACTCTCTTATAAAGAGTTTAAATGGTCGTATAATGTTGAAACGATGGATCTTTTCGAACCAAGACATCTTGGGTAAAAATAATAAAACAAAGTAAAACTAAATACAATTATAAAATAAATCCCTTTATATAAATGGGTTGTGCTAGGTAGGATTTCATGTGCAGAATTAAATGAAAACATTTTTCTTGGACCCTCTACTTTTGCTTACATTACGATTTTTTTTCATTTGTTTCATCATAAGTGTTTCATTGCTTTCTGATGGAAGTACATATACACTACTTGGTTAAAGGGAAATTTATCTTTCCTTTTTGTCAATTTCCCTCTGATCATTTTATGGGGATGAACAGACGTGTGCCTTGCAGTGGCGCGAGATGACGTGGAAGAGATATTCCACGCTTGTTTGACCTTCAGTATGAGGAGTCGATACGCCTATTTGTGTTACCTGAGATCAACAATGCGGTTGTTGATCTGGATGGGGATGAATCCTCTATACCTGACGGATTCTCGATTTTTTTTCGAGAATTTGGGATATGGTGGATCAGGATCTGTTAGTGGTGGTAGAGGAGTTGCGTCAACTGAATGGTGGGTTTGAGTAGCTGAACCGTTCTCTTTTGTTCCTTTTACCTAAGGAGGTAGTGTGTCACATTGAGGATTTGCGCCCAATTGCACTGTCCAATGCTATTTATTTGATTGTGGGAAAAGGTGCTTGCCAGTAGATCGCGAGAGGTGCCTGGCTCGATTATCAATCTTGCACAAACAACATTCATCCCATGTCATCACATGATGAATGGTTTGGTGTTGGCATATGAGTTTGTAGCAGTATGGCGAAGGAAGAAGACCAAAGGTCTTTTGTGGAAGGTAGATTTATCGAAGGCGTATGTATGTGTTGACTGGCGGTTCCTTTGGTCGTCTCTACATCTTAGGGAGTTCCCAATCGAGTGGATCGCTTGGATGAGAAGGTGTGTGATGACTGATTCCTTTGCGGTGTTGGTAAATAGCAAACAAGGGGGTGGTTTTTCAGCCACAACAGGACATTAGACAAGGTTGCCCTTTGGCACCTTTACTGTTTGTGGTGGTGGCTAGCGAGATTAGTGGTGAAGGCTGGTGAGGGTGGTTTCCTTGCTAGTTTTCGTACCGGTGGGATCTCGATTCCCAACCTTTAGTATGCTAACGATACTATTTTGTTTGTGCAAGGTGGCTTTGCTACTGCAGATGGAATACGAATCATTATTGAGCTGTTTGGGCTGGTCTCGGGCTTGAGGATTAATCATGTTAAGTCCGCTTTTGTGCCTTTTGGTATGGATGAGGAGGATGTGATGTTGTGAAAATGCCTTGCAGACACAACAAGGGGCTCCTCCCTATCATGTACATTGGCTTGCCTTTGGTGGGCGGTAGATTGCGGCAATATGAGTGACAGTCTGTTGTTGACATGTTGGAGAAGAAGTTGGCAAGCTGGCATGTTAGATGCTTGTCGAGAGGTGGTCACCTTTTGCTATTGAAGGTGATCCTCTCAACTATCTCGGTGTTTTTCATCTCTACGCGCCTCTTGCCCATTGGGGTGAAATGGTGTTTGGAGGCGATTATGAGACAGTCTTTTTGGGCTTCTTCTGGAGGCTACAGGGAATGCCTTCGGTGCGGTGGAAAAACTGTTATGTTGACAAAGGAAGATGGCGGACTAGGCATCAACAATCTGGAGGGCAATGAATCTTGCGCTACTTGCGAAGTGTGTGATCCGAATTTGGGGGAGGTGGGACGGTTTTGCTATGCAAGACATTGTGCTTTATTTATGGGATTTTTCTTGATCCCTCGGTCCTGGATGTTGTTCTTTTGCCCTCCAATTTATGGAAGGGGATTTGCACTATGCTTCCGCATTTGGTACCGCTCTTGAGGCATGTCTTAGGCGATGGTTGTGTTCAGATTTTGGAGAGATGACTGGATTGGGCATATGCCTTTCAGATGTCGTCTTCTGCACCTGTATGCATTGGCGGATGACATTGATATTTCTGTCAGAGATTGTTGGGAGGGTGGCAGTTGGATACCTACATTTCGTACTGAGTTGTCGGTTCAACGGTTCATGGTTCTTATTGTTACCTGAGGCACTACCAGTTGATTGGGGGATGAATGACTCTGTTGATCGTTGGTCCTAAAATGGTGGACGTTTTACCGTGCGTTAAGCTTGTAGTAACGGATCAAGTGCCGATCTCGACTCGACTCATTGATTTGTGGAGTTGGAAGATACCATTGCGCGTCCTGATTTTCATTTCGCTGTTGCTAAGGAATCGTCTTATGATAGGGGATAGAAGAACACGTTTCTTCCTTAGGTGTGACGACACGTGTGGGCATTGCATGACAACAAATGAGAGTAGTGGGCATCTTTTCTTTGGATGGCATGTTGCTATGGAGGTATGGGTTGCTGCGCGTGTAAAAAGGGTTGAGAGTGGACTGGCATGAGTTCTGGGAGTCCCTCGATGCCCTTAGGCGTGGTAGTAGTCCAACTAAAGTGTGGGTGGATGCTATTTTATGGTTTTTATGGCTTGCTCGGAATGGTTCTGTCTTCCGTGGGGAGTGTATGTACATGGAAAATATGATTGAGCATGCTAAGAGTTTAAAGACCTTTTATTTACTATAAATATATACAAGTTATAGGGTAGGCGTCTTCTCGACATCATACCCTCTTTTTCCTAAAAAAAATTCCCCCCCTGATCATGAAAGCAGTCATCCAATCCATTCCAAACAATAAACACTCTTACTCGTTATTAGAAAACTAGATCACCACAAATAGCTTTTATTCTGGTCATCCCCGTACTTTGTGTCAAAACTCAAAATATAGAAACAACCTAGAATTTGAGTGTCAAAAAACGTAAATCAAAACATTGAACAGAATCTAATGGCCTTAATTCTTTCAGCTTACTTGGATCTTTGATCAACATTAACCTAGGATAGACCGTTTGGAGGCAACGGAGCCTTGTAGACAACGCTTTTCGATGTGGGAGAAAGGATTTGGAGGCAATGAAGCCTTGTAGCCAACGCTTTTCAATGTGGAAAAAAGGATTAGTTTGATTTGGTTTGGTTCAAATGAAATTGAATGGCATCTTCACGCTTCTCATCAAGTATTTCCGGTACTTTGTTGTGCTTATCATCCTATTTCTCACAAATATTATCTGGCCTTCACTTGGTTGGCCCTCATGTCGCAACGTACTTCTCTTTTGTCGTCAAAGTGTGTCAGTTAGCAATGATCTTTTCTTCGCCTAACTCTAGAGATGGGGGAGAAATCCCGTGTCAGCTGATATCCGTGTGCAGCATAAACTCCAGATCTACAACAAACCTTTTTTTTTTCCGAAGGACGGTCTTGTGAAGTTAGAAAATCTTGTAATTCTTGTCAGTATGTCGGCCTACTCATGGACAGTGGCTATCCTTGGACCTTCTGCTGCCAGTAAATTAGGATGCATCATTTGAAGTTATTTTTTTCCAAGGGGCTAAGAGCTTTATAAGTGTATAACATTATCACATTTAAGATATTCTTGTTAGGCACAGGCTTAGTCGAAGAGGTCCTAAACCTGCTGTTGTTGTGCACAGGTGAATTGCTCCAGCGAGCAGAAATGTATCAAGGATACATGAAGCACATCCCTGTTCCTACTCAAAAGAGTTCTGTTATCCCATTCTCTTCGTGGCAGGGATTGGCTCAATCAATGAAGAAATTGTATGGGCAGCCACTGCACTATCAAACCAACGTTCTTCTCAAGCAGTGGGATCAGCTGAGAACCGGTTCCACGGATGAACTTCTGCCTCTCGATTTCATAATCCACCCTGCTAAAGCCGAATCGATCATCTGGATCTCGGAAGAGGTCCATAGACTCTCCACCTCTCACCATCATTTAGCAAAGCTCTGGGGTTCTGATCCTATGTACCATGCCTTTATTGATCCTATAATCTTTGAGAATTGAACCCAATACCTGAAAATCTCTCATGTTGTAGTTTTATATAAAGATTGTAATTTGCTTGCTTGTAATAGTTGTACAACACTAACTAATTATCTTGTGCTCAAATCTTCTGATGTGTGGATCCTGTGAATCTTCGAGGTCTAAGTTTTTCATTCTTCCTCTGTTTGGTGCAGTGTATATTGGTTATTGTCGTCATGTCGTATGATGTACATTCTCGATTTGATCTTCTTAAAAGTACACCTGCTTGACCATGATTAAGTTTTATGAACAGCGATTAGTACTGTCAAGAAACGAGGTCTTGTGGACTTCAATGCTTTGAGCCGCCATGGATATGGAGGCGGGCCCTCGGTGCTGAAGGTCCCTGAACCAAGGAAGGAGCAGGATTGGTCCTGGTCAAAAGGCAAAAGGGAAGATGAGGAATCCAAAGAGTCCTATGAAGAACGCGAGCGTACTAGGGCTGCACTTTCTGTGGGGGAGTCGCTTCTTAATGTGCAGAAAATTCATCCGGCAGCTAACAAAAAGGAGAAGGGTGTTGCTTTCTCACAGAGAGAGAAGAGAAAGAGGGACCTCGGTCAGGCCAGTCGCGGGAAGAGCTACGTAGAAGAGGAGAAGAGACTGTTAAGGGACAGCGGCGTCTACTCAGGTTTTGATTCTTAGTACCAGGTGATTGTTTTGTCAATTGCTGCATTATGAAGAACACCAGTTGTTCTGCACTGATAAATGTTATGTCAAACTCTGCACTCTGAACAACTAGGGTTGTTGGGCACCAAAATATACTGTCGGTAAATTTTCTTGATTGTATAGCATCTGTGGATGCGTTTGTGCTACTTGCCGTTCTACAACCTTCTCTCGTGTTTGTAAATCTAAGTACCATGATCTTTGTATCCGCTTAAATGGTTTGGTGGTAGTGCAGTGTGCCTACCACCCAAAAAATCAGGGTTCAAATCATCACTTGGGGTTGCGCAAAAAGTAGTTTAATTTTTCACCATGGATTTGAGCAAGAATTCATGTAGATCCGACCTCGAACAAATTGTGCCTTGGTCTCGACCGCCTTGAACATGAAAAAGGACCCACATGGAATTCTTTGTATATTTGTGTATGTTTTGCAAGTGCGACCTTAAACATGTAAACATAATTATTTCGGTCTCTTTTCGTATAAATGTTTGTGCATGTTTGAGACATGGCTTAATGATTGGCATCAACCTAAATAATTTTCCCTGTTTATTAATCCGTCTTTCCTTATGTTGGGTAACTTTGAGAATTGAGATGTTCATTTACGCACCTACACGGAGAAGAAAAAGAATGTCCGATCGATACGATAACGACTAAAAAAGTATTATAAACAAGGACGGATTTAGAGAAGCATATAGCAACATAGGTATTATAAACATGGACGGTTTAGAGGGGCACATATTCCCCCTATCCTCGATAATCTGAGAAAAAAATATATATTTTATATTAAATGCTTTGGCGAAAATATTCTTAAAATACCAAAAATTGATAACTACGATCACTAAACTTTTACTAAAGATTCCATCTTCGTTTCCATAATAAATGGCAGAAAATCTTGATGATGATGTATAAATTCATATCAAGTTTTACTCTATCAATATTGTAGATTTTTTATGGAATATTTACAACCATAGTTTTGAGTAATTTTGTAATTACAATCATAACCCTGGTAACCGTGAATTACATCCAGACCCTCAATAGTGCTAAACTCTTACACCAGCAGTATCCCTCAAATATTTTATATTTTATATCCTTTAAGTTTTCATTATTTACAAATGAGACCACTCCCTTCCTCCATCAACCCCCCTTCTCCCCCTCCCATCGATCCCCTCCCCTTCATCCTCCAACACCCATTATTCGCCCCCGCCGACAACACCTCCTTCCTTCATCCTCAAGAACCAAGCCATCGGAAGCCCCCCACTTCCCCTGTCAACCCCCCGCGCCTGCAAGCTCCACACCCCTCCCCCTTGTTGCCTACTACAAGCCCAAGTCGACCTCGCCGCCTGCAAGATCCCCACCCCCCGTCTGTAAGCCCCTGTCGACCTCCCTACCCCCATCGCCCTCCCTCCACCATCGTCAAATCTCCCCCCTCCCCCACCCCGCCTGCAAGCCCCCGTCGACCTCCTCAGCACCTTGCTCCCTGCAAGCTCACTGTCCCCCACATGCAAGCCCTTGTGACCCCCACCCTTGTCGCCTGCGAGCTCCCCGCCTGTAAGCTGCCGCCCTCTACCATCGCCAAAGCCCCCCCCCCCCCCCCCCCCCCCACTAACAGAGAGCCACGACCTAGCAGGCGCTGGATTTTTCTTTTTTTCCTTTTTTTTACTTTTGATTAATCCCAACCGTTAGATCATAGATTGGTTAGATAAACTCAATCATCTAGTTGAGTTAATGAACTAAACTAACGGAGGGGTTTGTGTGAAAACAGAGTATATTAAGGGTCCTAAGTGTAATTCGTGATTATCGAAGGTTATGATTGTAATTACAAAATTACTTAAGGTTATAGATGTAAATATCCCATTTTTTATTTATATAAAATAGCAAGTAAAAGATAAACAGAGTTTGTAAATAGTTAAATATCATCATATTGAAACGGAGAATCCTATAGCTCGTTTACATGTGGAGACTTAGGGTTAGAGTTACAATCAAAGGCGGCTCTATACTGAGTGGACAAGATTACCCTAGGGTTTATATATACGATGAGAGTATGTAGTATCCCTCTTTGTATCAGGTATCTATTGTAATGGTAATCAACTTCCACTTGTTTGGTGCATTTTTGAAACATAAGGTTGTCATCTATATGCATTGTTGCTCGGTTGTCACATTTGAGCTCCATGGTATCACTGAAAGTGATATGAAGATTTACGAGTATAGATTGAATCCATACTAGTTCTACTACTGCATGAGCCAATGCTATGTATTCATTCTCAACACTTGAGCAGAAGACCACTGCTTGTATCTTGCTTTTCCAATTTACCAAGCTTCCTACAAGATAATTGCAAAACTCGATAGCAGATTGTCTGAAGGCTAGGCGATTGGAGGCATTGCCTTTGGTGAACAATATGCCCTTTCCTGGAGATGACTTGATGCGTCTTAGGACCATCATGCATGCGTCACAACCAGCTGAGGTAGAAAAGTCTATGAACTGACCCAGTTTGCCGACAATAAGATTATATGGTCATGTAATGGTTAGGTACAATAGTTTGCCCACTTGTCGCATGTATCGAGATGTATCTTCAACAACTCCTGCCTCATAGATGTGTCCTTTAGGATCCTCAGGCATCGGTGATGGTTCCTGGAATCCCTATCTCATGAAGATGATCCCTGCCATACTTTTGTTGGGACATAAGTAGACCTCACTTGAATGTAGCTATTTCAGTCTCTAGACTGTATTACTAGCCCTAGGTTTTTTATCACAAATTATTCTGCTAGTTGCTTCTTTACTTATGTAATGTAGTTAGAGTCATCTCTTGTGAGGATGATATCAAAAATTGTTATGCTAGTTACTTCTTTACTTCAATAACGCCTTCAGAGTCATATCTTATGAGCATTGCTATTGTTCCTTTTCCATTCTTTCATAAGAACAAGGAATGGGCTGCTAATGATCTAGCGAGGTCCACCCTCTCTAGTACTTATGATAATTTCAGGAACCATGCACACATGCTCTATTGAAGACCATATATAGCATTGCATAACAAGCACACCTATTGTTACTTCCCTTGGGCCTCAAAGCCGAGAGGTTGCTGCATATACACTATCTCCTAAAGGTTGCCGTATAAAACACATTTTTACATCAGCTTGATTCAAAGGCCATTCGAGTTGTACTACAACAATCACGATGATTCATACTATGAAGAGTCGGGAGACCAAAGGGAATGTGCCCAAGAATTCAATGTCATGGATTTGTGTAAACCCTTGTCTACAGAACGAGCCTTGTACTGAGCAATCGATCCGTCAGGATTGTACTTCATTATGGTTATCCATCTTGATCTAACCACCTTGTCTCCAGGTGGATGAATAAGCTTCCAAGTATTGCATGAAACCAGTGCAGACATCTCCTCTTTCATTATTATACATCATACATAATCACGAAGAATCTCGTCATGATTACAAAGCTGTGTCTGATAGTGCTTTAACAGATTGTCTGTAAGAAGACCCGAGTCCATAAAAGAACATTGCATCTGAAATGGAATGCTTGGTTCACTTGCTCAGAGATGTGGATAGGTTGACTGCATCATTAACTTAGTCATCTTGTGCTCATGTTCCAGTATCTATGTAATTAGATATGCCATCAATATGTAAAACTTTAATCGAAGAATATACCTAAGGGAGAGATGGTGCCTACACAGAATGGGTATGTCTGTTGGTAAGTTATTCTGTTCATAACGTCCTGTGGAATAAGAATTTGAAGACGAACAATGTCTATTATGGGAGACGGAGGAGACATGTGTCCTAGACCTGAAATAAAAAGGAAGGGACTCAAAGATGTAAAATCAACACTGATGTAGTGCTTTTTGGAGCGAGGGTCGTAGCACCGTATCCCTTTTAGATCATAACGTACCCTAAGAGCACACATTTTACACCTATGACTGCCAGTTTATTTTCGCATGGACCAATGAGGTGAATAAAGGTAACATACCCAAAAATCTTAGGAGGAATATGGAAAAAAGATTTCAATGGGAAAAGGATCTCAAATAGGAACATGACATCTCTCCAATATGTCTATGGAATGTAACCGTTGATGAATATGGTGCGGGTGATGTCAAGGATATGCTGATATTTGTCCAGCGACCACATTCTGTTGGGAAGTATGAGCACAAGTAGTCCGATGAAAGATCCCATGAGAAGACACGAAAAACTGCATATCATGAGAGATGAATTCCCTAGCGTTGTCAGACTTAATAACTTTAATATAGATACAGATTGAGTTTTTATTTCGTTTATAAAGCAAATGGTAATGGGAAAAAACATCAGATTTATTCTTCAATAAAAATGTCCATGGCACACGAGAGAAGTCATCCATATAAACAAGGCAGTATCTGTTCAATAGATGGCCATGATATTGGCTTGGTCCCCATATGTCAAGATAAACAAGGTTAAAAAAGGGTACTATAATGTATGGTACCATATGAAGGAAAATAACTCATGTAATGCTTATCTAATTGACAGCCTCACACTCTAGGTTGACAGTGGGAGGGAGCTAGGAAAGAATCCGATGTGTTTTCAGAGAGGGATGGCCAACATGTTGGTGTCATAGAGTGTCTGAAGAAGCCAAAAAAGAGTCCCAAAGTAGGCATTGGTACTAGATGACTGAATGAGATGATAGGCACACCTTCTTCAAGGATCACACTAACCATGCTCCAAATCAGTATGTCTTGAAAAATACAAGAAACAACATTAAATATAGCTCGACAGTTGAGTTCTTTGCAAATCTAACAGACAGACAGACATAAGGATGGTGGGAAGCTCAGGGACAAAACGAACATTGTTGAGTCTGATGTTGGGGATAAGTTGGATGTTAAAATAAATATTGCGGAAGCAGAATTGATAATCAACTCAAGAACACAAAAATGTAGAAGTGGAACACTCAGATTTTACATGGAACCTTACTCCGTGAGAAGCGGGATGAAATCATAAGAGAAGGCCTCAAAAGGTCGTGTCCTTTAACGTGAATCTCTTGATGAGTACAGGGGATGCGGGACTTCTTATATAGCCCCGCATACAAACTGGAATCCCACTTATACATGATGTGGGACTAAACATGAGAGATGGGTAATTGGATGTTAGATAAATCCAATTACTCATCTGTTACATACTCTAACACTCCCCCTCAAGTTGGAGCTGAAAAAGTTATTGCTTGCTCCGTGAGAAGCGGGATGAAATCATAAGAGAAGGCCTCAAAGGGCCGTGTCCTTTAACGTGAATCTCTTAATGAGTACAGGGGATGCGGGGCTTCTTATATAGCCTCGCATACAAACTGGAATCCCACTTATACATGATGTGGGACTAAACATGAGAGATGGGTAATTGGATCTTAGATAAACCCAACTACTCATCTATTACATACTCTAACACTCCCCCCTCAAGTTGGAGCTCAGAAAGTTGTTGCTTGCAACAAAAGAAAATATATACAATACATCTTCGCATGATACATCTGGGAAAGACAGGAGGAGACCTGCTCAGAGTAGTCACTTCGAACCTGGCGATGAAGAGAACATGGCACGTAGATGCCCAATGCCTTGAGATGCGCACACCGGGGAAGATTATGCGTCTGTGAGGATCCTGAGCCTAGAGGCGTCGCCTCTGATCAATTTTCTAAGGTTGTAGAAACCCTAGATTCTCTGGAACTTGATGTGTTCTTCTGAACTTGAACAAACTTTGAACATGAAGAGATCAATGAACATGAACACGATAAAATCTTCAAGAATAAAAATCTAAGAAGTGAACCCGCTCTGATACTATGTTAAAATAAATAATGCTGAAGCAGGATCGATAGTTAACTCAAGAACATAAAAATGTAGACGTGGAACACTCAAATTTAAATGGAACCCTACTGTGCTTGACAAGCGGGATAAATCACAGGAGATCTCGAAGGGCCATATCTTCTATTGTGAATCTCTCAATGATTGTAGGGGTGTGAGGCTTCTTATATAGCCACATATACATACTAGAGTCCAACTTATAGATGATGTGGGATTAAATTCGTCCTACATGAACTTGGCACATCTGATATAGAAGAGTTTGTTTCCTGCATAAGTTGGTGGGGGCACCTGGATCAATAAACAATTTTATTTTTGCAAATTTCGGTCGAGCCAATATAGGTACTTGTATGGACGACGTCAACGGTCTCTGGAAGGTCATTCTAGTGTGAATGTGTGGTGTCTCTAGGATGAAGCAGGTTCAAACGCTTCATCAGATCTTCAAAGTCCTCTTTTGAGACTATCACAGACTTTATGTCACCCTCAGTAGGGATGACTCAAGTATTAGGAGCCAAATAATCATGATTGCTATACCATATGGCTTCATAGTGCCCCATTTTGTGGCAAAACCAATACTAGATGGTGATACATCCTTGGCATGGTATCAAACGACCACCACCACAACCCCTGTATGGGCCATAGCTCAAAGATCGAGGTACGACATCGTTGTTTTTCTTCCTTGAAAGAGAACCGAGTGAAGGAATGGGATATATGGGAGATTATGATGGGAGAGGGTTCCCTGATGCGAGAGATTGTTGATTTTTCTTCCCCTCACAAAGGAGGTCGATATATATAGGGCATGAATGTCACTCCCATCGTCCGTCCTTGCCCCACGCCCAAAGGTTATGGTCTCCCACAAGACCCAATCTTACCGCAACCGCCGACCTCCATAACGGTCGACGACGGTTCTTGACCATGCGGTCATCAGGCCGTTCTACAATAGCCTCCTCTAACATATAGACATCAAGTGCAGTAATCTAGCCTTGGACCTCAGTATTGGTGTGAGAGACTACTGGATAGCTCAAGGTGCTAGAGGCCTTCTTAATGATGGGCAGAGTTTCTATAGTAATCATCTGGTCTAGGGTAGCATCATAGCACGAGTCAAGTCCTACAATGAATATCGTAATTGCCATGTGCTTGCAGTAATTAGGGGTGCACATGGATTGGATTGGTTCGGATTTTAGCTTAATCCGTGTCCAATCCAGGCTCAACGGATTTTTGTTTTTTGAATCCAATCCGCCAGATTTCTAAATCCAATCTGATCCAATCCATCAGATTACGGATTGGATCGGATTGGATCGGATTTTATACTTACAATTTCCCACCCAATATTCTACGTTACATGTCTATACTTTACATCATACCATCAGTTGATTTCTACCAAATGATTCCAATAAAAATAATACAAGTTATCAAATAAGGATACAAAGACAAGTTAGATAAATAAAAAATGTGATCCCTCTGATCGGATATTGATAAAGTTCATGATTAACTTAGAATATTAAGACATGTCAAATCCAACCACTCACAAAAACATCCTTCGAGGCTCTATAACATATAATTAAAAAATGAGAATCGTAGAACATTCATACTCGATTGAGTATGCAAGACAAAACTAACTTAAATATAGACAACTAATTAGGCATCATTCTTCTTATTTAAAATGGACTTGAACTAGAATTTATTTGTAAGATTATATCTATAGTCAAAATATGCAAATTCTATGAAAATATGAGTAAAAAATATATATCAAATTAAAAATGAAAGGAATTAAAATAATGCTTATTTCTTCTTAGATGGGTGTATGTAATTGATCCAACTTCATCACTAAAATAAGGTTGCAAGCTAGAGCAAGTAAAAGGTAAGAAGCAAAGAGAATAAAAATATCTAACAAATGTACTAGACAACTATCCCAAACCTATTGTCTTTTAACGAAGATAAGAAGAGTGGCAACGTGCGGAGGCCAAATGGTATCGCATGGAAGAGGATTATGTTGTTTGAGACAGGTGGAGACATCGCGGGGAAAGGGGCATGACAAAATTGTGTTGAGGAGGGATAACATTGTGCAAGAGGGGGGCATCACCGAAATGGACTGAGAGGGAATCAGGAGGAATTTTGGTGGCCAATAGTGAAATGAGAGAGAGGGAACTGGGAGAGGAACAATAGAACATGGATTTATAATTTTATAAGTTATAGGCATACTTTATTATTTTTTGGAGATTTAACCTTTGTCTTTCAAGAGAGAAGAAATGGTGATATCAAGAGGACTTATATCCAAGATTTGATATTAAAAAAATGGTATGAATGACATTGATTATGTCCTTAGAAAGAATTCGAAATAGGTACACATAGATATTATGTATGTATTTATGTACGTATTTATGTTTGTATGTATCTACATGCATGCATATGTGTAAATGGATTAACGGATTGGATCGGATCGGATTTGGTAAAGATCTGATCCAATCCATACTTTAACGGATTTCAAAAATTCCAATCCGATCCGATCCACTAGAATGATAAAACCAAACCGATCCAATCTAATAACATCGGATTGGATCGGATTACGGATTTTATCCGATCCATGTGCACCCCTAGCAGTAATCCTTGTGTGTGGCAAGTACATTCTCGAATTCAAGCATAGTATCTTTCAAACAAGGATTTCAAAAAGAGAAATACTCAACTAAGGGGCGTTCTGCTTGCTTGAGGTTCATCATATAAAAATATGTATGGAACATCCTACTAGAATTCTTTTCTTGGCCATATGTATCTTTTACAGAAGTCCACGTGTCATGAGCAATCATATAATAGACTAGTTCATCTGCAATTCTGTTGATGACGATGATCGTGATACATGAGCTCACTATCCGATCATCTTTCACCCATGTGTCGTATTTGCCTGTCTTGGCAACCGGCTCTGACTCAAACAAAATATGCTCCTTATTATATCCTAACACAATCATCAGAAACACTCGCGACCATTTAGTGTAGTTGGTCTTGTCCAACTTGCGATCAAGCTAAACAAGAGGAGTAGACAGTCTCTCCCTGACACTCATGGGGAGGGGGCTGATTGCGCGCAATATTTGATTAGGGGGTCAGTGGTGGTGCTTGGGAGCAGTGAGGTGGCTGTGGTTGGCTTGGTTTTGAGGAGATGAGGGCTTGTAGAAGGGTATGGAGGGGGCGATGGCTACGGTTGGCGTGGGGTAGGAGGGTAGGAAAGAGGCTGCAACAGGGGCCCGGAGAGGGGCTATGCTAGGGTGGAGAGGCAGTAGAGTTACAATAGAAGGCGACTCGATACTAATTCAACAAGATTACCCTAACCTTTAAGTAATAGCACTCAACATAAAAAATTGTTTAAATGCAAGATCTATTTTTTAAAAGAAACAGCATAACACAGATTGAAGTTAATAATTTGTTAATAATTACGACAAAGTTGAATATACAATAGATATATATGTCATGAGATGGGAATTTGATATGACAGTGTAAGTGCTCGTCCCTGATTACAAACAAAATTTACTGAGCAGCATTTTCTTATGAAATTGCTTACAAACGTCTAAATTTACAATTAGATCCTAGTAACTTATTCTCTCTCTATTTGGAAGAAAAATAAGGAAACATTCATTTTCAGAGTATAAAACTGTAAACAAGCTTTGCCACAATGAAAGTAAATACTGAGGAGTAACACAAACAAATTACAAAATATCATAATATTTCAATATGAAATTATCAAGAAATAGCATAAGAAAATCATGCTGATGTAGAACATAGAGCTGTAGCAGCTGAAGAACTGGTATAATTATGGTTGACTGCTTCAGATTGATTGGAATCATAAACCACAGACAGTCAGATGAAGTTCACATGAAGGAAAAACCAAATAAAACTCAACCAAGAAAAGTAAAAACTAATCCAGTCAAACATTGCTTTGTTTTGCTTTTATTTGATATGCAGGCAAACAAGATGGAGGCAATGACAAGCCAATTTCTGCATGATCAAAAAAATTCAGGCCAAGCAGAAAGCAATCTCTGAATCCTGCAAATCAGTCTGCTGCGCAAATAGTTGCCGTTCACGAGACAATATGGTAAACTATCAGTTATACATAGATATTATCTCCGGATAAAATTGGACTATATGTAATGAGATAATATCTATATATAGCTATCAGTCAGCAAGCGAATCATGGACCGCGGACTGGGTTGAAGCAGAAGCAACCACCCATCTGGTCCTCCGGAATCATTCCCCCTCCCTTGCTGGTGTCGATTGCCTCCAAAAGCCTCACAACCTCGCTCATCTCTGGCCGCTTCTCAGCATTCGCATCCCAGCATTTCCGCATGATGTTAGCCAGGGAGTTTGGGCAGCAACGAGGAATCTCTGGTCGCAAATTCTGCAGATTTAACGAAGTTCAGCTGATTTATTTAAGTAGGTCTAAAACTGCAAAGCAACTTTTGATAAATGGAGAAAGGGTGTTGAGTTATGAAATGTAATTCATGTTACATGAGAAATTAAACCAAGTCGCGTAAAATCTCTCAATAAACATCGCATACAATAACATATTCGATGTCTTAATTAATATCAACTGTATGCATGTCCATCATCTCTTTGTGTATCAAAAGACCATTGCTACAGATATCAACCAAGTATTTCAACCCAATCCCTTGTCGGATATAATCAATCATTTTAAAGTTCACATAAATATATCCTGTCTTCTCTTGTATTAAAAAACATTGTATATTAGTTGCATCTAAATTATATGGCTATTAACATACAGGGGCTACTGCAGAACTTGGAGTTTTGCAGAAATTTAGACTTGTATTAAAATGCTTTCATAGGATACAAACTACAAAATTACATGCTGATTGGAAGGTGGTGTGGGGTAAAACATTTATATCTCCACAAATGACATAATGTAGTCAAACTATGACTACATACATATATTAAGCTTAGTAAAGATATTAACGTTCGTTTCATATTAGAAAGGTATTGAATAAAAGATCGTGAATATCAGAACATCAAAACGATGATAACAATCCTTGGCGACATTAGGTCGGCAACGAATACTGAACAAGCTTTTGGTTCATAAGGACCCAAGTTCACATAAAAATGTTTAGAAAGTCCCCTAAATATAGAACATCTACCTAATTCATTAGCATACCAATGCCATCCATGCATTAAATGCAAAAAATATGCAAGAGTCGAAACCAGATAAACTAACCTGCATAACCACCGCAGACGAGACTTCAGCAAAGCTCAAATCGGGATATGGCATATCACAACAATAAATCTCCCACAAGCATATTCCAAAACTGTAGACATCACAGCTTCTGTTGTAAGGCTTTCCCTCGAGAACCTGTACACAGCGATCCTTTCCATTTATATTTTCTCAATGGTAATCATGTTAACACATGTTTATTTAACCATAAACAAGATGTTTATTTATCGATGAATTTGTCAAATTTTCTGAAAGCAAGAACCTCAGGAGCCATATATCCAAGAGTGCCCGTCTCTCCAGTCATATCCTTAAGGTTCTGTGCCTCAACTCGTGCAACACCGAAGTCTGCAATCTTCAGATTTCTATGGTTATCGAGCAGCATGTTCTCAGATTTGACATCACGATGCACAATTTTCTTGGAGTGGAGGTAGCTCAGCCTGC
Organism: Ottelia alismoides; assembly: GCA_037367405.1. Taxonomy (NCBI): domain Eukaryota; kingdom Viridiplantae; phylum Streptophyta; class Magnoliopsida; order Alismatales; family Hydrocharitaceae; genus Ottelia; species Ottelia alismoides. The sequence goes on from JAZKJV010000662.1 coordinate 647,535, forward strand.
AACACACATGCAAAAATGGGCGTCGTTTTTGGTAAAAAAAAGATCGAGTTGAGCATTAACTAAGGACCATAGATCAACTTACCCCCTGGAGAGGTCAAGTGCTAGTTGGATCACGATCCTATAAGCAAGTTTCTTCCTCCTATTTCTTATTAGATATTGCTTCAGCGTTCCCCCTGGAAGATATTCCACGATGACGCAACATGCTCTAGTTGGAAGAGAGGAGTAACTGCTGCTCTGCGAACTATTTTCTGGCATCCTAATTTCCGAGGTTCCCATTGAAGCTCCAACAAACTGCAAAAGGTTTTGTTTCTTACAATCTAGATCAATAATATTAAGGAAGAATGGGATATAATGAGATTCAAACAATTCTTATTCGCAATTATTTGGCTACATTTCGAATCGATCATGACAGAACAAATACAATGAAGCTGGAAAATGGTGTTAATGTGACGATAGTTTCTATTGTTATCCACGCAGGGAAATCCCTTCCATTTGTGCTAGCAGCTGCGTATTTAGTGATCATGGTTACACGGCATATTTTGCGGAAACAAGAACATACAAAATGGCATATAAAGTAATATAATAATTTTGGATTACTTAATATACGTATATGGAGAAAATGATCCAGCTACATGCATGAACCTTCACTGACAGTATCGGAATAAATTTAAGAATCTCATGAATCAGCCAAGATCCACACTTGGATGTCCTTTTTGGTTATCTCTTCAGATGTTCATATACAACTAGAACGTGGTCATTAAATCTGGACTTGTCGTAAGGGACTTGAGATGAACTAGTGCCCCCTTATGTTGACAAAGTAACCATGCCTCCTTTACAACGTGCTCTAAAACTATAGGCATTTAAGGGCATGAAGATGAAAGATCAAAGCATGCCCTCCATGTCATACATGTGCTATACAACACAATTAAGAATATGCGAGTGCTAAGGTCACCGCCAACCAAACACGTGTCACTACCACTCACGCCATTCAATTACGCAATCGCCTGGTACATTGACATACTAAGCTCACCTTGGTAACATTAGGGTGATCAAGCTTATGCCAAACTGCAACCTCCTGTCGGAACGATACTCGTAAAGAAGAAGCTTCCGCCGCGGATATCATGCCATCCTCTCCCCAGTCCAATATTTTCACTAAATAAGTAAACAGACCAGAACCAATCTAAGAAACATTAAAAAGATTCAACCACAATAAAATCTACCTGTAAAAATACAAAAATTTTGTTAAGTAGAACATTACACAACATCTATTAACGGTGGAAAAACAATATTCAAAGGTCAATAACACAGAGAGAATGTAAGAAAAAACCATTAGTAGCAGATCCACAGGATAATCCAACCAACAAGCCACTTAAAGATGAGGCATAGATAGATGACAAAAATAAAATATAAACATATGAAAGATCAGCAGGAGGAAGATGACATCCAAACAAAGAAATGGACAAGATAAGATGAATCACCTGCAACTTCCTGTCCATCATATACACCTCTATACACAGTACCATACGTCCCCTTGGCCACAGAGTACCTTATGTCCACCTTAGACATGTCGATCTCCCATTCCTCCTTAGGCCTCGAGACCATGCTGGTGTTCCTTGACCATACCTTGCTCAGATGCTTCTCCAACTGGATGTCGAGGCTCTTGAGATCGATCCTGTCAGCCCTGAAGATCATGTCCTTGCTGCTGATGCTCCCAACCCCCTTAGATTTGGGGGGCAACGCCATGGACGCTTCACTTCTCTCTTCCTCTCTGCTCTTGCAATCCATTCTTTCCTCACAGCAACGAAGGGAAGTGCAAGATTTTTGGATCCTAAAAAAAGGGGGGTAAGACCGCTAAAGAAGGTCGGCCATCCCCATGTTCATATTCGTTCACCTCGTGGAGCCAAGGAGAGCAATCAAAACGTGCATAGACGCAAAAAGGTCCGTCCTTTATTGCCGAGGCGCCTCCCATAAGAGGGTTCTACGGTTTCAAATTGGGAAAGATTTCATTCCCGATTGCAAGGAGTGAAGTGAAGCCCCAAAACATCGAGACCCACAAAAAAATGACGGATCTTTTTGGTTGCTGGAGGCAAAATGCAAAGAACCCACCTTCCAAATGGGATCAAGACCGGGTTTTGAGGGGATGGCACGAGGAATGGAGCGTTACCAAGTGAGGGGGAGGTGGTCGACAGGAGGGGAGATGGGGTGAGGGCCGGGTTGAATGACCCCAAAGGGGAGCTTTGGGGCCACAAGGCGTGGCTTTGAAGCATTGGGCGAGCGAGGGAAAAGGGTGGCGTGCGGAAAGCGAGAGCTTTGCGTCACCACAGAGGGACAGGGGGACACCAGCATAGGAAGGTTGGGGTAGTTAGAGAGAGGAGGAGAGAGAGTGAAATGGGAGGAGGAGGAGGACCCATTCAACCCATCAAAAATCACCCTCTCTCCTCTTATTTTAGGCTTAGCTCCCACTTTTTCAAGGTACCTGTATTGGGGAAAGGTGCAATATGACATGCTTTGCAATTGCAACCCCAAGAAAATGATAAAAACCTCATGGGTTAGGGTAAAAAAGATAACAAATTATAGGGATGCATATTGCCATATATGTGGGCATCTTCAACCCCTTAGATCCATTATAATTAAGACATGAAATTTCTAACTTAGGAAACTTTGTTCTCCATATACTGGAGGTTCCTTGAATGCCATAGCCATTATCATATAACAAGCTAAATTACTTTCCTATGAATTCTTGAGAAAAGATTTAATGTTTCTACATGCATCTATTGCTTCTTGATGTGGTAGTTCATGTTCGAATCTATATCAAGCCTAAATGTAGTTAGAAGATAGGCAATGGAAGTAGAAGTGTGGCGAGTGATCTTCCTCTTCGTCCCATACAAAACACATGGAAGATTCTATATGCATCTACTTATAAAGTCCTATCTAAGTATGAAATTAATTCTAGAGATAATGACTAAATTTAGGAACTTCAATTGTGAAGGGAGGTTTAAACTCGCACTTCAGGAAAATGCAGAAAGAATGATATAAATCCAAATAAAACATAATGCTCATTGCATGAGTGATATGGCAATTATTGCAACGTGAAGCCATAAAGGTATGTAAATGATTTCCACGTCGTTTTGTGAGTCGCACAAGTAAGGGATTGTTACCTTTGATGCATGTAGCCTCTAATGAATGTGACATCATGAATCGAGTTCAATAGATGATGATGCACACACAAACATGAGGATGAATTGTGTAACTCTTGCGAATCTGTGAGAGATGATTATTTCCTTCTTATTGTCTCCATGACGATGGTGATCAAGAGATTATCACTATAGTCTCCTCATTGTATACTTCGTCGCACAAAGTCCCTTTCTTCTCGAGCTCGAAACGCAAAGAAGATGATCTGTCTTCTAGTTGTGCATGACAATGGGAAGAGGAGAAACAATGAGGGTACAAGCATGGGGATTGAGAAGGAATAATATATGCTAGAGGCCATAGAGAGGAGATGTATTATGAGTCTTTCTATGAGGCTTCTCTTCTTGAGATTGAGATGCATCACAAGGAGGTCCTCTATTCTCTTTTTTATAGGGAGGCATAGTGGACGTCTATACACACATACACACAAACACCTACACACTAAGTGAGAGAGAGAGAGGATGCTATCCTCTTTTGGACTCCTATGAAGATTTGGTGGAGCTTTGATTTCAATCGATTATCTATTTATAGAAATGAAAATCATTTATCACATGAAAATAATTTGCATATTCTCTCTCAAAATGCAAATCTTATTCACATTAGACCAACATAATCAAATGTAAATCCCTTTTACATTTAATTAATGGTATCTGAATCCAGTTCACATTAACATCAATATATATGTGAATCATATTCACATAATTCCTAATATTAAGTGTGACCACATTCACATTATTTCTAATAAAGGTGATTCCAATTTGAATTATTTCTAATATATTAAATGCAAATCATGTTCACATTATTATTCAAATTAAATGTAAATCATATTTTCATTGATTCTAATTAATGTGAACATATTAACAACATTCCTCAATATTAAGCATGAAGCACATTCACAGTAATTCCAATGAATGTGGATCATATTCACATTTATTTATGTCCATATGCGTGAATCAAACATCCAATCATAATTAATCGTATGTATGACTCCTAATCCTATTAGGATATATGTGCTTCATTAGCAAGTACTTGGAGATAAATTCCAAGGAGACCTAATATACTACGTATAGAGACTTGATATTAGATTGGATCTTAATATCGTGATATTCAACCACTTGAGCTATGTGATTGAGTCAGATACTAAACTAATTCTCCAATTGACGTCAAATAATTTATGATCAATATACAATTTTTTAGATCTAAATGTGATTATATGAATTGAAATTTAATCCAAATAAATCTCATTCATTTGGCTTTAAGTTGATTCATCAAAATCCATCTGGTTTCATCATTTCATGGATATTCACATTACTCATGAATTCTACACATGAGGAATGATTATCATGAAGTATTTATCCCATATTTGATTATCTCCTTATATGTTTTGTTAGTTGATTTTTGAATTAATTATTAAGCGATAATATAAATCATATACTTTCCAAAAAAGCATATGTTAATATTCTCAAATGAATATCATGTTTCCTAAATGGGATGACCACATGTGGAATTCGTTGGGGCTCCAATAACTCATACGTGAGCTCTTGTCTTACAATTCATTAATTATGAACATGCATGATTCCTTTGAGAGAGACTACACCTCATATTTACTTATATACATTCTTATCTCTATAGACCATGTAAGGTCATTGACCTATTGATTTGCTAAATGTGCATACTCAAATACGTAGACATGTATCTTTCTCAGGTCAAAATATACACATACATTTTGTGATAGTATATGATACGGATCTTAGTATCTTGATCTCGCCAAGTTAACTCTTTTAACTTGAATTATGTGACACCTAAGAATCTCTATTCCTATATACAATCCATGCATAAAGAGTGTCCGTCGGATATCAGTCTTTAGAGAAGATTGACATCTCTCCTCAGGCTGAAAATCTTCTTTGAATATACTTTGTGATGTGTCCTTGATCTAACTCTTTCCGCATCAGTCTCTATGATCTAACTATCTAGATCAACAACGTCATGATATCTAAAATGGACATATTATTGTCAGGGACCTTAATAATAATGCCATCATAATTATGTTTTATTTCTGATTTGAATGATATAAATGCAATAGTATTTATTTAATTATTTCAACATGGGCTCACATATCCAATAATCTACCAGTAACCCCAAAAGTCATTCATGGATTACCTTTAAACCCACACTTACATGCTAAGTATATGCATATTCATTCAAATAGTTTATCCAACTGATGACTCACTCTATCATTATAGATTATGCCAAATTTTACTAGAAACTTGTATATCTCATGGAAAAAGTTGATGCATGTAATGCAATTAACACTAGGTTTTTTAATCAAATAAGTAATGCCTCCCGGATGCAGTCCAAAATTTACGGTCCATATGCAATCCAAAATTTTCAAAGGGTTCTCGCATGATGGACTCATGCGAATAAATAAGTTATTCCAAAGGAGGTCACAAAGGAAGTTGCGAATAGGTAGTGGGAATATTGGTATTTCGACTGGCAAATTGATGATGATAGTAGATGTGATGGCAAGAGACAACATGGATTGGAGAGCAAGCAAGGAAGATCGAGAAGACAAACTTTAAATTATGGTATTCAAGTAAAGAGAAGGGAAGAATTGTTGTTGGGGTGGCTGTTCATAAGGATTTGAAGGATAGTGTAGTTGAGGTGCAAAGATTTGGGGATCGGATTATTTTGATAAAATTGGTGCTCGAAGAAGAAATTCTTGATATCATCTCAGTTTATACACTGCAAATTGGTTTAGTGGAAAAGATCAAACAAGTATTTTTGGGAGGATTTGGATAAGATTATGCAAGGAATCCCACAAAAAGAGATGATTTGCCTAGGTGGAGATATTAATGGACATGTGGGAAAGGATGCTTTAGGGTATGCTAATGTTCATGAAGGTCATGGATTCAAAGATAGAAATGAAGCGAGGAAGTCATTCTGGATTTTGTAACAGTTTATGATCTTTTTATAGCAAACACTCTCTTCAAGAAGAGAGAGGAGCATTTAATTACTTATAAGAGCAGTCTGACTAGAACACAGATAGATTACTTTGTGTTGAAGAGATGAAATCGATTGTGTTGCAAAGATCGCAAGGTAATCTCAAGAGAAAGTTCGACAACTCAACATTGCTTGTTAGTCATGGATGTACAAATAAAAGGATTGTTCCTAAGATCACTAGAACTAGATGGTGGAATCTTACATTGAAGCTGTCAAGCTTCAGGGAGAAGGTTTTAGAAGCCTTTTCTTGAGTTGTGAAAAATTCAAAAATTACCATCAGTTAATTTGATGAAATTAATGTAGATATCCATTGTAGTCGGGCAATCACAAGTCAATCAAAAAGGCAACTTAGCTAATATCCAATTAAAGCGAGCTGTCAAATTTATTTTGTTTACTTGGGCAAGCCCAATATCGAACTCAGGGAGGCCATTGTCTCCTTAGTTTAGCTTTTAGATGATCCAGATGCTAGGTTTTGAAACGAGCATTTTTTTATATTTTTATGCAATTAATGATGAAAATTACGATTTTGGCTAAGTTTAGGGGCTAAAATACAAATTTCAATCAAATGATGTCCAAAAATCCTAAAACTTGGTCAGAATGTTAAAAAAATGAAATTAAGCTATTATAATTTTTTTTGATTTTATATGCAAAATGAATTTACTACGAATTAAATATGCAGACTATGTGATTTTAAGTAATTTAATTTTAATAAATAGCAACCCTAATTATTTTTTAGAAATAAAATTATAATAGATAGGTCTATATGAGAGGTATCCAGATTAACTTTTATTTCTTTAAAATACTAAGTATACAATCAATTAAAAAATCAATAGCTTTCCTGCTTTTAACCTAGCTTCAAGCTAACTGCACAAATTTTGTTATCATCAAAATATACATATTCATGCATGAACTAATAATCTCCCCTTTTTTTGGTGATGACAAAACATTATAAAGTGTTTACAAAAATAATATTCATGTGAAATCAATTTGAAAATATTCTCTCTCCTCACGAAAACTTTAGGAATTTTTCGTAAACACTTTTCTCTCTCCCTTTTGGACATAATAAAAAGTTACCAATCATAGATTGATACCAAAAGTTAACTAAAGATTAATTTTGTTAGAGAGATGGATAAAAATATATTTTTCATATTTTTCTTTGAAAATATTTTTTTAACTAGAGTGCCCCCTAAAACTAGAGTTTCCTTTAGAGATAAGAGTTGAGGGCTCATTGTCAATGCATGCTTAACTTAATAAATGAAATAATAAGTCACCTAGTGTCTTTAGTGGTGGACTTCTCCAATCTTGATGCCTTCTCCATGGTGGTGACATCCATCGATGGTTTTGAAAGTTATTTGGTCTGGGTGGGGTCCATCTTAGATGTCAATATGGTATCCCCATTTTCTTTTTTCTTGGACCCCGTAACGTGGAAAATTTTATTTTGGCATCCTTTCTTTTTCGAGTCCTTGATGGTGGCTGCAGTGAATCTTTCTTTACTCAATTCCATCCTCCTTTCTTAAAAAACCTAGAGCTAGAAGCATTATTTTCTACTTTCCCTTTCCATTTTCATTAGCACGCAAAAGTAAGATCAGTAATTTCTTTTTCTAAATAAGTAATATTAACTTTAAAACTATCAAGATCTTGTTTTAACAAGTTATTTTCTATTTTCGGAGTATCTAGATGATTTAACAAGAGAGATATATTATCTACTAATTTCCTATTAATATTTTTAAGAGAATATACTTCCTTTTCAAACTTCATACCATGTGTAAACAAATCTTGTGAAATATTATAAAGTTCATCATAAAAAAATTTACTTACCTCATTATAGATGAGTCAGATGAGTCATATTTGACCAGCCCAACTAATCTTATGCATGCTCTTTTATTATCCTCTTCACTGCTACTTGAATCATTCCAAGATGCTTGTATGTCTTTCTTTTTGAGCTTCTTATCAGATTTAAAGTTCTTATTTAGAGAAAAAACTCCTAAATAAAGTCATTGTAAAATTACAGTACTAATTTTCCTCTCTAACTATTGCAGGTATATCATATTTTTTATGGGTCATGCATATTGCATATAGTTTATACATAATACAATCTTTATACGAGTTAACTCCATTGCATTTGATGAATACAACATGCAGTTGGACTAAAAAAATTTGAAGTCCTCTGTCCAGAACTCCATTTGCACTCCTCACACCATCTTGTCTCACATTTGTCTCTCCCTGGGTATTGCTTCTCGACCCTGCAGCTCCTGCCCTTTCTAGTCACCATCTCGCCCTCGCATCGCTGCCTCCGATGTCAAGGAAGTGCTTCCACTTGCTACGTTACCTCCTTCGACGTCAAGATGGTGCTTCCACATGCTGCATCGCATCCCTATCACCATGTTTTGTTCCAGTATCTTTAATTTGTTTTCAAATTAGGATTTTGTATTTTTTTAAATTTTATTCATTATCTTATTTTTTATAAGTACCAGTTTGTCATTTATATGCACCAAGGTCTTGTTGATGCATGTTCAATGGCTTCCATATATGGCATATTTCAATTAAACAGTGGTAATGACGACTCAAATAATCCCATATTGCGAGGTCTAGGATTACGAATGTCTACGTATTTTGGGGAGATGTTAGATTTGATTTGCCAAAAATTTTCATTAGATAGGAGCTATAAAAATATCGAGATATTCCACCGTGTTCCTATGGAACGGGACCTGGCATAATGTTGACATCAATTACAGATGATTATGATGTCCATGGTGTATTTCTTTACGCTAAGATGATCAAGGAAATCATCGTCGATTGAGATGGTAATGGAGACTGATTGATTTAACATCCAATCAATGTCCACACTACTATTAGTGAAGCGATAATGAGAGTAATAATATTAGTGAAGCGATAATGAGAGAAGCCAACCGTGTTCTAGATGATCATCCATCGCGGGTTACTGACAATGAGGTAGAGGATGAAATTGACGAAGAATTTGATACTGATGGTGTGAATGACCAACCAACCCCGACTTAATCAGTTGATCACATTATTGTCCTGTTTAGACCATTTTATAATGTCAGAGGCAATGACGGTCTTGCAAATTTTGAAGATAATTTTCGAAATCAAGGTGGCATTGATAACATTGGTCAAGACTTCGTAAGGGTCACACTTTCAAGTTTAAAGATGATCTACTCTATGCAGTGAAGAAGTTCTATGCACTGCCCCACTACAACTTCATGATCAAACAATCTACGACCTTGGTTCGATCCATCTTGTGCACGATGGAATGAAAGAGTTTTATCTAGTTCTTGTATGGGAATTTTCATAGATTTAATTGTGTGTGGGTGATTTCTAAGCTTAGTGGTCCACTCCTCCATCAATCCATTTGTTAAACATGATCACCTACAACTTGACTGTATTTTCATGGCTGGATAGTGTTATGCTTGGTGAAAGATAGCCACATTGTTCAAATATCCACTCTAAGGCCTTGTTTGGTTGGAGAATAAGCCCTGGAATAAGGGGACAATTCTCCTCCCGACACGGTTCGCAGTGGTACGACTTTTCCCCATTATTCCATCTTATTTCACTCTTATTCTTATATTTATCCCACCTTACCTACCTTTATTTCACCTTATTCTCCTTATTCCTATCCTCCAGCCGAACAAAGAATAGACCCTTATTCTCCTTATTCCCCATCCTTATTCTTGCTTATTCCCGAACCGAACGAGCCCTTAGGGAACACATTCATGAGATATACAAGTATTGGGTTACAAAAAAAGAGTGTGGGATACTAGAAGAAAAGAAATTGCAATGGTTTTCGACGAATTGAAGAAATCTTACGAGGAGATGCCTTGCTCGTTACATGCATTTAAGGTTGCCATTGTAGAGACTAAACTGAAATCACATACACGGAGCATCCCAACCCGAGGAAGCATCATTGTCATAGATTTCAACAATGTTTTTGGACGTTTGGTACATGCATTCAAGACTTCAAGTTTTGTAGACCTATGATTAATATAGACGGCATACATTTGTATGGGATGTACAAGAAGAAGCTATTGATTGCATGTGGCATTGACGGTGACAAGCACACTATCCCACTTGCTTTCCCAATCATGGGCTATGAATCTAGGCTGAGCTGGAAATGATTTCTTTCTCTTTCACAGATCAAGGTTGTGGGGATGTATAATAGACCAATTTGTAATCTATAAGACGATTATCCAGGGATAAAGTCTGCCATAAATGGTATTGATGTAATTTCATTCTCCATTTTCATACGGACGTTATTTTCCACGGCATGTGATGAGCAACTTCAACACGGGTTTCAGGAACAAGTCAATGAAAACACTCATAATCAGCATCATTTCAAACATACTTGAAGAAGTTTTCCCTACTTTATGAGGAAATTACACGAATAGGATCCTAATGCCTCCAGATGGTTCAGAACACATGATTGTCCATGCAATTGCTATCATCTCACATAGATGTTCTAAAATTGATACGTTCATTGGTGAATGGTAGACTTGGGAGTACCAACTAATGGTGTGCTAGGGGAAGTTTTTCCATGTAGAGGATAAGAATTCATATCCACTCTTGTCTTACTCGGAATTAAGATTCAATACAAAGATGTGAAGTGAAGTAAGTGGAGATTGAGGTCTACAATGATTCACAATGAGACGGATAGTAGAGAGGTCTTGTATAAAAATACATGTGATTTATGTGGAATTGTGGGCCATGGCAAACTCCAATGTCCCAATAAAAACTCACAACCATTATCATCCACAACACTGCCTAGTATAGCCAGTAGAAACAAAAATAAGTGTGGAATGCACGGAGAGTAAGTAGAAATGGTTTTAAATGAATGTTTCTTTTAGTTTTACATAAATTTACATGTTTTGAATTGCATATGAATCCGGGACCCTTTGACACATTTGTATTGACTTAGTAGGAGTGACATTATTTGCATCATGTATGGGATAGCATTGTAAGTGCATTGATTTTACATAATTTATCATCTATTGATTCTTTTTATTTGTTAATAAAGGTTGCATGCAGGCTATTGCATGCCTTCAATGTCGACGATTCGATACCTTAGTTTGACATGATGATCGCATTCGACCTTTCATTGTTCAGGCTAGTTTTGTCGAGGTTATTGAGCTAGAGTTCATATCAGACCACATCTCATATAACAAACAACTTTAGTAGATCGATATTGACCGGAAACACACACTTCATATGGATAACATATAGATAGCAATCACAATTCAGGATGTGGCCGTGTTGATGGGACTGTGAGTTTATGGACCTGTGGTTGTTGATGGTATAAATACATGCAGAAAATGGGAAGATGGTTGCGAGCAGTTACCGTGAGTGCGACCTTCAGAGTCAGAGATGTGGATTCAAGGTTGTTGGCGATGTGGTTGTATGGGTATTTTTCACATTTGCTAGCTCATGCATGTGAGTCTTAAAATTGCAATCTCTAATTGACTCAAACTTTGATATATCCATCCAACTAAAATTATTTTTTATATACAACTATTTCGGGGCTATAATATGGATTAGAAGATAACGATCCTACCCATTATGAGTGCAGAGATATAGCTTTACAACCTAGGGTAGAAATGGAGCGATCACTGGTCATCAAATTTACAAATCAATTACCATGAATGAAGTGAATAATGAGAAGGGGAATATGAAAGGATAAAGAAGAAGGCATGGGTGAGTAAAAGTTTGGGACTAGGCTCGGCCCAGGGATAGGGATGTGGATGAGGTCATTGACGAGGAAAGCAACATGTTGCCAAAGATGTCGAAGTGGAAGGAGAAATTCCAGAGATGGATCATGTAACATCACAGGACATGGCAGGATACGTTGTCCTCGATTGCATGAAAGAGACACAATTCATTACACCCGCTATCGAGCTGCATGATGGGGAGATGACAACTCCATACGTGCCAAATAGTAACATGATGGGGGAAGGCACGGGAAGTTCACAAATATAAAGGAGTGATGAAAGAGATTGCCTAATTCCATTTGAACAAGGAGATGTTTCAAGAACATGTCGAAGGGGAAGGACGATATAAATAAGCTTTTGCAGTGAATCTAAACAACTGTATTAATTAACGACTTGATCCTTCTCTTTTTGGCAATGTATCTTGCGGTGGTGAATTCTTTCTAATCCGATGTGATTTTTTTGGACATAATATCTACTATGTTGTACAATTTGTTCACATATATGACCAGACTTACACTAGTTTCAGGGGTTCTACTGAGACACTGTAATCAGTTGTTTACCACGAGGATGCTTGAGACGCTCGTCAGCACCTAGCTCAGGGAGTCGCAGATGGCTCAGACCTCTCCCGAAAGTTGGATAGAGGGTCATCTGAGAGAGTTCTGACAAACCAAAGTAGAGTTCAAACTTGGGAACTGCCACCTCTGTATATGGGCCACCTATAAGCTCTTGTAGGGTCTACTACACGCCTTCTCTCACAGTGCCTGATTTGTCGTAAGTCCCAACTCCGACAAATCACCACGGAAGGAAGATGCAGCAGCAAGCGGAATGAAGGAGAAAGGGTTGTCCTCTTGTGTATAAGAATGTTAGGAATGAAAGTCAGTAAATGGATCCCGGAAGGTGAGTGCCTATCTGATGAATCATGTAAAGAAAGGCGAAGAGAGACATGTCTCATGATTAACTAGTTAGAAAGTAGCGAGGACTTTTGAGCCCTCATATATAGTTCAGTTCAAGTGGCGGTTGACATTTTGAAGGAGCAGTGGAAGCCTATAATCTAGTTGGGGAGGACAATTCTGACGAGGGGATGAGTGAGGGGAAGGATCCAGCTCAGTTGCTGCTTACCTGGTGCTACGAGAGCATGCTTGATCCTGTGTTTGGATTGATTGAATGGAAGTGAAAATATTTGCGAGCATTATATATTACTTTGTGGTGTTTACATGGATGGATGAAGAATAGTTGTATCAATCCTTATGTAAAAGCTCACAATTTTTTTACATAACATAGGGTTTCATTACAACTCTAATTGCAGTGCCTCTTTTTTTGAAGTAGTAGAGGAAATAATGACTCATATATATATCGCATACCTCTTATGCGCTACCGAATCACATCCAATTTATGCATTACCTAAAGTGCATTAAGTAGGCGTGATACTCTTACAGTATTTGAAGGAAAAATTGTTTGATCTAGATACCGAGTTTTCTTTTATGAATATACTAGCTAGGAATTTATCTCTTCTTCTTTAGATGAGGACAATAATTCTTTATGCGTCCCACCTTGTCACACTAGAAGCATTTGATAGCTCTTTCCCCTTTTCTCTTATTCTTAAGGAATGACTTGAATTGTTGGGTCATGAATGTAATGTTGTCATCGCAATCAGATCCTTCTTGTGCTTTCTTGTTGATTGCGATGGCCAGATTCTTGTGCAGATTTTCTTCTTTTTTCTTCCTATTCTCGGGCTTTGTTTCATATGAGTGAAGATTACCTATGAGGTCTTCCAGTGAGGTTGTGTTGATATCTGCAGATTCTTCAACAGTAGTAACCTTATGCTCCCATTCAATTGAGAGAGATAATAATCTTTCTAGGAAGTTCTCTAGGTAGAAATACTTTCCTACATTCCTTAGTTGATTTACCATGGCAATGAATCTGACATTTATATGCTTTATACTTTCTCCTCTTTATACTTTCTCCTATCCGCATCTTGAAAGTTTCATACTCTAGTGTAAGCATCTAAAACCGTGATTTCTTCACCTTGGACGTATCGTCATGGGTGGCCTCCAAACACCTCCATATTTCATATGATGTCTTCATCGTAGAGATTATTTCAAACTCTGCTTCTGATAGAGTACAATACAAGGACTTTGGTACCTTTGAGCTGAGAGCCATTTGTGCTAAGTCAACAACAAACTATCCTTTCTCCCTATCTTCAATGATTTTGAAATCCTCCGTCATCATGTTCCACACAAAAATCAGACAATTGAAGAAAGATGATCATCTTTGTAACATCCCAGTTTTATACCCTAGTCCATTATTAAGGAAAATTGTCCCGGCAACTTGTTGGGTTCGAGCCCAAATGAACCCATTGACAACTACCTAAAATGCTTAAGCTCAAGTTGTCAAGTAGCAATCCCCGCCACTTATAACCCGCTCTCACACTTAGTGATTTTCCAATTTGAGACTATGTTGGGGTGTTACAACCTCCTCTACTTATGTTCACAATGTCATCGTTGCGACATGACCCATTATTTATTCCCGATGACAATGGGGTTGCATGCTCCGGGTAACCTTTTTCCTCCTATCTCTTTATAGGGCAACCCTTTACACTATCAAATGAAAATCTAAATGGGATACTCCGGGTAATCTTTTCCTCCTATCTCTTTATTCCCAACATCGACATATTTTTGGGATTTTAAAGTGAGAATGTTTTTAGAAAATTTAAAAAGAAAATTTGAAAATAATTTTAGGTTTAAATCAAAGATGGACAATATATATAAGGAAACTTTATTGCTCAAAAATAGTGACATATGTACAATATAAGTGGTTTCTTTTATTGATTTTAAGTTTATTGATTTTTATATGAAAAATTCAAGTTTTCCTATATTTTTGTAGTTTTAATATATAGATATTATATTTGTAGGTGTTTTGGGATATGATAAAATACAGGTAAATATATATTATGCGTAAATCTTTTGTTTTTTAGGTGATTTTTTATTTTTATGATTTTCTGAAGGTTGGGGCACTATTTTATGTTCCAAAATTTTCAAAAATAGTAAAAGTTGATAAAATTGGGAACTAAAATTTTGAAAGATATAGTCCTAAGGATAATGAATCTATCATATTATTACGTCATAAAAAAGATATGATATGTATGCTAGTCAAATCTAGGAAGGCAATTTAGAAAAATTCTATAAAACACGTGATAATAGTTCTCAACAAAACTGGGCAAGTATATAGATATAACAAGGAATTTCAATCAAGCCAAAACGAGCTCCAAATTCTATGCATATGAATATCTTGCAATAAATTAGTACACAATAGTCACTTGATCAAGTAATTTTTATAAATCAAAATTAGCTCGAAAATTAGTCGCACGGGGGATGTTAGCCGAAGTGAACGAGACCAGATGGGGAAAACATCATCGGAATCGAGAGCCACATGGGGTAGGGAGTGCTACAACATGAGGGGGATGGATGCTGAGGGAGTTCATCACCTTAGGTTGGGTATGCAATGGAAGGGAGGAAGGGATGTAGGCAACACCGACTGATCTTGGCCGTCGGTGGAACTCCGCATGTCGATGACTTGCAAGGAGGTGTCCGTCCTTGTCCATTGGATTATGAAGATTCCGGCTCCAAGGTAGGGTGGAGAGAGCTGAGACCGGCTCCTCTGTTAGTCTGTTGTACAGCCAGAGCCGCCCAATTAAAATTACAAGGTTCATATGAATTTCTGTTTTTGGTGGCTCTACTGCGGGAAGTCGATCGTCTACTGTAAAGGGCAATTGCAGCAGGTGCTGTAAAGGGCGGGAAGCGTCGGATGAGAATTGAGCAGCCCTCTCAGAGGGGCGAGGATAGTGGACGTACATCTCGAGGCCGAGAATAGGTGATCGGACGGCTGTAGGGTCTACAGCAAAGTCTGCTGCAGCAGACCCTACAGCAGAGGATCCTCTCTACATTGTGTGAACCGCTTGATACAGCAGACTTCTGAAATACAGCAGACGATCCGCTCTGGGAGAGAGCTTAGGTCCTTGTTTCGGCTCCATTGATGATGGCCAGATGAAGGAGACATAGCTCTGCCTGTCAGCTCGTGTTCTTGAATGGTTGGAACACCTAGATTATTCCAACAGAGGAATAAATCCAGACCATAAAAAATCTACATACCTGCAAAAAGATTTGCTCTAAGAACACTAATAATATTAACCAAAGACCGTTGATATGAGTTCTAAGATAAATCCCACAAGTATAACAATCAGGATTATATCTATAGTTCAATACACTTCTTGGGATTCTGTCGGTCCTCTAAACCTTGAAATCCAAAACTAACAACATAGAATGGGTCGATGCATGGCCCGTAGGGAAGATGTTCAGAAGGGTCTAACTCGAATTGTTGTCTCAATCTGAGGTGAAAGATTACGGAAAGGAATGCTAAAGAAAGGTGAAAGGGATCAAGCAAAGTTGGGAATGAAACCACAGGGCGAGATGGGTATGGAATGGGAGCGAAAACAAAGGGTGACAACACAAGCAGAGGAATAGAAACAAAACACAGGAAAAGAAATGAAGGGGAAGAGAGATTATACCTGAGAAAATGGAGACAGGTTTGATGAGATTACCTGTGCTTTGGTGCTAAACGAGCACCATGGTTGTGGTCTCACCAGTTGGCGGGACTCCGAGAAGCTTCGTGTGCTCCAACGAAGAAGCTCACACGAAGGAGCTCTGAACGGAACCGGATCACACCGGCTGTGTTTGCTAGTTCGATGGTCGGCACCCCTTCTGCCTTGGCTATCACCCTATGGCTTAGGACTGGAATTGGAGGATAAGCTAGAGGCACTAATGACAATAAAGCACAAGAATGGAGCTATGGGAGAATTTATATGATCAAGATGGACAAGTGAGGGGCATGAAAATGTGCTTTGGAGCTCGCTCAAATGGTTGTTACCGCGACGAGGAGGACTTGGTGGTGAAATGCGAGGTGAACGAATGGAGGTATAGACCATGGTTGGGTTAGAATTTTAGGAATGGGTTTAGGATGGGGATGTTGACTGCAGGTCAACGATTGGAAGGAGATGGACGATTGAGTAGCGCGGGGGAGCGAATTGGAGCGCACCGTGCGACACCTGGACCAAGGTTGACCGGGTCAACAACGGGTTAGTGTGAAGGGTGTGCATAGGGCTGCTAATTGAACAGAACATGTTCGTATTCGATTAGAGTTCGTTCGATAATAGTTCGAAAATTGTTCGTTCATTACTTAATGAACTGAACATGAACTTTAAAAATTTAGTTCGATAGCTTAATGAACCGAACATGAACATAGTAGAAGTTCGTTCGATAAATGTTCGGGTTCGATAATATTTATTTATTATATGTTTGTGTGTGTATATCATTGAATTCGATAATATACACGTGTTAAATATAGTGAAGTTGCACTGAAAAATCAAGATGATTCTTCTTTATTCATCATCAACAACACATTTCTTTTATATCAAAAGATCAATGATATATTTTTTATCCTATCATATTTTTTTATATCACATTTCTTTATTCATCATTACTCTCTCTTTCTCATTTCCTATTCATCTCCCCAGGCCCATGGTCGAGCACTGCCGAGTCCAAAGGCTTCCAACCCTAACTTTTCCCACTCGTTCTCTAATCTCAACAACGCTCGCGCCGCCTACCTTCCTCCCCCTTCCCTACGCCATCCATCGTGTCCCCATCTGGGCATCTCCTCCACACCTTGACTCTCATGCGGCCACAATCCTGCGCACGTCATCGGCCTGCCCTCCCTCCCGCATGCGTCGTCGGCCGGCACCCGCCTCTCGCGCTCCAAGTGCAGGTAGTAGCCATGCCCCCGTGCCCCTGCCTCCCTTGCTGCCGGTCTGCTTGTCTCCCTCATGATTCAGCTCCCCCGCGGCCACGCCCCCGGCCTCTATCGTACACTCCAAGTGCATGTAGCAACTGACCTAAACCCTCCCCTTCTTGTGTTGCCTTTAACAAGCAAGATATGCTGAGAATATGATATCATCGCAAACGAGCAAGATACGGTGAGATCATTTTTCGTGTCCTCAAGGTTTTCTATTTTTTTTCAATCTTCATTTATCTCCTGTTCACATTAAAAATTCCATATAATTAGAAAGATGATGATCTGTTTTACACATTCAATTCCATTCTGTTCAGTGTTATAACGAGGAGCATGCATGTCTCTGAAAATAAGGACAGAAAATCTGGGAGTGATTGTGCTCTCCTACAAATCTAATTCTGAGTATAGCAGGAAAACATATTGTTCTGAACTCAATCAACCTTGTTTGAGAGAAAGCGCATGGCCCATTGGGAAAGGAGTCTTCACTCCAAGGCTTCAATACGTGTAAGACCCCAAAATTTAAATCATATGGATTGTGTCAAGTGCTTCGATTTGGTCTTAGACTATTCCAGCACATTTGGTTTTATGCCAATGAGTCATTTTTGTAAATTATGAGCAAAAGTTTGCATTCATATGTTAGAAATGAACGATGCTAGTAAAGGGATGGATAAAGATTCTTCTTGATACAGGTTAAGGATTGTTTGAACTTGAAATATGCAAAAGTTTCAAGGTGCAAAAGGAGAAAATATAGTCAGTGATTACTATTGATGTTGATATTCAGCACACCACCCCAGAAATACAAAATGCTCATTATATAAATAAGTTTGAACTATCCACGTAGAGGATTGTTGCTGAAATTGGGCCCGTCTTATGATTTTGAAATTTTGAGCATGATATAGTGCTAGGATCATGTGGATTTCAGTAGAATGATTGTTTATTAACATCAATTTAAATGGATTTTGATAACTTTATTATGCCTGAACTTTTACGATATATTTATATTGATTGTGTAAATTGTAAAATATTATGATATTGAATACAACTAAAAATTCTAAACAACATACTATTCATAATATATTCAATTTAAGACTATCGAACTTTTTTATCGAACTTGAATTTCGAACTTGTTCATTTTAAGATGTTTAGCTTAAAAACACCGGTAACAAACTATTATCGAACCGAACTCAAATGTCCGTTATGAAAACGAACTCGAACTCGAACATAAGATACCGAACATTTATCGAACCGAACTCGAACTCGAACTCTCGAACTTCCTTAACGAACCGAACTCGAACTTAGGTACGTTCGTTACAGTTCGGTTCGATTAGTAGCCCTAGGTGTGCGCCACAAAAGTGGACTTTGGTGGACTTGGACATGTGTCAAGTGGTGAAAATCTAAAAAAAAAAAAAAATAAATTTAAAAAAAATAATAAAATGACTAAATCAAAAAGTGCTCAACATCTCTGTGTTGATGTGTTGATTTGAAAAGATGCTAAATCCCATAAGTTAGTTATTTTAAAGATTTTGTAGACTAAAATATATGGTTTTTAATTTATTGTATTTTTTTAATTTGTAGTATATACATATAATATTTGAGATTTTTACTCAACATACCCTGTAATCTTTGCCAATTACCTCCACGACTCGACAAACCTATTTTTTTGAAGCTCGCGAGGGTCCTTTTTTTAATATTTATATTAAAAATATTATAATTTGTAGTAGGTGATTGGCAAAGTTTATAGGGTTTACAATATTTATATTATAATTACACGATATATAATGCATGTTAACCTATTTTTTTGATTCTTATACTATTTGGTTAATTGCAAAATAAAATATGATTACTTTAGTTATAGATTTAAGGGATTTTTACCCAGCAGACCTTATAAATGTTTTAAAATGCCTCTACGACCTTTTGCACAACGTAATTACCCCATCGACCCTATAAATTATCCCAAGAACCCTCATGGACTTAAAACATATTCCCGGAGGGTTCATGGGGGTAAGAGTTGGAAAGTTTACGGGTTCGATGGGGGAATTAGGTTGTTTCAAAGGTCGTGGAGGTGATTGGCAAAGTTTATAGTCTGCCGGGTAAAAATCCCTAGATTTAATGCACCTATGTACAAGCTTTCCTTGTTTTTTTCTAGTTATACTATTTTTTGGGATTTTATATTTTAATGGTTAATTAGCTTATAAAAAATTATATTTACAAAAATATGAAGAGTTAAACTATATGAGAAAACTATTTACATAAAATGATAGATTTTGTATTTATGATGTACAATGTACAACATGAATCAACATCCTTACTTTTACCTATTACTTCTAATTGCCCTGAAAGTTATTTTGGTTTGAAGTCTTAAAGGAGTTTTACAGGTGTTTGTATGTAAGAGATATGCGCTTAAGGGGACTAACATATAGAGAATTAAGATTTAACTTATTCACCATATATAAATAGTAGTTATAATATTTTTCATGGGTTAAATTTAATATTATCCATAAGCACATCAGAGTTTCCATGTCGATTTGAATTTATATGAAATTATTATGAATTTGAGAAGGTTTTACATGCTATACACGTAAGGATATATACATCTGGTGCCATTTTTGGATTTTAAGAGAATATACATGTGTAATTTTTGGATTTTTTTCTGATTTTCCTTTTCTTATTTGTCGATCCGGTCGGACTCAAGTCTCTGAGGGATCATAAATAATTTATACATCCAAGTTCTTTCTTTTTTTATTAGACTGTACATATTTACATATGATACATTCTTTATGGTTCTTCTCTTTTTGGTCTGTTTTTTATTTTTTATTTGATTTTTGTGTGAACTGGGTGTTTTTATTCATGTAGAGGTATTCACACGAACATGGATTTAGCTTGAATTTACATGTATTTATTAAGGATTTGAAGCTAAGATGAAGTTATTGGATAGAATCTAGGATTTATCACCTAACGATTGAGTAGGCAGTAAGCTTCTTAAGGCCATTTGTATATATAAGATATATGTAAAATACTTGAAAATATGTTATTCTTACATAATGTGTGTGCGTGTATATAATTTGAAATATAATTTATACAAGTAAAAACCTTTTAAATGAATTACGTATAAGTTTGAAGACTTCTATTCATATATGCATAAGTTGTATATGCATCAATACTCCAACATATTATAATCCGACCATCAAGAGCATCTTTTCAAATTCATTACTGAATCATATACCTTTGATTTCAACCACAATCAACCGATCTCATCACTAAATTTCCATTACACTCAACAGCTCGATTCAAAATCTTAAATCATGGCCCAAATGTCATGTCACCTTGCAATTTATACGAGACATTTTTGTTTGTGAACAAATTGAGTCATTTATCTAATGAAGGGCTCAACTTACAACTTGAGTAATGTTTAATGGAAGAAGCATGGGTGCTGAATCAAGTTCATGCACATTTGGTTCATTGTCTACCTTGCTTTCAAGTGCGTGTTGTTAGCATTCACCTACTTTCAAGACCTACTATACGATCAACTTTTGTCGAGTCCTCTAATATCCCCTATCAACCATTGAACTGTCAGGGCTCACCTATTAGTAACTCACAAAAACCCCCTTCGACCTTTGTCCCTCAACTTCATAAATAAGTGCTTCCTCCTCCCCATCCCCCTCCCGTGCATTACTTTTATCGTCTATTGTTAGACCCTTTTTTTCCACGTAACAGTTGAAGGGACTTAAGAACTGACAAGGTGACAACTTGCAAATGATTTTTGAGGATCCTAGCCCGTTTGGTTACTGGGGTACCCCGGTGTACCTCGGTATATCCCCCTCCAAACTTGGGTTGGAATTCTATCACAAATCAAGGTCATATCACATCACATTCCTTATTCCATCCCTCTCCCAACCCTCATAACTATCCAAACACCTATTATTCACAAGTGGATACCCCAACCCAACCCATCCCACTAACCAAACAGGCCCTAAGGTGCGGTGGAGGTTATAGTGCAATCGTGAGTCATGACCATGCTCCTTACGGTGCATCGTCAAAGCAATGTTTAACTCACATGTCTTCTCCGGTGAGATCAAAGTTTCATTGTCACATATAGTCTCCGCCTCTTCTCCTTTAGTTGGATTCATTTTTTTAGTTGTCTTCTTTGATCACTAATTCACTTTAATTTGCATAAGGTTTTCTGTCATTTAATGTAACACACATATTTCCACCTACTTCTCAATGCATTAATAATAGAAGTTAGCTTAAATTTAATAGTGACCACATATTAATTAGATTTGATCTCTAGTTGGTTACTACAAGAAACTTATTCTAACTTTAAACTTTTGGTTTTGGAACTTTATGAATTTGTTTTAATTGATATTATATATATTGTGAAATTAATTAAAAAGAAAACTGATTTGTGCACGTGTGCCTCTCTGAGTTTTTGCAAATATAGTTATGCCTGCCTACCTTTTTTACAACATTAGTTGCTCCCTTGCTTTCTTGGGCCAATGGAAGCGATGCTCATTGATTGACAATCATATAGAGTGATATCTCTCCCTTGCATTATCATTCGATCTTTTTTCCTTCAATAAAAGCTTGAGAATGACAATCTCCTTCAATTTTAATGGCTAGAGGAAGGAGAAACTAGAGGTTAGGGATTAATAGGGCTGTGCATGGTTCACGGATTTGACGGTTATCCGAACTGATCCATATGGATCGACCCTAAACCAATTGTTATCCAAAGAATCACATGAGATCGGGTATCCAACCCTATTTGACCCGTGACATACGGAGCTCCGATCCAATGGTCTGCGGATAACCATGGGTCAACCCATCTCATAACTCCTTCAATCCGGACGATGCCTATGGGTCTACCTAGATGGTATCCAAGTGATATATATATATATATATGTATTTATTCTAAAATAGATATTGATATGGATGTCAAAATCTTTATAAAATAGATACAGATATATCCATTTCCGTTTATATTAAAATTGTCATGTGCACCAGTTGGCTCTATCAAGATAGAGGTTGGTGTGTCTTAGGTAGGGATGAAAGCGGATACGGATATATCCGAATATCTGCTTACCGTATTCGAAAAATTATTAGATACTGATATCCGTATCTGATCTGTATTTGAATATTAATCGAATACAGATCAAATATGGATATGGGTTTTAAAAATTTTCCGGATACGGATACGAATATGGTAGTGACTTGAATATCTAGATCTGAATACATTTATATATGTTTATTTGGAACATTTACTGGCAAGAACCCTATAATTTATTGGTTTGATCTCTAATCAAAAATATATTTATTAATAAGTAATTGATATTGAACTAATTTTCAAAAGTGACGGGCAATTTATGTTGCACATAATGAAATGTTTGATCATAATTTATATATGCCTTAAATCTTCTCCTTCCACGGCTCATAGATTCGAGAAATATTTGAATATCCTAAAGGTCGAAATTAAGGGAGTGAATTAGCAATATTTACGTAATATATTTTGCAGCGTCATTTTGATATATCTGTTTAGTTTTGTAGACCTTTGTGGACAGTTAATTATCGGTTGTTTGAGCCGAATTAGGATAGTGTAATAATGATAATCAATTTAATAACCGTCATTAGTTAATTTGCTTTATTTCGGATGTCGTAATACGATCAACTGCTAAATTTCACAAGAATATTTATTAGTGCTAAGATGGAAATAGGCATATCCGATCGGTATCCGATCCGTTTTCATCCCTAGTCTTAGGCGCAACAAAAACAGTTAAGATTTATGTCCGATCCGTCACCATATCCGACCTGCAAGCGATCGATAACAGTGCATGTTTCGGTAGTGATGCTTGGGTGGGATGGAGCTCCTTCGCCCACTGCTTTATTTCCCATATTTTATATGGAATTACCGCTCTTTTCATTCAAGGCACATTAATACATTCCTTATTCGAAGAAAAGGATTTTAAAAAATCACTAATTTAATCATAGTTAGATAAATAGAAACGTAGAATTCATGATTAAGAGATTTTATATTTGAACATTGGAGATGTTGAAATAGAAGCACGTGCCAAAGCGGTATCGATATGATTATCCCGATCTATATCAATATGTAAGTGTCAAATTGGTATATCCACGTCCATCTAGCATATTCATTTCACACATATTTTGACTTCGGACATTTAAATTTTAAAATATAATCGCAAATTTTGTAGTACTTGACTTTTTTTTGTCATTTATATTTTTACACGAAATCCTTTTTTGGAAGCTTTAACCAATTTTGTTTGGCGTGCATTTAATTCTTTTGGATCCACGGATACCCACGGGTAATCCGATATCCAATGCATATCCAATCTAATGGATAACCATTTTGATTGGAGCGGGTTGATCTGTTGATCCAAAATCATGGATCGGACTAGGTCAACTTCAAATGGAGCGGGTTTTCGCCCCACTAACACCCCTAGGGATTAACCTAAGGAAGATGAAGAAGAAGTGGAAGATTATGGGAAGGATATGATGAACAAGGGATTGAGAGTCAACGAAGAAGTATCTTAAGAGTGTTATGGGTGACAATCCCTACAAGGTGATGCTCAAAATCCTCTCAAACCTGAGTGGGATATCTTTGAATCACAAATTTTAGTTAATCCTCCAATTTCTAATGTCCATATTTCATGAAAATACACCAAGTCAATCCTTAACTCACAATCACTCATTCATGGGCTCATTAATTTACTTGCTATGGGTCAAATATGAATATAATATTTATTTCAAAAATTAAGGAAAATTCTAAATTTTGGGGAAGTTACATTTGTTACCATCCCAATCCTTGATGACAAGACTAAGATCATCTCCTAAAAAATACTTGTGACGCCTCCAAGGTCCAGATACTCAGCAATACACATCCACAACATACGATTCTATATTTGAAACACCAAATTGCACCAAACATGCAAGTGAATAGTAAAGAAGGAAGAATTGCATTTTTTGTTTTTTTTCATTCATACATCATGACCACCAAAAATTATACACAATGCTATAGAAGTATAACAACATGGATAGATACATCATCTTATTTCTCAAAAATAAGTACAAGTACAAAAAATCAAAAGAACAGGAACTCATTGTACCACAAAAAAGAGCAACAACAAAGTCAACTGCAGTTCGCTTATCGTTGTGGTTGTTGCTCCTGCAAACCTGTCGAATTCATGAAAATATGTTTATGAGCAAAGCACCCAGTACATATATAAAACAACTATAAATGTATTTAGAAAAATGTACAAGATACAGCTGTGAAAATCCAGAAAGTATAACCAACTTCCATGTTTCCAACATCCACTAATAAACGTAAACCTGCAAAGAAAATGTATTCCATGCTAGCGACTTCTACCAACTCGACTTATAAATTCAACCTGGATATGGACATATATTGAACAACAATTATAATTATAAAGAGAGTAGGACCACAATATAAATATAACCAATCTTCGTGGATAGTCTGTAGGCTTGATCCGAGTG
The DNA here is from genome assembly GCA_037367405.1 of Ottelia alismoides. Taxonomy (NCBI): domain Eukaryota; kingdom Viridiplantae; phylum Streptophyta; class Magnoliopsida; order Alismatales; family Hydrocharitaceae; genus Ottelia; species Ottelia alismoides. Next base: position 672,785 of record JAZKJV010000662.1, read on the forward strand.
AGACCTCACATTATGACAAGAAGAGGGGGTGCCTTTGTAGACATGCGATGGGGTACAATGCATCATAACTAAGTTTCCAACACGTCCGCTAGATTCACTTAACAAATTGTAGTTTTGGTTCTCAAATCCACATTCCATCGATAGAGTTCCTGATGGAAGGCACGATTTGATTCAATATATTTGATCATAGATAATCGTTACTAATCACATAATTTTACGGTTTTTTATTTAATATCTCAGTGTCTTTCCTCACCGAATTGAATCCGGGTACTTATATGTGGGATTAACATCTATAAGTATCTAGAAGTCACATCGTAAGAAAATATGATCTTGGACAGTAGTTTAATGCTGCGTAGGGTCAATACTTACACCCCTATTAGTAAAACACATTTTCAAGTTGAGTCACATAGATTCCATAGGCCTCATCGCCAAGCGGAGAACAAAGAAAACACATCACGCAACACAAAGCACAAGACGTGTAATCAAAGGCACATAGCCCCTCGATGCCATGGCAGAAAAATAACTAAGACGCTAAAAGGAACACTAAGAAGCGCACACAACACACAGTGAACTAAAATAGCATTAATCTCTCGATCAGTTTATCCAAACCTCTATCCGAATTTCCAAGGAAGCATGCTTCTCCTTGGAGCACCGCCAATTATCGTTATTTTTAAAACAAATAAGATAGTTAATTATCGGATGATATGGAACTAAGTTATTATATACATCATGTATATGATGTTTGCCGCTAAGTCAATTCTAGCCATATAGATGTTTCAAACCAAGAAAGTAATTTAATCCACTAAGAAAGTCATCAAGGTAATTCTGACACCGAGCTAGATGGATTTATTTTGGATCTGAAGGTATTCTTGGACAACCTTTACACTACAATACCGTGAGATAATTATTGTGAGGGTTAAATTTTAAAACCATGCAAATAGATCTACAAACAATGGTTTAATTTTAAAACCGCACAAATAGATCTACAAACAAGACATCCATATAAGTTTGATGCAGATAATAAGGTTGTTATTATGAGATTTATATTTAATTTTAGCAAACCACATGCAGTAACAACTCTAGATAATTTCAGAATGCATGGAAATTGGTGATAAATAAAATCATCATGGTGGTTATGCTTTAACAGGTCATCTATATTACAAGAAGTCCAGGCCTTTCATATCTTAAATGACAAGGTTTGGACAACTGTAATCATGAGTACATTGCTTTGCGATCCGACGACTCCGACGACGATCCTACAGCGGCGCATCAGCTCTTGGGTGGAGCTCCGGTGACCTCTAGTGTTGGAAAGAGATTTTAGGTCGACCAAGTCCAAGCCCTAGTCTATACATGTGGGTTTAGTTAACCAGATCTGGATTTGGACCCGAATTCGGGTCTGTATCCGTTTACCAACTCAGATGTAAAACGATCATATCTCCCTTGTCCGATGTCAGATTTCGACGTTCTTAGTACCGTTAAAAATGACTCGATGAGTACTACACAATAGATTAATTTTTTTTGTTAAATTTGGGTATCATACTAGGTCCGAAATTCAAAAATAAGTGAACGGAAATGTTTGAGAGTCTAAACAAAAACCCGTATTTTGGACGATGTTGAGACCCGACTTGTATGGGCGTCCGATATCCATACCATATTTTATATTTTAACACATATACAAGAGTCAAGGTCTCACAATTATAAAAATCTCAAAGGAAGTCTCATCTTCGAGACTTAGCATATGTTTCTACCCGATCTCATATTCGGTCGATCCATAAAAACTCAAATAGAATAATCTCATAAAAATCTCAAAGAAAAGGATGAAACCCATAAAAATCTCAAAGGAGAATAAACAGGATTTCAGACTTTTATACTCGGAAAGAGTTATGGTACTTATCTCTAATGCTAGTCTTTGGTTCACATGTAGCTTCATCGATAGTATGCCTAGTGTGGGTACAAGGTGATGTACACAAAACAAAAAGTGTGACACTAAAATCAATCAAATTGTAAAACAAAATTCTCTCTCTCTCTCTCTCTATATATATATAAACCATACTTTTGACAACTGTAGCTTATGCATGGGCTTGCTCCTGAGTAACGACATTTACCTACCCCTGTTGCGCCAATGAATAACTGGATCCTGCTACATTATATGTCTACTGACGTGGAGGGTGCTATAAGACCCTGTCTCTACGGTTAAAACCTGACCCATGTGTTTATGACGAACCGTTGGGCCTCACACTCTGTTGAGGTGTACTCAAACCACTAGCACGTCAGGAACAATGTGCTATGAAGTGACCAGGCTGATGGCAATGGAAACAAACTCAAAAAAAGAGCGATCCTCATGAAATCGCACTGTCTCCTCGTGATTTGTGGCTATGTTGGTGTACTGGAGGTCAAGAGGATGATGCTCCATGATGAATACCCATTCATCACTCTTTATTCTTCTATTTTAGCTACAAAAACCCTTTGCAAATACATGTAGATATGTGTAAATACAAATAATTACCAAAAGCATGCATTGTGTAAAAACCTATAATTAGCATGTTTTTGTGCACAAAATAAAAGAATAAAGAGCAAAAAGAAAAAGAGGGAAATATTTAGAATAAATATTGAGCAACCTAACCCAAGGGAGGGCTCAGCATGGGCCTGACCGCATAAAAGCCAAGTAGAGGGAGATAGGGGCTCACATATGTATATATTTGTAAATAAATAAAACTTTATATTTTCCTCACCCAAAAATATGTTTGTCCATATTGTGTATATTTAGAAACTATTAAAAACAAAATAAAAAGATAAAAATCAAAAATTCAAAAATACTCTTCCTTCACCATGTGTATAGACCATCACCCTTGTATTTATTTAACCTTGTAAATAAATTCAATTATTTTCTAAACTTTTTGTAAATATTCTATGTTACATATTGTAAATATATAAAATAACAAGAAACAAAACAAAAATCAAATAAAAATTACAAAATTGAAAATACAAAAATACATTGTATAAATACCATGTATATAAATGTATTCAACCATTTATTTCACCCTTGTATATAAGTGATAAAAATAAAATAAAAATATTCTTTTATCCCAAATTTTATCTTGTAAATAAATAAAATACAAAATGAACATAAAAATACATAAAAATAACAAATAAAAAAATCAAAAATAAAAATCCATATAGTGTACATATACCTATATATATAGCTACCCTATTTTTATTTCCAAAAATTAATTAAAAATCACCAAAAAATAGAAAAAAATAAAAGAAAAATATTTCATGTTTTGAGTTTTCTTTAATTCGGCCTATTTCTGCCCTAAAATAAATAAACAAAAATCAAGTACACGTGGCAGCATCTGACTGGTCCACGGGGGAATGTTGACCCCGGTCAACTCCCCCGCGGACTCCTTCCTTTTCTGGAAGATGCGTGCCGCGCCTCCTTCGCCGATTTATCCACGCGTCTCCAGGCTGTCACCCACTCAACCCCCGTGCTCGGATTCTTCGCCAATCATCCATCATCCTCGCCGGATCTTCCGCCATCAAATCCACGCCTTCTATAGCTGTCGAACCTCAACCCTAAACGCCCCTGTCACTCTATATATTCCCGACCTCCGCCGCCTCCGCGCCCCATCTTTGGCCCTTCTCCTCCTTCCCAGTGACCTCCATAGGCTTCGCGAGAGTGACAGCAAGCGTCTGCCCTTGTTGCAGTGAGGCGAGGAAGTGAATCCATTGATCCGGCGATTCTCGCCGTCCTTGCTCCGCCGCCGGCGTTGAGCATCGAGCTTCAGGCCTTGACGCCCTTCGAAGCTACGACCAGGAGCAAGATCAGCTCCAGCACAGTCTACTGCAGCCACCAGGTATCCTTAGCTCCTTCTAGTTTCGTCTAATTTAGGATTTCGCCCAATTCGTATCTCCGACCCATTTCTCCGATTCCGACCATCTCGCGCTACATCCCGACCATCCGACCCGATCATCACCTTCGCAATCTCCTCACGCACCTTCTACGCCATTTCACTCAACCCAGATCGCACAGGATCTGGGAGTCGAGCTCCATCGTCTCCGCCTCGCCGGAGCTCTTCCGCCCCACAGCACCGTCCACCTTCACCCCGCCTTCTTGGGTCGAGGCATTTTGCCCTCGACCCGCGAAGCTTCTTGACTACTTTGCAGGCCCAAAGGGGGTGTCTGAGCCTCCTCTACAGGTCAGACCGGAGCTTCGCGCCGCCAAGCCTCGCCGGAGCCCCTCCAGGGCTTGGCTGGGGCATTGGCCACCACCAGCAGCTGCGGGACAGTCCAGCGGAGCTTCTCCGATCATTTGCAGCAGCTGAGGAGGACCGGAGTCCACGCACGAGGCCGGCGAAGTTCGCCGGCCATCAGTTCTTCCTCCATCTTCCAGAGCCGTCCGATGAAGCCCTCGCTCCAGTTCTGATCGTGTCCGTCCATTCGTCGAGGAGCAGCGACCGTCGATTCATCTGAGGATCTCATCTGGGCCGTTGCAGCCGAGGAGAGAATCACCCGAGCCCAGCACCGCTCGATCTTCCACGTGGCCTCCCTCGGGCCGTCGATCGAGCCGAAGAGCCGAAGAAGTAAAGCGCCATCCGTTCCTAGCCGTCAGATCACCCACGTGGCGCACATCCGACCGTCGGTTAATAAAGGGGTAAATATCGTAGGCCCCCCTCTGTTTGTTCCATTTCTTTTTAGTCCTGTAACTTTCAAGTCAAGTTGTTTATTTTCTGGGTTATTTGCATCAAGGACCTCGGATTTATTTTATTTGCACTTATACCCCCGCCAGTAGTGAACCACGTGCTTCGTCACGTGTTACTTTGGGATATTTGCACAAGACCCCTTGTAGTTCTGGTTGTTATGAATTGAAAGGAAATTTTGTTTATTTGCATATATACCCCTGTGAGCATTGATTTTGCACATGTGCGAATTATTTTGGGTTATTTGCATATAAGCCCCTGGACTTTTGGTACTTGTTACCAATAAGCCCTCGGAACTTATTTTTATTACCATTTGGTCCCTGTGTGCCCCAGGCACGTGCTTGGCACGTGTGTTGCTGGGTATTTTGCACCAGGACCCCAGAACTTTTGGGTATTTGCACTTAGGTCCCTGTGCACAGTGCCCCACCTTTATTTTTGAATAAAATATCAAACGACCTCCAAATCCAATGAAATTTTGACACATGGCTCCTGCCATGGTGTAGGAATTTCTATGATTTTTGGGGACATTTTTGATTTCATTTATTATTTTTAAAAATTCAAAAACCCCTATTTTCGCCACTGTTTGACTTTAAAAATACCAAAAAAATATAAAAACTCCACCAAAAATTCTAAAAAAATTAGGTACTGTTGTTTGCTTGTTGATTGATTTTCTAGCCAATTTTGGCTACTTTTCATCACTTAAAAACCCTAAAAATTGAAAAACCCCTAAAAACTCATAAAAATTGTAATAAATAAATTAAAAATCCAAAAACAATAATTAGGGTGCCTAAATTTTCCTTATTCTTTCTAGATTATAGGAAAATTACCTTCAGGGCTTTTTGAGATCCAAAATTATTTTATTTTTGGGTCTTAAGCCTTGCTGGACAGTACCCTCTGTTTGTTGCATTGTTTGATTTTTAATAAATAATTTACCCATTAGAAAAATTCCAAAAATTCACCAAAAACAGTAAAAAACTTGAAAAACCTAAAAACCAATTTTCTGGAATTTTTGTATCATTTTTTGTGTGTTTAATAAATTGTTGAAGTCCCCTTGTTTTCCCCTTCTCTCATTTTCTCATCATTTAAAAAAATCTAAAAAATTATAAAAACAAATAAAAACACTAAAAAAGACTCCCTTGGATTTCTGACTACATCGTAGGCCGCAAGGCCAATCTGTGCTCCTTGTGTTCGACCCTGGGAGCTATACCAGGTTAATCCTATAGCTAGACCGCTCTATTTTGTGTTTTGATTGATTGATCTCTTTGAGTGGTTCATTTTTCTTGATATTCTCCGTTTTTGTGATTGAGGTCGCAACGACCATTTTCCGACCTTTACCTCGATCGCATTTCCGGGCTATCAGAATGGCGCCGTTGCCGGGGAGCACGGCTTTGTAGTCAGTTTTCATTCTTCAATTTTTGTCTCTCTATATTATAATTGTTTTCTGACATTCTCTCTTGGATTTTTGTGCGAGGTACTGCTTGGACGACTTGGAGTACACTTTTTTTGAGGACCCGCACGGGAGGAAGAGAGAGAGAAGAAGAAATTTTTATTTCAGAGAGAGAGAGAGAACATTATTTTTGTAATAATTTAGGACTTGGACTTTGAACTGTGGACATTTGTAACTTAGCGGGTCTGTTTCGCCGAGCACCGGTGTGCTCGGGGGACCCATTTGGATTTTCGCGGCTTTTATCGTGGTTTTTATAGCTAGCTGCCTTTTCCGGTGTTTCTCGCGGTTTTAGCCCCTAGACATAGGAATTCTGATTGATTGTGACGTAAATTTTAAGGCCCAACACCTAATAGAATATCTGTTCCTATAGAACGTAATTGGACCTTAATAAAATTCACTGAAAAAGTTAGTTTAATTGGATTTGAGACCACGTGCCGTGAGGAGTCACATACAGCGCTGGCAGGACCCGTTGTGGCGGGCACCGAGTGACTCCCAAGATCGGACTCCGGACTCGAATTCAATTGGCTAACTATTGTTCTTCACGATCAATAGAAGTTGCTTGTCTAAGGCCGGTTTTTCCCGCTGCACCATTTAGGTAGTTTTATTCTGTCTTTAAATTCTGCGCGGATCACTTGCATGTAGAGTGCTGGAGACAAGGTACGCATTTCTTTCTCTGCATGCATCATTGATTTCTTCGCGCATCGGCTTTTTCGTCTTCTCCCTCTGTTTTTGGCTTAATCATCAGGAGAATCGGAAAAACCGTTAGGCCGCTTGTATTTATTTTGAAAAAAATTAAAAAGAAAAACAAAAAAAAATTGGGACTGGATAACATTATTGACCCTAAAAGACACTCACATTAAAAATTTGTCTTGGGGAGAGCAACCCCCTCATTGTATGGTTTGGATGAGCGAGAGAGTGACCCGCACCCTAGGTAGAACCCTCCGGTGTTATTTCTAGCTGACTACCGACTCTTCCGTGCGGGCCAGTCGGTTGGAGTGGCATCGGGTATCCTAACAGGTCACGTAAGCGCTCTGATATCTTGTATGTTCACCAAATAAAATTGACAAGATAAATTGACCGAGCTTTCACGGTCTTCATATTGTGTTGCGTTGGTGAACCGGGGGTTTGCTTTGCGATCATATTTTCTCCAGATCCCATCCGCCCAACTCGCCAAGATCAAGATGATGGGTAGACGATCTCTTAGGCAGCCTCTGGCTGCACCGCTTTCCGGCGCGTCTACTCCATCATCTAGGTTGGCCCGTGAGAGTCGAGACCAGCTCTCCGGGCCCGAGTTCGATTCCACCCTGTTCCCCCTCGATCCCCTTTCTTCTGCTACTGAGAGACATGAGCCCGAGGAGAGACGAATTAATTTGACAGAACCTGAGTTAGGCTCATCTGATTTTGCAGACGTCCCTATGGCTGGAGCAGGCAGTTCAGACGATCGCCAGCCCGAACATTTTGTCTTAGACCAGGGAGCGATTAACTCCACCCTGATCGCGTCATTAGAGACAGTTCAGCAACAGTTACGCGATCAGGGGGCTTTTATGATAGAGATGAGGAGGGAGTTGGAGAGACTCCGAAGAGAGCGAGACGAGCCGAGCGAGCCGGAGGACATTCCTGACGCTGATGCAGAGGCAGCAGCCGCAGCAACAGCTGCCGCAGCAGAGGCAGCCGCCGCCGCAGCAAGACCGATGCGGGAGCTTCACAACCCCGGATCTACACTGATGCACCAGTGGGTGGTGATTCCTGCTATCGTGGGGGATTTCAAGTTCCCTCCGAACACCCTGCAGATGCTTCCTCATTTTCACGGACTCGCCACTGAGGAACCCCACCTCCATCTCCAGGAGTTTTTGATGATCTGTAGCACTGTCCACGACCGTCGTGTGGACCAAGATACGATTCGAATGATGGCCTTCCCTTTTTCACTGGCAGATAGAGCAGCCGCCTGGCTGAAACATCTAGGGAAGTTTGTCTACACCTGGGAGCAACTCCGCACCGAGTACTTGAACAAGTACTATCCACTCGGGCGGACGAATGCAGCAAGGGCCCTGATCAATAACTTCTCCATGCTCCCTAACGAGCAATTTCACGAGGCATGGGAGAGGTTCAGAGAGCTTCTGGATAGATGCCCACACCACGACATCTCGAAGCCGAACCTAGTTCAGAGCTTCTTTAGTGGGATGACGCCAGAGCTTCAGGGTCTGGTGAATGCTTCTTGCGGCGGGTCCTACTTTGCCAAGGACCACAACCAAGTCTGGGCCATCTACGAAGAGATGGCAGAAAATTACATGGTGATGTCCCAGACTCGGTTGTACACACAGAGATCTCTGCAGCCGCCAGGACCCGTGCAGTACCAGCGGATAGCACGGGTTGATGCAGGTCCATCCAGTTCGTCCACAGTTGCAGCCGCACAGGCAGAGTCGGCCGCTGCGGACATGGGGATTATCAGCGAGAAGTTGGACCGCATGGAAATCATAGAGAAGAAGCAGTGCCAGGGCATAACTCAGATGGAGGAAATGGCACAAACTCTGAGCGACATGAAGACCCAGCTCTTGTGTCTTCAGGAGGCACAGACGGCTCCTCAGCCCCGTCTTCTGTCGCGAGGTGATTCCGGCGGCAGCCGCAGCTCGTCCCAGCGCTCCAGCTCCTTGCAGCAGCCTAGACAAGTTCACCTTGTACAGGCGGAGCCGTACCAGCAGCAACAGCCCTCTTACCAGTCACCACCATCTCCAGACTTACAGATGGTGGTATATCAGCCGGATCAGCCTCTGGATGTACTCCCACCAGCCCCTTACGATGCGGAACCGTTGATGGATGTCAACGGGATTTGGTATGACCGCCCTCAACCTGGAATCCGACGAGACCATCCCGGATTCAGGTGGGGGAATGGGGGTAACCAGTCCCAACAGCAGCCCGCCGGTCAGGGAGGGCAGTACTCCCAGCAGAGAGATCACCAGCAGCACCCAGCATACCAGCCACATCAGCCATCATCCTTCGTATCTCGTCCCTATCAGCAGCAGGGACAGAATTGGAGACGTGAGCAGCAGGCTCACCAGCAGCAGCATCCATCCTCTTACCCCTCTCAGCCACAGCAGCACCAGGTCCAGCAGCCTCATTACCAGAGAGGCAACCCGTCGGGCTCCCATGAGAGCCCCGCCATGGATGATCTAGCCCGCCTCTTCACAGAGCAGCAGGCTACATTTAGACGGGAGATGGACGAGTTCCGCCAGGAGATGCGGGACCTGATGAGAGGGAAGGCCGCCATCCCTGCACAGATCGAGCCTAATCCGAATAACTTGAAGAGGAAATCTGAGCAGGTAGTTCACACTGAGCCTACCACTCCTAGTAACTCATTTGATGATATGTCATCGGATCTATTTGATGCTGATTTTGTCACACTTAGGAGCGGTAGAAGACCAGCAGGCGGCGCCTCATCTGAGCGACAACACGAGGATCCATCTAGAGCGCCAGATGAGGAAGAGGAGAGCGGTACTGAGGCCGCCGTTTCACCACATCGAGGAGGTGGTACTGACGCCACCAGCAGAGCCGAGCCAGCCCGCGGTACTGAGGCCGCAAGACGTCTAGTTGTAGAGCCAACTAGAGGTGGTACTGATGCCACCAACATTTATTCTGATAGAAATGTTGTCTTTCCTCGCATGAATGTATCTCGGAACTCTGATTTGAATAAAGGAAAAGGTTTAGTTTCTTCTGATCCCACTGTGATGAATGATGTTTGTGAGGATCCAGTCATCGAATCGTCTAGACCTATTCCTAGTCCTTCATCTGAGAAGGACCCTGTGATCCCCTTTCCTAGAGCCCTTGAGTTGGGGAAGGGGAAGAAAAAAGAAAAAGATCCAAAAAAGAGAGAGCAGGAGGAGTTCAGCCAAGGCATGATAGACCGATTTCACATTCAGCTGACCCTCAATGAGGCTTTGCAGCACATTCCTCTTCTTCAGCGATCCCTAAGAGATAGGACCACAGTCAGGAGGAAGAAGAGGAGCAAGACCGCAGAAATTCATGTGCTAACAAAAGCCACGTGTTACGCGATCCAGAACCATCTGCCGACTAAGAGGCCAGATTTAGGGGCCCCGTATGTCAGATGTCAGATCAGTGAGCAGAGGTTCGACCGTACTCTCTTAGATAGCGGATCGTCGATCAACCTTCTTCCGGCAGCCCTTCTCGACCACTTAGAGTTGGGCACTCTTAGACAGAGCAGGACATACCTTCAGTTTGCTGATCGGTCTGTCAAGAGGCCAAAGGGGTTGTTGCGAGACGTTGTCGTCACGATTCAGGGTTTGCAATTCCCCGTGGACTTCGTAGTGTTGGACATGGAGACCCCTGACTCGTTGACCGATTCCCCCATCATCCTCGGTCGCCCATTCTTGGCCACAGCCAAGGCAGTGACTGACCATGACAGTGGGAAGGTATACTTTCGCGTCCAGGGCGAGAGTATACAAATAGAGACGGTTAAGGACCACAGAGCCAGATCCAGATCCCGCTCACATGGCAGTACAGATTCAGAGCAACTGACAGACGCAGAGCCAGACATCCACCAGGACTGTGATTTTGTGATCACAGATGATGAGGCAGCTTGGGCAGACCTTGAGTCACAGACTACCCTCTCACTTTCAGACACAGCTGTTGCAGAGATGATAGCAGAGGATAGTCTGGAGAGCACAACCCTGGTTCAGGATACGATTGAGTCAGCAGAGTCGGACCTTGATCGCGACACGATTTCCAGTGATGGTGGTACTGAGGCCACCCTGCTCTATGGTGGTACTGATGCCACCTTGTTCTCCGGTGGTACTGATGCCACCGAGTCTGATACAGATCCCTCGGATTCAGAATCTGATTGGGCAGATTGTGATGATCAGATGCCAGATCTGGATCCACCTGAGCCTACAGATGAGGAGGAGGTAGAGGCAGAGCAGACCAGAGACAATGTAGAGGACCCGCCTTCTCCAGATCCAGTTTGTGAGAGTTCTTTATCATTTTCCCAGGCAAATTTGGCAGAATTATCCGCATACACACATCTTCTTCAGAAGCCAGATTTGCCAGCACCCAGCTGTCCAGAGCTAAAGCCGCTCCCTACTTCGCTGAAGTACAGATTCCTTGCGGGAGAGTCTGAGATGTACCCAGTCATCATCTCTGCCGATCTGACTGGAGAACAAGAATCCCGTCTGATGGAGGTTCTTGAAAAGAACCGCAAGGCAATTGGATGGAGCGTAGCAGATCTCCATGGGATTAGTCCCTCATTGTGCTCCCACCATATCTATCTCGAGGAAGGGGCGAAGCCGTCGCGTGAGTTCCAGCGGCGACTGAACCCTAACCTAAGAGAGGTTGTTATGAAGGAAATATCAAAATGGTGGAGTGCAGATTTTATTTATCCCATTTCCGACTCCAAGTGGGTTAGCCCCTTGCATGTGGTGCCCAAGAAGACGGGCATCACTACTGTGATCAGTGAGTCGGGAGAGGAGATTGCTACACGAGTACCCACCTCTTGGCGGGTCTGTGTTGACTACAGGAGACTCAACCAGGCCACCAAGAAGGACCATTTCCCCCTGCCTTTTATTGACCAGATCATAGAGAGACTGGCAGGGAAGAGCCATTACTGCTTCCTAGATGGGTACTCGGGCTACAACCAGGTGGCCATCGCTCCTGAGGATCAGGAGAAGACCACCTTTACCTGTCCCTTCGGTACTTACGCTTTTCGACGCATGCCATTTGGGCTATGTAACGCCCCTGCGACTTTTCAGAGATGCATGCTGTCGATATTTTCGGACATGGTAGGGGAGTGTTTGGAGGTCTTCATGGACGACTTCTCGGTTTACGGCGACGGATTCGATTCCTGTCTTGACTGCCTAGACCGAGTGCTCCAGCGATGTATTGCTACCCGCTTGGTTCTGTCTTGGGAGAAGAGTCACTTCATGGTGACTCAAGGGACGGTGCTTGGCCACATCATCTCCAACAGAGGCATGGAGGTCGATCCGGCCAAGGTCGATGTCATTAGGAAACTCACACCGCCGTCCAATCTGAAGCAGTTACGGTCATTTCTGGGGCACGTTGGTTTTTATAGGAGATTCATTCATGATTTCAGCAAGATTGCCCGACCGTTGACTGACCTCTTGACGAAAGACACCGAGTTCCTTGTCGATGACAAGTGTCTTTCGTCCTTTGAGACTCTCCAGCAATGTGTTATTGAGGCTCCTGTCCTTCAGCCGCCTGATTGGTCTCTCCCATTCGAGATCATGACGGACGCCTCTGATTTTGCCGTAGGGGCCGTGCTAGGACAGAGGAGGGATGGAGTTCCGTTTGCCATACACTATGCTAGCCGCACATTGGATTCCGCCCAGCGGAATTATACGGTCACAGAGAAGGAGATGCTAGCAGTAGTGTTTGCCCTAGATAAATTCAGATCATATATCATTGGATCTAGAGTGACTTTGTATACTGACCACACCGCCATCAGGTACCTCATGTCAAAGAAGGATGCCAAGGCCAGACTTACTAGATGGATCCTTCTACTCCAGGAGTTCGACATTGAGATCAAGGATAAACCTGGAGTCAAGAATGTGGTGGCGGACCATTTATCCCGATTAGAGCAGCCTGAGGAGACAGAGCAGATTGATCCCATTTGTGATACCTTCCCAGATGAGGCGATCCTTGCTATCGCCTCACTCCCATGGTACGCTGATATTGTGAACTTTCTCGTTGCTGGGAAAGTTCCCCAAGACTGGCCCAAGCAGAGGATTGAGACCTTCCTTGCGAAGGCCAAGTCCTACCACTGGGAGGATCCCATCCTTTACCACGAAGGAGGGGATAGCATCTGGCGTCGGTGTATTCCTCAGGAGGAGCATCATAGTGTCCTCACTTACTGCCACAAGCTTGAGGCAGGAGGACATCATTCTGGGAGGAGAACGGCACAGAAAGTGCTCCAATCCGGCTTGTGGTGGCCTACACTCTTCAAGGACTCTGATGAGTTCGTGAAGAGGTGTACTGACTGTCAGAGGATGGGCACTTGTGGACAGCGTGATATGATGCCGATGCAGCCCATTCACTTCTGTGAGGTTTTTGACGCATGGGGCATCGATTTCATGGGTCCATTCCCTAAGAGTCAGGGATTTGAGTACATTCTGTTGGCCGTAGATTATGTTAGTCGTTGGGTTGAGGCTATCCCCGCCCGAGCCGCAGATGCGAAGACAGTTTGCAAATTTTTGAAGAAGAACATCATCACGCGGTTCGGGGTTCCACGAGTTCTGATTTCTGATGGGGGATCTCACTTCATCAACGACCAGGTGAAGGCACTTGCTACCGAGTTCGGCATAGACCATCGTGTTGCTACACCATACCATCCACAGACGAATGGTCTAGCCGAAGTGTCGAATAGGGAGATCAAGAATATTTTGCAGAAAGTCGTCCGCCCTGACCGAAAGAATTGGTCACAGCTTTTGGACTCGGTCTTATGGGCATATCGGACGTCTTTCAAGACTCCATTGGGTACATCTCCCTTTCGCCTTGTTTATGGCAAGCCATGCCATCTACCTGTCGAGCTGAGGCACAAGTCACTTTGGGCAGTCACAGATATTCTTATGGATCCAAATGGTATAGGAGACCAAAGGAGGGCAGAGTTAGCCGCCTTGGAAGAGCTTAGAGATGCAGCTTTCTCAAACAGCCTACATTATAAGGAGAAAGTCAAGGAGTGGCATGATTCTCATATCAGCCACAAGCATTTTGAGATTGGACAGAAAGTATGGCTGTTTGATGCGAGGCTTAGATTATTTCCAGGGAAGCTACAGAGCAAATGGAAAGGACCCTATTTGGTCAGAAAGGTACACGATAACGGTAGCATTGATATATCTGAGTTATTTTCTGAGAGTACCTTCCGAGTGAACGGCCAGCGGCTCAAACCATTTCTAGATCATGAGCCGCGGGACGTTATTATTGCCGCTATTCATTTTGCGTGAGATGTGGTCTCTTGACTCACATCCTTTGCATCTCACGCCTGATTTTCACGGTTCCTCCGCCTGTATAGATCCAGTTGTCTATATCATTCTATTCTTTAGTCCCACATCCCATCTCTCATCTTATGATTATGCTATACTTAGGGTGTACTTTACCCTAAGTATAGGGGGGATGTCGGACCTGTGAGTATTCTTTTCATTCTTTCTGCTCTTGTTTTTGCTGCCTATACTTAGGGATATTTTACCCTAAGTATAGGGGGGGCAGATTCTGTATATTCTTCACTCGGCTTTCCCTTCATGTACAGCTTTCTATACTTAGGATTAGTTAATCCTAAGTATAGGGGGAAACCACCGAGTTCCTCTCATTCTATTCATTTATTCGTTCCTGTACTTAGCCATTCCTTTTCACTTCCCTTTTACTAAGCACGAGTTATGTCTTCTTCATCGCTCTTGATCACTCTGAGGACATCGTTCGAGCTAAGTATAGGGGGGGTGTGTATATATTTCATATATACTTTAGCCATAACTCGTACTTTGTGTGAGTGTGTTAATAAATAAAATGGCTAAAAATCACAAAAGTTTTAAAATTTTTCATGTACATAAACATCTCTTATTCTTGCACAGACATAGCTAGTGTATAAAGTATTTTTGTAAAAATGATTTCAAAAATCTTTTGTGTAAAGCTTGTGTAAATATTTTGTATCAAAATTATGTATATAGTACAAAATTTTTCCAAAATGTTTTGAAAAATCAAAAGTTTGCAAAAATCTTGTGTAAATGTTTGTAAATATCATTTTGCAAAACTTGCACTTCATGCATCATTCATTCATGATTTCAAAACATTTTTCAAAAATTTTTTTGCATGATTGTAAAATATTTGTAAATAGCATCTTGTGTACATATATGTATATAGTTTTTCCTGGATGAGAGTTGACATTTAAAATAAGCCTGGAATTAAATTGAGAAATGGAGCTTGAATAAGATCTTAATCCACTTAACTTCAAGAGGAACCTTGTAGGACTTAGGGTTAAGGCTTTTCAGGTCCATAAGGACTTAATTCTTTGAGTCCACTAGGCTATGAGCATATGTCATCTTGATGAGCTTAAGTAGAGCACTTAACAACACACGCATGACTCTCAGAGACAATGGCTTAACTTGCACCTGCACTTTACACATGGCTCTCCATGGATGAGGTGGTGAGGAGGCAGTTTCCTTTGGCTTGGGGTAGCATATGAGGGTAGTACTTCTAGGCGGAACCTCTCTTCTTCTTATAGTGAAGGAAGTGCACCTCAACTTGGTCTAGTGGTGTTGAAAGCTAAAGACAGAAGCTGTGGGTTGCAATAAAGCTTCAAAAGAGGGATAGTCTACTGACTCAAGGGGAAAGTTCTTATATATGCTGCACCATGTAGATATGTGTACAGAAGTCTTGAAAAAAAAATGCAAAAATGCAAAAAGAACTCCAAAAAAGTGGTGGGTCGGATTGAAAATTTAATAACCCCACCGGAGTGTAAAGCAAAAGCTTATGGTATCCATGTTACATCTCATGAAGCTTGCAGCGGGAGACTTAGCTACACTGGCTAAGCTTCCAAAACTCTATACTTCTACCCCCTCTTCTTGAGCCGGTTGCACTTGAACTTAGAAGGGAATACCCCGCTTCTCGAGGAAAGAGTTGCTAGACTAAGGCATTAGAGTTACCAGGTTGAGGGAGGTTGTTTCTTTGTTACTTCTGAGGTGGGGAGCCACATATCACTTACACCGCAAGGAAAAGATTCATGGTCATTAGAGTTTGTGTATGTAGACTTGTTCTGATCTGGTTTATTGAGGAGTCTTGCCCATAGATTGGTGGAACTTGGAGGCTGTTGAGTTTTAAGCTTAAGTCCAAATAAGGTTCCGACACATTAATAATCCAAAGATCTTATCGAGCTCCATATTTCAATTTAATGAAGGAAAATTTAATAAGTCAACCTTGATCCATGTACATCCTCTTTTTCTTTCTTTTTCTTTCTTTTTCACTTCTTTTTCAAATAAGTGTTTGCTAAGGGACTAGCAAAGTTAAGCATAGGGGGGTGATGAATACCCATTCATCACTCTTTATTCTTCTATTTTAGCTACAAAAACCCTTTGCAAATACATGTAGATATGTGTAAATACAAATAATTACCAAAAGCATGCATTGTGTAAAAACCTATAATTAGCATGTTTTTGTGCACAAAATAAAAGAATAAAGAGCAAAAAGAAAAGGAGGGAAATATTTAGAATAAATATTGAGCAACCTAACCCAAGGGAGGGCTCAGCATGGGCCTGACCGCATAAAAGCCAAGTAGAGGGAGATAGGGGCTCACATATGTATATATTTGTAAATAAATAAAACTTTATATTTTCCTCACCCAAAAATATGTTTGTCCATATTGTGTATATTTAGAAACTATTAAAAATAAAATAAAAAGATAAAAATCAAAAATTCAAAAATACTCTTCCTTCACCATGTGTATAGACCATCACCCTTGTATTTATTTAACCTTGTAAATAAATTCAATTATTTTCTAAACTTTTTGTAAATATTCTATGTTACATATTGTAAATATATAAAATAACAAGAAACAAAACAAAAATCAAATAAAAATTACAAAATTGAAAATACAAAAATACATTGTATAAATACCATGTATATAAATGTATTCAACCATTTATTTCACCCTTGTATATAAGTGATAAAAATAAAATAAAAATATTCTTTTATCCCAAATTTTATCTTGTAAATAAATAAAATACAAAATGAACATAAAAATACATAAAAATAACAAATAAAAAAATCAAAAATAAAAATCCATATAGTGTACATATACCTATATATATAGCTACCCTATTTTTATTTCCAAAAATTAATTAAAAATCACCAAAAAATAGAAAAAAATAAAAGAAAAATATTTCATGTTTTGAGTTTTCTTTAATTCGGCCTATTTCTGCCCTAAAATAAATAAACAAAAATCAAGTACACGTGGCAGCGTCTGACTGGTCCACGGGGGAATGTTGACCCCGGTCAACTCCCCCGCGGACTCCTTCCTTTTCTGGAAGATGCGTGCCGCGCCTCCTTCGCCGATTTATCCACGCGTCTCCAGGCTGTCACCCACTCAACCCCCGTGCTCGGATTCTTCGCCAATCATCCATCATCCTCGCCGGATCTTCCGCCATCAAATCCACGCCTTCTATAGCTGTCGAACCTCAACCCTAAACGCCCCTGTCACTCTATATATTCCTGACCTCCGCCGCCTCCGCGCCCCATCTTTGGCCCTTCTCCTCCTTCCCAGTGACCTCCATAGGCTTCGCGAGAGTGACAGCAAGCGTCTGCCCTTGTTGCAGTGAGGCGAGGAAGTGAATCCATTGATCCGGCGATTCTCGCCGTCCTTGCTCCGCCGCCGGCGTTGAGCATCGAGCTTCAGGCCTTGACGCCCTTCGAAGCTACGACCAGGAGCAAGATCAGCTCCAGCACAGTCTACTGCAGCCACCAGGTATCCTTAGCTCCTTCTAGTTTCGTCTAATTTAGGATTTCGCCCAATTCGTATCTCCGACCCATTTCTCCGATTCCGACCATCTCGCGCTACATCCCGACCATCCGACCCGATCATCACCTTCGCAATCTCCTCACGCACCTTCTACGCCATTTCACTCAACCCAGATCGCACAGGATCTGGGAGTCGAGCTCCATCGTCTCCGCCTCGCCGGAGCTCTTCCGCCCCACAGCACCGTCCACCTTCACCCCGCCTTCTTGGGTCGAGGCATTTTGCCCTCGACCCGCGAAGCTTCTTGACTACTTTGCAGGCCCAAAGGGGGTGTCTGAGCCTCCTCTACAGGTCAGACCGGAGCTTCGCGCCGCCAAGCCTCGCCGGAGCCCCTCCAGGGCTTGGCTGGGGCATTGGCCACCACCAGCAGCTGCGGGACAGTCCAGCGGAGCTTCTCCGATCATTTGCAGCAGCTGAGGAGGACCGGAGTCCACGCACGAGGCCGGCGAAGTTCGCCGGCCATCAGTTCTTCCTCCATCTTCCAGAGCCGTCCGATGAAGCCCTCGCTCCAGTTCTGATCGTGTCCGTCCATTCGTCGAGGAGCAGCGACCGTCGATTCATCTGAGGATCTCATCTGGGCCGTTGCAGCCGAGGAGAGAATCACCCGAGCCCAGCACCGCTCGATCTTCCACGTGGCCTCCCTCGGGCCGTCGATCGAGCCGAAGAGCCGAAGAAGTAAAGCGCCATCCGTTCCTAGCCGTCAGATCACCCACGTGGCGCACATCCGACCGTCGGTTAATAAAGGGGTAAATATCGTAGGCCCCCCTCTGTTTGTTCCATTTCTTTTTAGTCCTGTAACTTTCAAGTCAAGTTGTTTATTTTCTGGGTTATTTGCATCAAGGACCTCGGATTTATTTTATTTGCACTTATACCCCCGCCAGTAGTGAACCACGTGCTTCGTCACGTGTTACTTTGGGATATTTGCACAAGACCCCTTGTAGTTCTGGTTGTTATGAATTGAAAGGAAATTTTGTTTATTTGCATATATACCCCTGTGAGCATTGATTTTGCACATGTGCGAATTATTTTGGGTTATTTGCATATAAGCCCCTGGACTTTTGGTACTTGTTACCAATAAGCCCTCGGAACTTATTTTTATTACCATTTGGTCCCTGTGTGCCCCAGGCACGTGCTTGGCACGTGTGTTGCTGGGTATTTTGCACCAGGACCCCAGAACTTTTGGGTATTTGCACTTAGGTCCCTGTGCACAGTGCCCCACCTTTATTTTTGAATAAAATATCAAACGACCTCCAAATCCAATGAAATTTTGACACATGGCTCCTGCCATGGTGTAGGAATTTCTATGATTTTTGGGGACATTTTTGATTTCATTTATTATTTTTAAAAATTCAAAAACCCCTATTTTCGCCACTGTTTGACTTTAAAAATACCAAAAAATATAAAAACTCCACCAAAAATTCTAAAAAAATTAGGTACTGTTGTTTGCTTGTTGATTGATTTTCTAGCCAATTTTGGCTACTTTTCATCACTTAAAAACCCTAAAAATTGAAAAACCCCTAAAAACTCATAAAAATTGTAATAAATAAATTAAAAATCCAAAAACAATAATTAGGGTGCCTAAATTTTCCTTATTCTTTCTAGATTATAGGAAAATTACCTTCAGGGCTTTTTGAGATCCAAAATTATTTTATTTTTGGGTCTTAAGCCTTGCTGGACAGTACCCTCTGTTTGTTGCATTGTTTGATTTTTAATAAATAATTTACCCATTAGAAAAATTCCAAAAATTCACCAAAAACAGTAAAAAACTTGAAAAACCTAAAAACCAATTTTCTGGAATTTTTGTATCATTTTTTGTGTGTTTAATAAATTGTTGAAGTCCCCTTGTTTTCCCCTTCTCTCATTTTCTCATCATTTAAAAAAATCTAAAAAAATTATAAAAACAAATAAAAACACTAAAAAAGACTCCCTTGGATTTCTGACTACATCGTAGGCCGCAAGGCCAATCTGTGCTCCTTGTGTTCGACCCTGGGAGCTATACCAGGTTAATCCTATAGCTAGACCGCTCTATTTTGTGTTTTGATTGATTGATCTCTTTGAGTGGTTCATTTTTCTTGATATTCTCCGTTTTTGTGATTGAGGTCGCAACGACCATTTTCCGACCTTTACCTCGATCGCATTTCCGGGCTATCACTCCATGACTGGGCAAAGTCTATCCCAAGGTGTGAGATGAAGTGGAATCAATGGTCATTGGTGTCGTCACAAATGGGTGAAAACGGTGGTTTCTGCGATGGCGGAGTGAATCTCGATGCGGTATTCTGTTGTATTGTTCAGTCTATCCTACAGGTTGTCATCTCTGAGTAGACTCCCACCTTGTCACCTTTGTTGTTACTTCCTTGATAGAGGTAAGGTCTAAGGTAGACAAATAATCTTGCACTTCCTCTCTCATGCCATGGATGAACTTCTGCAAGTTCTCCTGTTGGTATGTTGTAGTGGTAGGAGAGTGGCATACAAGCTCTGTATAGTTGATCAGGTACTCCTGAGCTGTTATGGAGCCCTGTGTCAGCTCTGCAAACTCTCTCATCTGCTTTTTAATCCAATGGTATGGATAGAACTCTTCATGAAATTCATCCACAAATATATCCAAAGTAATGGGCTCTGTGAGGTGCTTTTTGATGGCGTTACACCACCTCTTAACTTACCCAGCTAGGGACATTCTGCGAAGGTAAGCCAGCTATCTGCTGAAGCGTGGATAATCCGTAACACCTTGGACACATTTTCCATCCACAATTCTGTGTTAACTAGTGTAATGGTGCCAAAGAACTGTGGTACCTGAGACCTCTGGTAAGCAACGTAAGTAATATGATGCTTCTGCAAAGCATCTAGATCCTCATCTTGTTGTAATCTAGTGGTGACGCCGGATGTACGTTGGGCTCCTCCCCTGAAGGTCTATAGGAGGGGTCAGACTGGTCCTGAAGCCTCTACTCTAGCTGCTCCTAGCACTGCTAGATGTCCTGAACGACCTGAACCAGCATGGTCAACTGTTGCACCACATCTGGATCGACTCGTGGCGACATGATCTGCACAAGAAGTATAACATTACTAATTTTCCTTTTATCTTTGAGAGACATATGGACATGGAACTAAATATACTAGTCTAATGAGACTCATCTAGGCTTAAGAGCCGTAACTATTCGTATTTCAAATACCGCGTAAGAATCATATTTGTGAAGTGTATTAGAGTATCATTGCTTGGATACCTTGTTGTGATGCACCAAGGGTCCAGATACTCAGCAATACACATCCACAACATGCGATTCTACATTCCAAATACCAAGCAAAACCAAACATGCAAGAGAACAGTAAAGAACAAAGAAATAATTTTTTCCATTCTTCTTTTTCATTCATAGATCATGTCCACCAAAAATTATAGTATAGCAACATGGATAGATACATAATCTTTATCTCTCAAAAATAAATATAGATACAAAAACATGAACGAACAGAAACTCATTGTACCACAAAAGAGAGCTGCAACAAAGTCAACTACAGTCCACCTATCGTTGTGGTTGTTGCTCCTGCGAACTTGTCAAAATAACACAAATAGGTTTATGAGAAAAGTCCCCAGTACAGATATAAAACAACTATAAGGTAATTAGAAAAGTGTACAAGAAATAGCCGTGAAAACCCACAAAGTATAACAAACTTTCCTATTCCCAACATCCACTAAGAAATGTAAACCCACAAAGAAAAACCATTCCATGCTAACGACTTCTACCAACTCGACTTATAAATCCAACCTGGATATTGACATGTATTGAACAACAATTATATTATAAAGAGAGTAGGAACACAGTAAAAATATAACCAAGCTTCATGGATAGTTTATGGTCTTGGTCTGGGTGGGACCTCACACTATAATTCTAAGGTAAGAAGAAGGCCTTAAGGTTGGGGTACCTCTGTAGGCATGCGGTGTGGGTACAATGCATCCGAAATAAGTTCCCAACACATCCACTAACTTCACTTAATAAAATGTAGTTCTGATTCTCAAATCCACATTCCATCGATAGAGTTCCCGATGGAAGGGCACGGTCTGATTCAATACATTTGATCATGGACAATCATTACTAATCACATAGTTTTACGATTTCTTATTTAATAATCTCGGTGTATTTCCTCACTGGGGTGAATCTGGGTACTTATACATGGGACCAACACCTATAAGTACCTAGAAGTTATGTTAGTAAGAAAAGATGAGCTTGGACAGTAGTTTAATGATGCTTAGGGTCAACACTCACACCCCTATTAGTAACAAACATTTTCAAGGAGTCACATAGAGCCCATAGGCCTCATCGCTAGGCGGAGAACACATAGAAAACATTGTGCAGTACAAAGCACAAGGCACATAACTGGGGGCAAATAGCCGCTCGACGCCATGACGGAAAAATCACAAAGACGTCAAAAGGAGCACTAAGTAGCACACACAACATATAGTGAGCTAAAATATCATTAATCTCTCGATAGGTTTATCCAAGTCTCTATCCTCAAGGATGCATGCTTCTCCTTACAGCACCACTGATGAATCTCTGATTTATCATTTTTATACTCGTTTATTATCCTCATAGCATAATCTCCTTAACTCAAATATTCATTAATTCCACATTCTTAACAATTAACCCTCTTTTTGTAAATAACAACAATTATTGTATAAATAATAAACCTTTTATTTCCTTGGTTTTTATTGTATAAATAACAATAATGGCCGCAAATCACGCCTCCCTCAGCTCCATTCAACCGTCACAAATCCCCTCGCCACCTTCCATAACCAGTCAAAACTTCTCTTATTTAAAGACACCTTCGCCTCCAGTTATCCTCGTCCACCATTCCACGGAGGCTCCTCCTAGTCCTCTCTTCTCCCCATGATAGGAGGAGGCAGAATTGAGGTCGATCATCGAGGTGATCTCCAGTTGTCGACCCACGACATTGACCATCGTGTTACGACTGCCCTCCGCTACCGTTGGCTCCGTGCCCCAGGCTGAGCATGATGAGTGATGACCCGAGGCTCACTGGCTCAACCCAAGCCATACTCCACCACTTTATTCCTCTCTGATTAGGTATCTCCCTTGTTCTTATTTTTCTTCATTTTTCTTTGAATTAATCCCACACGCACATTCATAATCTCATATCACCGATCATCTCTTCACCTCTGCCACACCCTCGCCAACTTCGAGACATCTTTCAAACCCCATCTCCTTTCCTCCACAACCTCTTCCACCCAGAACATCTCCTCCACCGAAGGCAGACGAGATCTCGATACGGGCGCCACTTGCTCCACACCTAAGCCCTCCGCACATGACCATCACACTTCGGCTATCTTCGACTAACATTACAGGTACTCCATCTTCATTGGTTGGAGGTTCTGAAGCTTGACTTTGGTAGAATTGCCAAGTTAAATTTGGAATTGAAATTTGTCTCCTATACTACTATTATCGATTATTAAAGAGACAAATTTTCGATTCATCAACCACCAATTATTATTTTTTGTAACGATCACTAAATTTAGGATACAAAGTAAAATAAATAATAATATATATAACAATTTAGTTGAGTTAATTAAAAGGAGAGAGGGGAGGTGGGTAGTTGTAGATGGCCTAAAGGGCAACACCTTCCGGGGGTGTCAGGTTCAGTAGAACCTCGTGGAAAGTCCACCTATTGACTCAGCGCTGATGTCATCACGATGTGTTTAATGTATGATTGAATGTGCAAGTGAAAACCGCTAGTGCCAGCGGAGGGTATTAATGGACCAATTTAACGATAAGATTGAGTTTAAGGGTATAGGAGCAACAATAGAGCACCATTATTGAGAATGTATGAACCCCTTATAAGTATGTGAATGTAGCTATGTCGCCATGTTTCTATTCCAATTCATCGAGCCATTCTCATTTTTGATTCTTCTTAAAGCATGCTAAGCTGTTTGGCTTACGAGCATTTTGTCGCTCATGTGGTTTTGCCCTGCCGCAGGTTCCTCGGAGGAGTAGAGCATTGCAGCTGTTGATTGGCTAGTGGAGGATTTGACTTTTCATTTGGTAGTGTTAGTTTTCCCTTTTTGTGATCTTTATTTTAGATGTACCCAAGGAACATATGAGTTGTTCTTTTCTAATTATCTTTCCTTGTCAACATGATCTCCTGAAAGATGTGATTTGATCTTTGATTTTGTTAAACTATCAAGTGACGTTATCTGGTTATTTGACGTATCGCAAGTGATTTCTTTACGTATCATTTTCGACTATCTTCTTGAATGGGGATTTGATATGCATGAGTAACCCTCGGATCTGACGTGGCATGTCGTTTATTCATGCTTCCGCTGGTCACGTGGATCCGGGTCGTTACAAGTGGTATCAAAGTCGAAGTTCTCTTGGGTACAATTAGGATTTCCTATTTTGTCGATGTGCTCATACATCGATATCTGAATCTCGATCTTCTCTCTTGATTTTAGATGGCTTCTGGACGTGAGCTCGTGCCTGGTGAAGGAGGTCTTGAGGACCCTCAACAGCAACAGCTACATCTTATGTCTGAGATGGGGCAGTGGCTTCGCGAAGAGCGAGAACGTGCTCGGGTGGAAAGAGAAGCAGCACGCGAAGAAAGAGAACAAGTTCGCAAGCTTTATGATAATGCGAAGGTGGAGAGTCTTACCTTACGGAAGTTTCTGCAGCATGACCCACCCATATACAATGGAGAACCGGAGCCAGAGAAAGCAGAACATTGGCTCAAGGAGATCGAATTGGCGATTAGCGCCTTGGATTGCCCTGAGGAGAAGAAGGTCACCTTTGTTATGTTCAGGCTGCGAGATCAGGCAAAGGATTGGTGGGAGACATGCAGAGGTGTGCATTTCAAGGAAGATCAAGATGCGACATGGGAAGATTTTGTGAAGCATTTCAAGGATCACTTTATTCCTATGCGTGCAAGGATCAAGAAGAGGCAGGAATTCATTGACCTGCAACAGAATGAACTGGGCATTGAGGCATACACTGCTCAATTTTATCATCTCGAGAAGTACGGCAAAGGGATTTGCGAGACCGAATTGGAGAGAGCGAAGAAGTACGTGATGGGATTGAGGATTGGCTTGCGAGCTAAAGTCTTAGGGAGCATGCCTAAGACACTTGCCGATGCAGTGGATGCTGCGGTGGCTATTGACGGAGAGCATCAGTTGACCCAAACTCAACTGAAAAGACATGGCAAGGGGAGTGGAAGCCTCGGTGTTCGTCATGATACCTTTAAAAGTCCTAACAAGAAGATAAAGACCGGTTACCATGGCAAGGAAGAAGCTAGATTCAGGCAAGTTGATAGACCGGGTGTTCCTGTTTGCCCTCATTGCACGAGAAGCCATCAGGGCGAATGCTACAAGATAACGGGAGCTTGTTTGAAATGTGGGCAGAAGGGTCACTTCATCCGTGATTGCCCGAAGATGAAGCAGGCAGATGATAGGCAAAGGAATGTGGATCCGAAGAAGAAGATCATGGGACGAGTGTACTCCATCACAGCCGAGCAATCAGAAGATCCTAGTCAGGTGGTAGAAGGTACACTTCTCGTCTCTGGTTTCATGGCTAGAGTGCTTTATGATCCAGGAGCTTCTCATTCATTTATATCAAGTAGATTTGCTAGATTGCTTGATTTACAACCTGCTGAGATGACATTTACGTTATCTGTTTCTTCACCTGTCGGGGAAATTGGTACTTGTGGGTCCTTCTTGCATGAGGTGCCAATTGAGATTGAGAATAAGCAATTAGTTGCAAATCTAGTCCTCCTAGAAATGACAGATTTTGATGTCATTTTAGGAATGGATTGGCTCTATGAGAACTATGCACAGGTTCTTTGTAGAGAAAAGAAGGTCCTACTATGTAGGCCAAGGGAATCTGAATTCCATATCAAGGGTTTTAAGAGACCCATCAAGCAGATGTTTGTCTCCTTATTGAAGGCAAACCGAATGTTGTCAAAGGGCTGCAAGGCATTTCTTGCCAGTGTGGTGAAAACAGAGGCTCAACATGTTTCTATTGAGGATGTGCCCATTGTTCGGGAGTATGTTGATGTTTTTCCTGAAGACCTTCCTGGTTTACCTCCTCATAGAGAGATTGACTTCACTATTGAAGTCATGCTGGGATCATCGCCTATCTCCAAGCCACCTTATCGTATGGCACCGGCAGAGTTGGCAGAGCTTAAAAAGCAGCTGGAAGAACTTCTTGATAAAGGCTTTATTCAGCCTAGTGTCTCTCCATGGGGTGCTCCTATACTCTTTGTCAAGAAGAAGGATGGGACGCTTAGACTATGCATTGATTATCGAGCTCTAAATCAGATCACAGTCAAGAACAAGTATCCCTTACCTCGAATAGATGATCTATTCGATCAATTGCAGAAGGCTGCTATATTTTCAAAAATTGATTTAAGATCGGGTTATCACCAGCTGAGGGTCAAGGCAGAGGATGCTCCGAAGACTGCTTTTAGATCAAGGTATGGACATTACGAGTTTCGAGTAATGCCATTCGGATTAACCAATGCTCCAGCAGCATTCATGGACCTCATGAACAGGGTGTTCCGTGATTTCCTTGATAATTTTGTCATTGTTTTCGTCGATGACATTCTTGTCTATTCAGAAAATAAGAAGCAACATGAAGAACACTTGAAGACAGTATTAGAGACTCTGAGACATCACCAGCTCTATGCTAAATTCTCAAAATGTGAGTTTTGGCTTGATAAGGTGACATTTCTTGGTCATGTCATATCGAAGGATGGAATATCTGTTGATCCATCAAAGGTCGAGGCAGTTCTGAACTGGAACCAACCAAAGACGGTTACAGAAGTTCGTAGCTTTTTGGGCTTGGTTGGTTATTACAGGCGTTTCATTCGAGACTTCTCAAAGATAGTTTTACCTCTCACAAAGTTGATGAGGAAAGAAACTAAATTCATATGGAGTCTGCAATGTGAGGAGAGCTTCCAAAAATTGAAAGGGATGTTGACTTCAGCTCCAATTTTGACACTTCCTTCGGATACTGGAGGTTTCACAGTGCATACGGATGCTTCAGGGTCTGGACTTGGTGCAGTTCTGATGCAACATGATAAGGTCGTGGCCTATGCATCGCGGCAATTGAAAATTCATGAGAGAAATTATCCTACTCATGATCTTGAGCTAGCCGCAGTTGTTTTTGCCTTAAAGTTGTGGAGGCATTATCTGTATGGAGAGAAATTTCAGGTGCTTACAGACCATAAGAGCCTCAAATATCTTTTCTCTCAGAAGGACTTGAATATGAGGCAGCGGAGATGGCTGGAACTATTAAAAGATTATGATTTTTCCTTGGACTATCATCCGGGAAAAATTAACGCAGTGGCGGATGCGCTCAGCAGAAAATGGGAAGCTAAGCTTTCTAGTATGAGGCTGCAGTGGAAGCTCGTCGAGGATTTTGTTCAGTGGAAGCCTTTTATAGATGATAAACATGGTATTTTTGTTGCTGGACTGCAAGTTCACTCAGCCTTGATTGAGAAGGTGTTGGCAGCACAAAAAGTTGATCCGGAACTATTGCTGCTCGTTGAAGCATCGAAGAAGCCTTCTAGCGAGTTGTCGGTTGCAGTCGACGGTGGATTGAGATTTAGGAATCGATTATGGGTTCCTAATGATCAAGAGATTAAAAAGGAGATCTTAGAGGAGGCGCATAGTTCCATGTACTCTATCCATCCAGGGAGTACAAAAATGTACAAGGATTTGCAAAGGAACTTTTGGTGGAAAAATATGAAACGAGAAATTGCCGAGTTCGTCTCGAGATGTCTTGTTTGTCAGAGGGTAAAGATTGAGCATCAGAGGCCATCTGGAGGATTGCAACCGTTGGACCTGCCAGAGTGGAAATGGGAGCATATTACTATGGATCTTGTGGTGGGGTTGCCTCCTACAAAGGGTGCTAAATATGATTCCATTTGGGTGATTGTGGATCGATTAACTAAATCGGCACACTTTTTACCTATACGGTGTGGTCAGTCTACAGAGAGTCTGGCAAAGTTATATGTCCATGAGATAGTGAAGTTGCATGGTGTACCAGTGTCTATTGTCTCCGATCGGGATGCACGTTTCACATCCAGATTCTGGAAGAGCTTGAATGATGCTTTGGGAACGAATCTGAAATTCAGCACATCCTTTCACCCGCAGACTGATGGGCAGTCAGAAAGAACCATTCAAACATTGGAGGATATGCTTAGATCTTGTGCATTGGACTTTTCTGGAAATTGGGATTTTCACCTCCCACTTGTTGAATTTGCTTACAATAACAGTTTCCATTCTAGCATTGGAATGGCGCCGTACGAAGCTTTATACGGTAGACCATGTCGTTCACCCTTATGCTGGGATGATGTTGGCGAAAGAAAAATTCTAGGACCAGAGATTATGCTGGATACTACAAAGAAGATCGACATTATTAAGAAGAGGTTGTTAGCTGCTCAAAGTAGACAGAAAAGCTATGCTGACCATCGGAGGCGTGATCTTAATTTTGAAGAGGGTGATCAAGTTTTTATCAAAGTCTCTCCTATGCGTGGTGTCGTTCGTTTTGGTAGAAGGGGAAAGCTGAATCCAAGATATGTTGGCCCATTTATGATCATCAAGAGAATTGGTGAGGTTGCTTATCAGGTTGACCTCCCACCTCAGTTCAAGAATATACATGATGTATTTCATGTTTCAATGCTACGGAAGTACATAGCTGATCCCTCACATATGATCGAGCATGAGATTCCTGAAGTACAAGCAGATCTTTCTTATGTAGAAGAACCGATCAAGATCATAGATCGCAAGGAAAATCAATTGCGCCGCCGGATTATTCCCATGGTTAAGGTCTTATGGAAACACCAGAAGCGTGAGGAAGCTACTTGGGAGTTGGAGGAGGAAATGCGAGCCAAATATCCCGAACTTTTTGGTAAGTTCTTAGACTTGTAATTTCGGGACGAAATTTTTTTTAGGGGGGTAGATTGTAACGATCACTAAATTTAGGATACAAAGTAAAATAAATAATAATATATATAACAATTTAGTTGAGTTAATTAAAAGGAGAGAGGGGAGGTGGGTAGTTGTAGATGGCCTAAAGGGCAACACCTTCCGGGGGTGTCAGGTTCAGTAGAACCTCGTGGAAAGTCCACCTATTGACTCAGCGCTGATGTCATCACGATGTGTTTAATGTATGATTGAATGTGCAAGTGAAAACCGCTAGTGCCAGCGGAGGGTATTAATGGACCAATTTAACGATAAGATTGAGTTTAAGGGTATAGGAGCAACAATAGAGCACCATTATTGAGAATGTATGAACCCCTTATAAGTATGTGAATGTAGCTATGTCGCCATGTTTCTATTCCAATTCATCGAGCCATTCTCATTTTTGATTCTTCTTAAAGCATGCTAAGCTGTTTGGCTTACGAGCATTTTGTCGCTCCTGTGGTTTTGCCCTGCCGCAGGTTCCTCGGCGGAGTAGAGCATTGCGGCTGTTGATTGGCTAGTGGAGGATTTGACTTTTCATTTGGTAGTGTTAGTTTTCCCTTTTTGTGATCTTTATTTTAGATGTACCCAAGGAACATATGAGTTGTTCTTTTCTAATTATCTTTCCTTGTCAACATGATCTCCTGAAAGATGTGATTTGATCTTTGATTTTGTTAAACTATCAAGTGACGTTATCTGGTTATTTGACGTATCGCAAGTGATTTCTTTACGTATCATTTTCGACTATCTTCTTGAATGGGGATTTGATATGCATGAGTAACCCTCGGATCTGACGTGGCATGTCGTTTATTCATGCTTCCGCTGGTCACGTGGATCCGGGTCGTTACATTTTTAAAACCAATAAGATAGTTAATTATCAGATGATATGGAACTAAGGTATTATATAAGTCATGTATATGATGTTTGTCGCTAAGTCAATTCCGTCCATGTAGATGATTCAATCACGAAAGTAATTTAATTCACTAAGAAAGTCACCAAGGTAATTCTGAACACTGAGCCACTAATCAGATGGATTTAGTCTGGATCAGAAGGTTTTCTTGGACAATCTTTATACTACAATACTGTGAGATAATTATTGTTAGGGTTTAATTTTAAAACCACACAAACAGATCTAACAGTACATTCGTATAAGTTTGATGTAGATAAGAAGGTTGTAATTATGAGATTTCCATTTAGTTTTAGCAAACCACATGCAGTAACAACTCTAGATAATTTTAGAATGCATGGAAATTGGTGATAAATAAAATCATCATGGTGGTTATGTTTTAACCGATCATCTATATGACAAGAAGTCCAGGTCTTTCAAATCTTAGATGGTACGGTTTGAACAACTGTCATCACGAGTACATGATGCAATCACGCAAGTGATACCAATTTGATCAGATCAAAAATCTCATACAGAAATATAAATAAAACTATTATTCCTAAATGAAGTTAATATACAATAACAATGTCCAGCAAAATGCTGAAAAGTAGGATCCCAATCTGCATCCCATCACACCTAATCATGCACTCAATCCCAATTAATAAGCACCAAATGCTAAGCTCACATGTATCTTTACATGTTCTGTATTTTTAAGATCCATGGGAATCCTCTGAAATGGACTTATATCTACACATTGGGTTTACAGACTATATGTTTACATGTGTTCTAGTATTAATTACGGGGATGGTGATCGAAAACTAAATGATCAATTTTCCAACTATGTTACAACAATTGACAACAACATATGTAGACCTTTATGTGTAAATTCATGGTACAATCATGGTATTACTACCCATATCCAGAACTAATGCACGTTCTAGTTTTTAGTTTACCAGATATCTAGACAAGTATCCTGAAATAATGATAATGATATTAACATAGTTAGTGTTGAAACAACAAATCTTTCAAGCATTAGCCTGTTAGTGGACCACTTGTCAATGCGAGCGGATCCTCTGCTGGCCAGCAGGGATCTGCTGTAATCGGGGAGGGCGCCCGAGCCGCTCGATCGAGATCGGGCGGTTTACACGAAATTAGGGTTTTTGTGGGTCCT
Organism: Ottelia alismoides; assembly: GCA_037367405.1. NCBI lineage: Eukaryota > Viridiplantae > Streptophyta > Magnoliopsida > Alismatales > Hydrocharitaceae > Ottelia > Ottelia alismoides. The sequence goes on from JAZKJV010000662.1 coordinate 703,464, forward strand.
TACCGTGCGAACCGATCGATAGTCTTTTATGATATCCACTAGCCTTCTGGCAGGATAAGGAAGAGAAATTCCAGAGAAGATGAAAGTCAGATGCCCCTATCGTCTTCGCGTCTCGGGACCCAAAATGTGCTTTGGCGAACCCCAAGTCCGCAACAACCAGTACACGCCTGCTCAGTATATATACCCAGGTGATCTCCAGGAGCAGGTGCGGCTGCTTCTGAGACTTCTGATCCGCGGCTCTCTTCCTTTTTTCTCTCCTCAACTAGGTCGCTCGACGATTTTCTAGTATTTTCAGCGCGCGAGCCCTTCACCTCCCGCCTCTTCCCTGACTTCCTTATTCTAGTGTTGACTCGCCACTGGTTGAACCTTCTTTTCATTGACTCACAACGACTTTCGGGCTGCCCCCCCCCCCCCCCCCCCCCCATCCGATATAACAGGACTACTTGAGCGAGTTAAGCGAGCCGAAGAGCCGGGCTTAATAGATACATAGCAAGAAAGTCAGGACCATACAATCTGATACTTGTATCCATAGGAGTTGTAGCAGGTTTGCATCCTGCCCAGTTTCTTGTATCAATGCCCTATAACTAGCCAGCGGACTTTCTCGATCGAGCGTCTCGGGCGCCCTCCCCGATTACAGCAGGTCCCTGCTGGCCAGCAGAGGATCCACTCCCCTTGTCAATATGTAAGTGTTGAATCGCTTGCTTTTTTTATGGAAGAAATTTATAAGAGAATGCGCAGGTCAAAATATATACTTTCTGCTTTTGAAACAATGCTTACCATGATAGGAAACTCCTCTCCATTCGATTAAAAAAATCTACAACAAGATTGTATGCTTAGGATCTTAAAACATCAATGATACCTTGTTTGTATACCCATCCAAACTTGCTAGTATCAATACCACAGTCTAATTCCACATCTCGGTTTCCTCCGAGATGAATCAAATAAATGCTAGCTCTACAAAGAGACACAAATCTAATGATCTATTCTGGCCAGTCTGAAACAAGTCAACTCTCACATCCGATCAATCAGACTTCACATGCATAGTTCGAAAAAATCCTGACACAATCCGAAGACGAAACCGGAATCAATCCCATGGAAAAAAAAAATTTGCTGAAACGACGATAAGGAAGGGAGATCCATACCTTATGGATACGATGAACGACTCCCACGTGGTGATATCTTTGCATCGGTGTGTTCGGCTTCGCGATCCAACGACTCCGGCGACGATCCGACGGTTCTTGGGCGGAGCTCCGGCGACCTCTAAGGCTGGAAATAGGTTTTGGGTCGACCAGATCCGAGCCCTAGCCTATACATGTGGGTTCAACAGGATCTAGATTCGAAATCGATTCGGGTCAATATCCGTTTACCAACCCCCGACCATAAAACGATCATATCTCCCTAGTCCGATGTCGGACTTCGACGTTCTTGGACCATTAGAAAGGTCTCGACGAGTATTACATAAAGACTATGTATTTGTTAAATTTAGTTACAAAACAGGTCTGAAATTCAAAAAGAAACGAACGAAATTGTATGAGAGTCTGAACAAAAACCCGTATTTCAGACCATGTCGAGATCCGATTTGTATGAGCGTCCGATATATATATTGTATTTTATATTTTAATATATATATAAGAGTCAATGTCTCACAATACTCAAGTCATGTAATGTAAGTCCTCATTTATTTTTATTTGAGGAAAGAAATCCAACCCATCTAGTTTCATGACAATTCAAGGCTAGAAGAAAAATGACTTCGTCAACTTTTTCCATAAGTTAATAAAATTGTTTGCTTGACCAAATGCTTAAAAATATAACACATATAATGTCTTTTGATGAAATAAAATGAATTGACTTGGATATGTGTAGCGTTAGTCTCCTCTAGGATCTAGATACTCGGCAAATCAATCCACGCACATACATTCCACATTCAAATATTGACATTCACAAAGCAGGAGAAAATAACAACATGCATAGGAATTATTTTTTTTACCTGCATTGCATTCAACATGTTCACAACCATGTATATTTCCATTCACCAATTCCATTTCATTACATTGTCCATTTCCATACATTCTATTTTCATGTCCATAAAATATACACTACAAGCCATGTCTCTCAAAAAGTAGAAGCTACAAATAAAGGACACAGTAAAATGAACTACAAATACTATGCCACAAAAAGGGTGAATCTGCACAAAAAAGGATGGTGCCTCTAACAAATCACTATTGCGAACCTGCAGATCCACACTTAGGTACGTTATGAGCAAAGATGTTCAATATGATTTAAACAAAACTATACAAAAAGAAATGCATGATATAATTTAAATGTGTGCAAAAGATAAAGAAACTAGGTAACCTAATCTCACAAGAATTACATTTTTATTATGGTTATTAGATATGGATATGAGTAACCAAACTTCGTGGATAGTCCGTGTTCTTGGTTTGGATGAGACCTCAGACAATGACTCTAAGGCAAAAAGAATACCTTAGGGTTGGGGTGCCTCCGTAGGTATGCGGTGGGGTACAATGCATCCTAACTAAGTTCCCAACACGTTCACTTAGCTCCACTTCACAATTATACTTCCGATTCACAAATTAGATTCCATCCCGCGAATCATCGCGACTAACAAAATCCTCCTTATGCACAGGAGATTCATGTTCCATACCCAACTTCATTAATCACATTTCCCAGAACTCCCCTCTTAGCACTCCTACTCGGAATACTAACCAATGTGACCTACACTAGTCAGTATATGAGTGTTAACTCTAAGTGAACAAGCGAAACACTAGCCGACCAACCATGACTACTTGGCCCGCGCTCGAGTACCCTGCTAAAGCACGCAAGTGCCGAGGTCAACACCGTCAGATTAGCACCTCGGTGTGCCAAGCGACATGCCCCTCAACCATCGCAGCTACAGTAGCAGTTGGGATCGCGATCAATTAGGCTTCTACCCGAGACCCCAAGGGTGCATGCCCCCCCTCTTGGTGGCAACTAATCCACTACCCGGTCACATGGAATATCCCCTTTTAATATAAACATAATCATCAACTATTCTTTATGTAACATTCACTTTTGCACCTAAAGTATCTGTGATGTCGCTTATCCAATTATCTGCATTTCAGAAAAGGAAGAAATATGTGTATGAAAGATTATATTAGCATTCAAAAGAAGTCATCGTCATGCAAGGTTCACCCTTTTGCCAAGATGGACAGCAAGAAATCGATTGTATAGCCACAATTATGTCGTCAACTACGTACAGATTTTAAGCTTACCGATAAAATACTTATCCTACTATCCATATCTAACCAATAACTATTCCAATATATCTCCTATCCAGTTTTAAGGACAAGATAACATGGTTTTCATGTCCATCCCATATCTATATCTGCATTCATATGGACATTAAAACGGATAGTAGCGATATGGCAACCCCTATATACATATCCACTACAGCAGAATTTGCCTAAACCGACGTTTACAAACGTCAGTTTAAAAGTTCACAAACGCCGGAATAGAAAAATTTTGACGTATTTATAAGTCGAAAATCAACGTCGATTCACGTGCGTCGAAATCAAGTTTATTCCACAGATAACGTGTTACGTCGACTTTGTCAGGCCAGTTGATTTAAACGTCGAAATTGGTAACTAATTTAGACGTTTATCCATCGAATTTGATCACGTAATTCGACATTTACACGTCAGAAACAAGTTCATATGATGACATCAAATTTCTAAACGTCGATTTTATTACCAATTTAAAAAAATAATAATAATACCAAAAATTGGATCCACTAATGCTTGCTACAGAACAATCAAAATGTCATATGGTTAAAAAAATTCGACATTACAAGTCCTCTTTACATGAGAAAAAACACATTGTTTTCTCCATACATTTGTAATGAACATCACATCTATCTAAGGAATGGCTTATTACATACAATAAAATGAATCGATGGAGCATGCAATGTCTTCTAGATCTTCATGTTGATTTCTTTGGATGTAGTTGAGCTTCTTAGCATAGTCGAAATGTTATCAGATACATTCGATGTCCATTCGGAGTTAGATTGTGACGAACGAACCTACATAATGCCAAGCATCAAACAAAGAAAGCCATATAATGTTTCATTATTATAAGCAAAAGCCCCATTTCATTTTTATTATGATCATGAAAAAAATATACAGTTCTCAAATGTCAATACCTAGAGAGCATAATAAAAAATAGAGCAAGAATAGAGATTCTGGTGCAATATAAAGATTTAGATGGTCATTGGTATTAAAAACCCCTATAATAATATGGACATTAGATGCCTCCCCCAATAATCGACAAACATATTACTAATCATAACACTTAAATAAACTCCTGAACTAATGTTTTCTTCAAGCTTTATATTAATTCGATATTGCCAGTGATCCATAAGGTGATGATATTAACTTTATCAGTGTGGACTAATATTGGCAGCTGACAATGTTGACACCTAGAGTTCATGTGATGTATACATACCTTAAATCAGGACCTGTCGGTTCATCCGTTGTTTGTTAGCCGGACAGGTTATGCTTCATCTCTACAACCTGAAAATTTGACTGACATTGAGTTTATTTAGAGTTTAAATGAAATTCTACCCCACAGATGGATAAGCAGCTCAAAGCACAACTAAAAGGCTATAATCTTACTCAAAATATGAAAAGAAAAACATTACTACTAGAGGCTACATACTCTCGAAGATTATGGTATAGGTAATTTTTCATCCTGGAAATAGTTTGCAATGGATGCCTTCCATCCATCTTTGTTTGACTTTTTGCTACAAGAGTAGGAGCGTGCACAGCTTGCATGTGTGGCCCATCCATCTTCGTTTGACTTTTTGCTACAAGAGCGTAGGGCGTTGCTTGCCAACATGGAGAGATGATCCATCTTGCTCCCAATTTGTGTGATAAGTGAAGTTCCAACCTGATTCAGTCTCAAATCATCACATATCCGTATCGAATTAGATCGAAAGCCAATTGACTTTGAGTTGGATGTTACAAAACCTCGTTGATCGAGTCCTTGAACGGATCTTGGAACGTCAAAACGTCGCTAAGCCAGGTCTTGATGTCCGCTATTCCCACTTTAGGCGAGGTCTTGAGTGTGGTCTGGGACTGCTCTAGCCTCTTTTGGCCCAATCTTGTGATAGTTGCCTGATGGGAAACTATTTTTGATCAAGTCAAGAGTCTTAGAACCATGTACAAGATCAAAGCCAAACCCTGGGATGCCATTTAGGGAAGTGATCGTCCTGCAGAATAAAAGAAGAATCAACAACCATTCGTCATCTAGACGTCCTTGTAACAAAATGACTAAGGAGACATACTTGTAGGCCTTGGCAGAAACATCAGCAACAATAAGAACATTTGCACCAGAAAAGGAAGACTCTAGCTCTGTGTAAGCCTTTCTGAATGCCTCAAGTTGGTGAGAGTCAAGATCCAAAATAAGAGTGAGCTCGTCAAACTGAATCCATGAAGCACCAACCACCTTCAATTCAGCAACAACTTCCTTGTAATAAGTACAATATATTAGTCTCCACCACAAGAAAATGGGTTTTTAGTTAAAAAACTATAGCAAACTATTACACCAAGATAGCTGCATTGCAACACAGTTTAAGGAGAGTTATAATCAACTTCATGACCATTAACTGAAATGTGGGTGCACAATTTCCTTACTCTTGAGGCTGAGGAGCAGCTATTGTTGCTTGTGGTCCGGGATAACCACCTAGTGGCCAGCCAAGAGGCCACTTGATATCTGTTATTCTAAGAAGTACACAATCCTACATCGTACTTGAGGTCCAGGACTATGGTCCAGACTAACAACGTCGGGACAAGAATAGCAATTAACTTTACTCTACAACTACTACTAGATGCTTATATCATCTCCTAATCGGATTATGAACTAACTCTGTATAACTTTCTCAAAACTTTGATATCGTCCAGCTAAGGATAGCTCAGCAATGACACCATGAACCCGATCCTCCAAGCGCACCTAGCGGAAGTCGTCATGGGGCAAAATGACAGGAAGGAAGCGCTCTGCTATGGATGACGACCTAGGGATGGCTTATTTTTGAGTGGGAGATATTATACTTAACGCTCTCTTTTGTCTAATTTTATAACTCCTTGAACTTTATCTACTGCCTGTAATTTGTTGCGAATGGGGACACTGTGTAATCCCCCCTTTTTTTCATGCTTGGGCCTGTATTAAACTCTAACTTTTATCGTTGCTTTACGATGAATGACTATGAAACGTTTATCGAAAAAAAAACTTGAGGTCCGGGATAACCACCTAGTGACCAGTCAAGAGGCCACTTGATATCTGTTATTCTAAGAAGTACACAATCCTACGCCGTACTTGAGGTCTGGGATAACCACCTAGTGACCAACCAAGAGACCACTTGATATCTTTCTGCAGAAGAGTGTACTCTTGCTCTATTCCATACCTTATCATATTATAAACATAATTAGAACCAGCCTTAATAGATTTCAGAAGACAATTGAAATCTACTAATCTTGATGTTGGCACCAATGAAAACTATAAGAAGAAAAGTTGGCATACCATGGCTCTTCGGAAGCAACATCTGGATGGCTGAAGATCTTGGCAGCATTGTATCTTTTGTTTGTCTTTATCGGCTTTTCAACAGGGGTATAGCAATCGCACATGACCTGTATAATTTAATGTATAAGGCCATCAACAACATGATTTAAATTATCAGTATTCTCCATTTTCTTTTCTTGTGATATTATCCATGTTAAGATGATTTCAGTTAAGAAGGCAATCGAGAGTCTTGCTACAATATAAATGGCTAATTACAGAGCCAGGAGATAGGATGTAAAATCATATCAAGGGCGAGCAATTTGGTTTGTTGGAACTCTACTGCATGATTCATGTACCACCTACTGCATGTACACTATGCAACGGCAACTCCAGCAAGACAAGGCGCCTCTCGGGTTCTTGGCCATCGGTCATCGAATCTAGTCGCAACTTTCGCTTGGTGCCAACTTTTTGAGGCTGGTATTTCTGATTAGTTTGGCATAGTTTCACAAGTCTTTGAATGGCCTTATGAAGAGGCTTTAGCATGAAAGCTTCATCTCCGCTGTCAAGGCACCTGCAGTATTTTATGTTCAGCACTTTACTTGCAATCCTTTTCAATTACACTTGTGTAAAATATCTATTTAAAAATGAAGATTAACTCCTTTTAAAAAGGACATATCCTTGACATGTTGAGAAATATTTATGCTTTAACTCCTTTTAATTACACCACAAAGTAAGCACTTAAAGCAAACCTCTGCACTGCGGTTCTGCTTCTATGAAAATTCTAGAGTTACTTAAACAAAAATAGGATTCGTCTTTATCAATGAAGAAAATGGAAGCTGGCCAAGCCTGGCATGCCTTCATTCATTCTATGCTCATCAAAGACCAAGAAGCATGGATTTGGAGGAACGTGTTTGTAATTCAACTGCCTCAAAAGATTGCCAAAACATATGGTGTCTCCAGGAGCTTGACCTGTTCTGGAACCATCATAATTCCATTTTGGAAGCTCACTTGGGTCTTTCACTGGACCTGAAATGGTCTGCATGTCAAAGAGAAGCGATTAGGAATTAGCAACAAAAGTGCAGAGTGAAATGTCGAATTCTCGAGTAGATTAGAGCTTTACATTTAATTTCACCGTAACAAGTAGGGAAATTAGCAGTTATTGCTTACTTCTGATGTCCATATCCGAACCTCCAACCCTGTAATATGGATCAATGGCGAAAGAGGATAGTTGAATAACCATTATTTAGAGAAATGTTATTCGTATTTGAATAACAAATAAACTAAAATAGCGTACCATATGTATTCATCGATTATTTTCTCAGTAGAGTACGAGAGGTTGATGCTGATGAGATCTGTCACGAGAGCCATTTCTTCTAGAAGCGAAGGAGTAAAAGCTGCAATGTATAACCTACTTAATGCTTTTGTTATGGCAAATATTAAGGCAAACATATAACATATAACAAGCTTGATGCTGATATATGCTTTCTCAGAGTATATATCATCTCTTAAAAGTTAGAGCAAACATTATATAAGAAGAAAAATACAAACAAATAGTAAACATGAACAATAAGGTGATTGTGTACTTTTTACAGAAAACTAACAAAGCATGTGAAATAGTCAACAAAAAATATGAAATAACAGTAACATCACATATAAGTTTGTAAGTGTTGATAATATGTAAAATTATATAGAGGCAAATGAAATCAATCATCATCTTCAATCTCTTCGTCAGCAGAATCTTCTTCGTACGAGTCTTCTTCCTCTTCATAAGATTCATCAATGATAAATTTTCTTTTTCGTGATGAAGAAGGCATCAATGATATACTCAGTTGGTTAAAACCTAGTCATTATTTTACAAAACATCATTCCAATCATATTTATCACATTAATATGTACAATTCAAAAATTATAAACTTACTCAAGTGTTTATTTGAGACATGATTTTGTGTTTGCATGATATTGCATATCCATTTTTTCATTTGCTCCATCTGTTTCAACATCATTCTTGTGTTTCTTCTTATTGTTGAACTTTTTTTTTGCCATCCTTATTAATGGAGGTAACCTTTGCATCCATTTCAATAGTTAGTTTTCTCCCTCATAGCATCCTCGGTTGCACGAATTGCAGCATCCAAATCAGCTTGGGAAACATTTTTTCTTTGTTCCCGAGTTCGCTCAGGTTTGTGCCCATAACCCCACCCGTTTCTCCAATAGGTCCTATCCCCATTTCCTAATACCATGTCAACATTTCCTCATTGATTGGGGTGCCTGCTGCTATCGCCTTCTCTTGCATATCCACCATTCTAAGCTGCATGAATAAATACAAAGAAAATAAGAAACATGCATACACGACTTAACCTATAAATGCAACTAGAAAAAAATATCTACATAAGTAGAATGTGTGGATTCACTACCACATTTTCCTTTACCATTTTTATCGGTTTTATAATGAGAGCGATGGTACAAAAGAATCGGTCCACATGGAGCTCCACCAAGCTCCTTATCAGACTATTTCATTCAATTGAAGATTAAATATAGTAAAATACAACAAACATTATCATAAACCTTACATAGTAAACACTTATAATTTCTTTACGAATGACGCCAAATGAAGTGCCACACACGTGTGATGGTTCTTGACACAATTCACTCGAGTATGCTGATTTTTATTGCTCTTTTCCTGCATATGTAGCAAAAATTTAGTTGTTATTCTCAAAACTTGAAAATAATTAAGTTGACATAGAATACCATTTACATACAATAAATTTCGAATACCCCCACCACTTCTTATAGCGTTCCCACACTTCAATTTGGTATCGAGGGAGGTTTCGTCAAGTCACCTATTTTATCAAATTCTTCTTCAAGTGGTGACGATTTTCTTTTATTTGCTTCACCAACCGACTATTTATAGCACCATAAACCATGGTTCATCATCCAAGCTGACCACTGTTTGCATGGCCTAAAAAATCATGACAAATTTGAATGAAATGATAGACTACAATGAAATGATACAATTAATAAACCACGGAAATGTTGATAGAAGACTGCAGTTCCTATCTACTTAAAAATTAATCCATATTAAAACCTATCAATTTTCTGAATAATACTTTCAGATTGTTGACAACGCTCTAAAATAAAAGATACAATAACACCTCTTACAATGAAATATGAAATTAATGTAAAAAAAGAACTATACCTTAATGCGATCATAACATCCGCGAAAATACTCCTTAATTAATCGAAAGTCTGATTCCATTGGAGCGTCTTCACAAGCTGCAATTCAATAAGAATTTGAAAATGTTTCGCTTGGATCCTATCAGTCGGCCTCCCACTGTACGGATCAATTACAATGGTGATCTTATGCCCCATTGAAGCATTCAACTTATCCAAAGCTATTCCACGCATCTTTCCTCGACGTCGTACAATTTGGGATGGTTCTGCTTCTACACAATAATAAAAATGTTAAATTAGTATAATTGCATAAATGTAAACTAGACAAGTATATCAAGAAATACCATATTGCTTCTCAGGAACAGATTTTGTGTCCAATGTTGATAGTAGTCTCTCATCTACATGCATAGAAGTCAAGGTGATATCACTGATATCTATAAAGGCCATCTCCTGAATTAACTCCTCAAATGGAGCCGATGTACTACTGCAAATCTTTTTCTTGCCTTTTTCCTTCATTCTCTTCCATGGAAAAGTTCCATCCATATATATAACAAGGGCACACAAGCCTCCCAATGCCATAACTAAAGCAAAAAAATAAATTTATTTAAATAAAATGCATTTGCATATAAGCGTATGCTCTTCTTTAACCAAAATAAAACAATATCAAAAAATAAAGATTCATTCCAAAATAAAATGCAATGTTGTAGTAAAAATATTACATTAGTTAATGAATTAGAGGAAAGCCATTTCTTTTTTGCAATGAAATATGGAAAAAATTACCTTAATCTTGATTGTCTGAATCAATATATTCAATCAATGTGTCATCTTCGTCCTCATCTTCTTCACCACTGGTATAAATCTCCGCACGTACTTCCCATCAGTCACATCCGCATCAATAGTCGTAACCTCTACATCTACACGACTTAATTTTATGAATCATTGTCAATTACTTGAATAGGAATATTCTCAACTTCGGTGTCTTCATCATCTGAACTTGTGAGCACATCTTTGAGGAGTTGTGCACCTTCATCCCTAATCTGCACTCATTGTATTGGGTTGTAATGGTACATCATATATATGTCGATGTTCATGTCTCTGTACCACGCACCACTAAGGACCATTCTTCCTATCTACAAGATAGTATACTTGCTTTGCTTGTGATGCAAGTATAAAGGGCTCGTTGTCATACATTTTTTTATATACATTGATACTTGTCATGTTATTATCATTTTGACATTTTTATGACAACTGAGATCCCACCATTTACACTTCAATAAAATTTTTTCTCAAATACGAATTGTAGTTCAAGAATGTCTTGTATGACACCATAAAATTCAATGGTTTTCTCATTATGCTCTCCGTGAACCATTATCGAGCTATTTCGACACTTTCACCGTGCATCAGGTGCCTCTGTATGGTATCTTACACCATTTACAATTATTCCAGTGTAGCTCTTGATGCATAGGTTAGGACCACATGATAACGCATACATGGATTTAGTCATCTCGTCTTTATCCTTCCCTTCTTCGTTCATTATATTTTGCATCTATTACCAAATGGATACAAAAAATTGAATTATTATCATATGATAATATGTGATAATATGCAACAGATAACAAATTTATAAATCTCACCTTAATCTTGAACCAGTGCGGAAAAGAATCCATTTGCATTGCCTCTATATCTAACACCCTTTCTCCCTCAAGAATTCTCCGTTGTTCACTAAAATTATTTACAATGTTATTTTTACAAATATTTGGATTTAAAAACTAAAATATGAATCAATACTTACTCGATAAATGTTTTGACTTCCACAGTGTTACTGAGAATATACCAATCTGCTCTTTGAAACTCCTTTTCATTAATATTTGGAGAGTAATTTGCAACCCCAAGTACTCTAGCCTTTTGTCTGAATGGAAATAATTCATCATCAAACTCAACGTCATAGTTTCTCTCTAATCTATTGAATCATGTCTACATGTCTTCAATATGCATAGAACACCAAGTTATGTACTCATGTACAACATAAGCTTCAGCTATCGAACCTTCCGGACGTGCTCGATCACGTACAAATTTTTTCAATGAACATAAGAACCTTTCAATATGATACATCCAACGGTAAGTTACTGGGCCAGCAAGTAAGACCCTCTTTTGGAAGATGAATAGCAAGATGAATCATGACGTCAAATAATGCTGGTGGAAATAGCAGTTCTAGCTTACAAAGTAGCAATATCATTTCGTGTTGCATTCTTTTAATATCATCCATCAAGACTTTTCGCTTACACAAACGATTGAATAAGGTGCCAAGTTCAGATATAGCTCCTACAACAACTTTGGGTAAAAGACTAGATAATGCGGGAGCTAAAAGGCATTGTAGCAATATGTGGCAATCATGACTCTTTAATCCTGTAATTCGAGTATCTTCAACGTTTACGCATCTACCAATGTGAGATGCGTAACCCATCTGGTATATTCTCTCTGACTTGCTCAAGGAATAACAAGCCTTAGGAATAGAATACTTCCCATCAGGTCGCTTCTGTAAATGTAACTCATTTCTTATATTCATGTCCTCAAGATCTAGTCTAGCATTGATTGTATCCTTCGATTTTCCATCCACATCAAGAATTGTCCACAATATATTTTCTAAAATATTTTTCTACACGTGCATAACATCTAAGTTATGTCTCAAAGCTAACTTGTACCAGTATGGAAGTTGGAAAAAATTGATTTCTTTCTCCAATTATGCACATAATTATCACGTTGACGCTTTCTATTGGAAGGATGCTTTCCATGATCAAAATGTGGTAGACTTTCAACTTCTTGTAGTAGTTGTTCAGCATTCAATTCTTTAGGAGGTGTTCTTCTCTCAATGTTACCATCAAACTTCTTACTTCTCCTCCAATGATGATTCATTAGTAAAAAGCAACGACAAACCAATATATCCGATCTTAGAACGAAGCCTCTTGGATGGAGTTTCATCCTTACAAATCAAACATGCCATGTAACCTTTACTTTGCCACCCTGATAAGATTCCATAAGCTGAGAAATCATTTATTGTCCATAATAAACAAACATGCATATTAAACCATTCTTTTTTTGCAGCATCAAATTTTGTAATCCATCATCCCATAAAATCATGAAGTTCAACAATGAGGGGTTGGAGAAATACATCTATATCCATTTCCGGGAGTTTCAGATCCAGGAATCAATAAACACATCATATAGTATTCTGATATCATGCACATCCAAGGTGGTAAGTTATATGTTGTCAAGATTACTGGCCACATACTATATGACAAGCTTAAATTTCCAAATGGATTAAAACCATCTGATGCCAAAGTAAGATAAACATTTCGACCATCTGCTGCAAATGATGGAAAGTCAAAATTAAACTTTTCCAAGCCTTAGAGTCTCTTGGATGTGTTATCCACTTGTCATCTGAAGGTATCGAATCTTTATGCCAAACCATATGTGGAGCCACTTTAGATGATAAATATGTTGCAGACGTGGCTTTAGTGGAAAGTATCGCAACACTTTATGAGGTATAAGTTTGCCCACTCCATCATTAAACTTGTATCTTGGTGTACCACATTTTGTGCATGAAACAACATGCTTATGTTCCTTCCAAAATAATGTGCAATCATACTTTCAAATATCAATCTTTTGTTGACCCATACCCATTTCCTTTAGGTACTTGCATGCTTCATATGTATCCTTTGGTAAGATATTAAATGCAGGAGCTGCATCTCGAAGCAACCACAAAAGTCCATCCAGTGTCTTCTTGCTAAACATTCCATACACCTTCAAATGAAGTAATTTCACAAGGAAAGAGAACTTTGTATACTTATTCAGACCATGAAATATGTACTCTTTTGAGTCATTTATCAATGACTCTAAAAAACTACTTGATATATTAAAGCCGCCATCATTGTTATGATTAATAAACATTCCATCATTCAGAACACCAAGGTCATCAAGGATATCAGCAACACTATCATTACAAGAATCGTCAACTTCATTCTCCTAAATATTTGTCGCATCTGAAGGTGCATATGTAGTTGTATAAGAGGTAGGAGGTACAAAACCAGGCTTCTCTACATGAGAGGACCAAGGACGATATCCTTTGTGGATTCCATCCACTAATAAGTGAACCTTAACAATGGTCTGAGGATGTATGTACAATTCAAACAATTCTTGCATGGACATCGTATAGGTGTACCCACACCATTGATCTCTCGAACAAATCTCATGAATTCATCAACCCCAGCCTTGTAAACACTAGAAGTCTTCAACTCATATATCCAATCGTACTTTCCCATATGTAGTTACCATAAATAATAAAAAATCATCATTGGCATATACTCTTTCACTAAATCTAGGAAATAAGTGAGAATTTTTGTGAAAAATAAAAATATAAATAATACATATGGAAGTGATGAAATCTTCCAATGTATTGCACACGCCTCCTGTTGTGCACAACCACACACACCCCAGCTGTGAATCTATACATGCTTGAAATACAAAATTTTACTCTCTTGGGAAAATGGAGAAAAAAAAATCAAACACGCTTATTACTGTAGCTGGTATCCAAAGAGAGAACGCATGCTATCCATTCTTTTATTTATTTATTTTTGTGCCTAACTCTATACATATTCTTCTACATATGTCTTCTGAAATTTTAACCCAAAATAGAAGTACATCCAGATCTATTAAAGCTAATCCACACTGTAGCCAGACAAAACCAAACAACTAATATCATATCACAATTCAGAAGTTATGATGATTCACACTCCAACATGTTATTGGATACAAGCTGAATCGCAAAACTTCATCATTTTAGTTTGAATTACAAATGGTGTAATTGACATAGATACACGGAATTAAACAATATATTAATATATTCATACCAGTTGGAATTTCTTGAACCAATTAATAGGATGTGGATGAATGATTATTGGCCACATTGGTTCAGCCTATGGGGTTAAAACTCAGAGCCTGATTCCATCCACTTGCTACCTCTTCGGTTCTATTGCTAGAATGTGACATGAAGTTAGGGATGGTGATCCTGGTTACTGTCAAGCATATAATTAAATGTGAGCATCTATGAAGTAATAATCAGGAAGCCCCGCGACCTTACATAATAGTATATCTTGTTTGGATTTGTTTTTAAAACAGTATAGCTTGCTTGATAGACAATCGATAGTTTTAAGGGTACGTGATAGCTGAATAACATATGTAGCAATATTCATCCTCATAGGCATAAATGATCAGTTAAGTTTTCATTTAGAAAGATGAGCTATTATTACATAGTCACTTGCTTTCAATTTTCTAGTAGTTTGCATAACTAAACATTATCTGCTTTTTTCGCTCATTACAAATTGATAAAGTTGATTTCAGTCTTATAATTAT
This sequence comes from Ottelia alismoides, assembly GCA_037367405.1. Lineage (NCBI taxonomy): Eukaryota > Viridiplantae > Streptophyta > Magnoliopsida > Alismatales > Hydrocharitaceae > Ottelia > Ottelia alismoides. The sequence goes on from JAZKJV010000662.1 coordinate 718,590, forward strand.
TGATGCAACCACTGTATCACTGTGATGCTGGCTTGGTACTCTAAGCAAATTAGCTTAGAGGATCCGGAGGATAGCAGGTTACTCGTCGCGTACTTCGGCAACAAGATGTTCACGTGATGGACTCATGACAAATGTTTTGACTTCCATAGTGTTAATAAGAATATACCAATCGAGGAAACCTATTTGGCATGGAAATTGAGCGTACAGAGTGTATAACTCGTGTATGATGGTTATCTAATTTCTTGACCGAACAAGTAGAACGTGTACTTTGATTGACTCTTCAGAAATAAAGATAGTAGATTGTATGGAAACCAAACCAGGGTAAACCCAAACAAAGATAAAAGGTGGGAGATGTAGAGGGCTTCTATCTACTTGTAATGACTCAAATTTGCAGGGTACAATTATTCAGAAGGAATCCTGCTTAACTGGTTTTAATAGTTAGACCATTTTTAAGGACGTTGTCAAATGCCATCTCCAATTGCGAGGACACAGTGGGGAAACAAATGAGGATTTCGGCTTATAATGGCCTTGCAATCATATTTGTCCTCCTCCAAAGCGGCTTCTCGGTCTAGAAAGGACGAAATTGCAATGAATGGTCCTTTCCAATTAAGTTTCAACGATTTTTGGAGGGATAATCTTAGAACATGAAGAGGACAAATGTCTGTTAAATCCAAAATTTCAAGCTATGTGACTATATTTATCTTTCTCTGTTTCTCACATCTTTTTATAGACTCCCCTCCCAAGTAAGAGAGGCCTCCTTTCCACCCTCCTCTACACCCCATTATACCTCCATCCTCCCTACCACCATCTCGAGTCCGCCACCCACCCTCTGCCTATCTCCTCCATCCTTTTAACTTCGTCGCCAAAACATTAATGAGTCTATCCGAGACCAACAAATTTGAGGATAAGAATGGTAAGGACTTTATTGCTATCCTATCCTTACCCTATCCTTTAAAGAACATGCCCTAAGTAGACAAACCCCCAAAAGAAATGCGTGTGAACTCATATGAACTTGCTGCTAAACAAATCCTAAACAAATCTGATCTAAACACATATTATTTCAGTGAAGGAAAATCCTAATGGACAGTAAAAAAACTCTCTAATCTAAGTAGGTTATGTCCGTTTACATCCTTAATCGTGCTTGACACGGTAAGCTGCACTCAGGTCAGAGATTAGTAGTTGTCTGATGATCAGGATCTTTCAATCATGTTTGTCAAAATTCCAGTGATCTGTTCGAGAGAAAATTACGTGACAACTAGTCGGATGTAAATACTTGAGAATTCGAGGAGAATGGAAGCTCTTGCGATCTGGGTGTGTTGGCTCAACGAGATTCTAAAGATGCGAACAAGGGGGCATCACAGTGGAGGAGAGGAAGGGTGGAGCGCGATGCCATCGAGGAAAGATCGAACAGGTGCGTCGACGGTGACGAGAGGAGGGAGGAGCGCGATGCGGCCGAGGAAGATGGAAGAGGTGCGGCGACTCCAAGGGGTCCGAAGAGGAAAGAAAATGAGATTCAGGGTTTTTCATTACATACTGAAGTGGACGACGTAGGTAAATGTCGATTGTACCCTTTATATCCACAAATGTCGAAAATGTCCTCCCACTTCGACATAAAATAAATGTCAATATTAATTACTAAAACTGATGTTAAATATAAAAAACGTCGAATTTGTATTGTCTTGTAGTGATCTGTCTGATTTTGCATTGCTGGCTATTATGCTGCCTGCAATTATTGTTAACATCAGCATTTAAATCATGTGAAATATACACTCACAGGAAAAAGATGGCTCAATACCTAGTTCATGTGGTTGACATTTGGTTGTTAGGATAAACCAAGAATGTATCGGTATGGTGGTTTATCTATGTATCATAACAGTTTTGAAATCAAAATGGAAAGGATGATACATGTTCCTCCTGTGACTGAATGTGCACATATTATTTGGGAAATGTACCTGGACAAACTATTTCTCTTGAAGTTAGATATTGAAATTTGGGGGGACATTGTATCTAAATTGAATGGTATAAACATAGCATAGAATAAAGATTTCAAAAGGATTGAATTTAAACCTTTCTCAATATATGGATTCACGGCTCCACTTTTGTAATATTTTGTAGACCAGAACTCTACCTCTTTAATGCACTGGAAAAACAACTACAACTAGATAATGAACCACCAATACTGTTACAACTATGGTATGAACATGAGGTATATTTTTAGCAAAAACTATGCTTACTGATACATGCAGTTTTGGACGTATCATAAATTTGTGTTCTACCTGCATTATATATGTAAATCTCATTCATTTTTTATGGGGGAAGAGTTGTTTGTATTCTTTAAAATTGCAGTCTCTCGAACATTGAAAGAATGTTCCATGTGAAAGTAGTATTTGACTTTGAGTGGTCAGATGGTTTAAAAATATATATCTAAAAGAGTTGATCTGCAGATCTAACAAAAGAAAAGTACTGTCATCCAAAATGAGAGCAGTGTGACCTTAGGTAACTGGATTTTTGTGGGTGTCGGTTTAGGTAAGTTAAATTTAGATCTAGGTCACATCAAATGAATCGACAGAGAAGTAGACAACCATACAAGCATGAGATTAGGAGCAAAGTGATCGTGTGAATTCCGCAGCAAGAGAGGATGGACATCATACCTAAAAAAGTTTGTCGCCTCGGTTTCTCCTCCCGTGGAGAACGTCGTAGTTGGTGCCCTGATTGCGAGATGAATCGCACATGGGGGTGATGCGAACATTCGCTACACGATTTTGGCTTTGGATCGTCGATCCGAGGTGCTCTGGTGGTGCTCCAGTAAGGGGGAGGGGGTAGAAGGGGAAGGCGAAGAGCTAAAACTTGAGTTTGGGTCGATTGAGAGAAGAGGGTTGATTTGGGGGTCTTTTTATTTGGGTCAAAAATTCAGATCCGGATCTTGGTTCGGATCCAGATTTGGTCCGGACCCTGACTTGCTGAAATAGCCGTAACTCGGGCTCTCAATTTCGGATTTTTACGTTCTTGGATTCGTTGGAAAGATCTCGACGAGCACTACGAAATGGATTCCTTACTTGAATTTTTTGGTCACTGGAAAAGTATAGATTTTATAATTAATCCCAGACTCAGTCAAGATTTGCATTTTAGTCCATGTTCGATTTTAGAGATTTTCACAATATGCTTACTTGGATTCTATTTGTGCAAGTTTTTTTGGTTAAAAGACAATATAATTGGATTTTTAAGATTCGAATGAAGTATCTTAAAAGTTAAGAATTTGATCTTAACTTCATATTTACAACAAAATGATCATAGAAGGGGTTCGACGCTTTTCCAATATAAATTGATTTTGAATCAGTCAAATGTCGAATGTAGAATTTACGGGATTTTGAAATCATTCATCTTTTCAGTGCAAGTCAATCACTATAAATATAAATTAGTTCCGAAATTCCTATAATATCCACTCTAAATTAAATATCAGATAGTTGTGAAGAGTTAATTTGAAAGCATGTTGGACCTCTTTGGATTTGCTTGGTTCAGCTTCTACTAATGTTATAGAAGTAGGGTTTCATATAGAATTGTAAATAAATCAGAAGTGAGCTCAAACGATGTAATTACGGGCATATTCAGTTATAATATAAGTAGAGTTTAGTACACAAGAACTTTATCTCGGACATGCTAACCCATAAATGGTCACATCATGATTACATCATCCATTATGTCTCTGTATACAGTATTTATTCCTTCCTTATCCATCAAACCAACAAAATAAGGATACATCATAAATTATAAACCTTATTTGTCCCGTATCCCACTTTATTCATTATCTCTTATCCAAACATGCTTAATGATCGATGCTTGTAAATTAAGAAGGTGTATCTTGATACCTGTATAAAGATTGTTAATAATATCGTATCATTCTTCACAAAATAAGTATGTAAATCAGAATATAGATGTAAGGAATACTATAATAAATATTAGATTTCCTACTTTCAAGCTAATTATTGTATGTGCCATCTTAGATCAAATATTGTGTCTCTACTTGCGTAACTCTATACACGGTATTGTAGAAAATTCTTCTTTCCTATTTAAAAAAAACTACAAGACCGGCTTTGCCTTGTAGTTTGGCTGTACATTTGATGCCCCACAGAGTACCCAAAGAATAGGGCTTTCTCTATCCTCCTCTTCTTCATGTTCGAAACTACGGCGGTGAGCTCAAAGCTTCTTGCACGGAGGCGTCGAGTGGAATTCGCTTGGTCTGTTTTCTTTCATACGCTCGCAGTTTGTGGTCGAATCTCCGCCTTTTCTTTCTACGGTCCAGATTTTGAAATTTGTTCGTTAACATATCTAATCACGTTAATTGTGCTCTAAATATTGTGCTTTCCCTCTCGTCAACTTCCACTTTCATTTAAAGATGATGTTCCATCGATGTGCCTTGTAAATGTTCGACGAAATGCCGCAACGAAGTTAAAAACTGAGATTCGCGTGAAATGTGCAGAAAGATTGTAAGATAGTTTGTGGGTATTTGCTCAAAAGATACCTTTTCCGAAAAAAATGGTTTATTTTGTTGCATTCACAGATGTTACAGCCACTTAGGCGTGTTGCCGGAGCTGCCTGGTTGGGTGAAGTCCTCGGATAAAGGTGGTGACCCTGAAGAGGACTTCGTGCTTCCAACTAAATTGGATAGTTTAGGGAGTAATGACTCTTTTGTTCACGGTGGTGCCGTATTCTGCAGGGTCCTGCCTCCTCAACCCACCAAGAATTCTGATGCTGAAGCTGCAAGTCGTATTCTGAGGGGGGGCGTTCTCGTCGCCTGATGCAGCCGTTCGAGCTCTTGATGGCTGTGACGTGAATATCTCAAAGGATTTGGTCGATAAGGTGATGGAGAGATTTAGCAATGATTGGATCTCAGCCTTTGGCTTCTTCAATTGGGCTGACTCTCGGGCTGGATATTTGCATTCACAAGAGTCCTACAATGCAATGGTTGACATCTTAGGAAAGGCAAAGCAGTTTGAATCCATGTGGAGCTTAATTGATGAAATGGTCCAAGTTAGGCAGTTGGTCTCATTGACGACCATGAGCAAGGTCATGAGAAGGCTTGCTCGTGCCCGTCGCTGGGGCGAGGCCATAGAGACGTTTAATAACATTGCACGTTTTGGACTGAAGAAAGACACCTCGGCCATGAATTTTATACTGGATATTTTGTGCAAGGAGAATGCTGTTAGGCGTGTTAGGGACTTATTTTTGGATGTAAGAGATAAAATTCATCCCGATGCTAGCAGTTTCAATGCTCTGATTCGTGGGTGGTGCAAAGCACGAATATTTGATGAGGCTAGATGGGCCATGGAGGAAATGAAGAGATTTGGGTTTGGACCCTGTGTCATCTCCTACACATCATTGGTTGAATCACACTCATTAGACAGGAACTTCCATGAAATTGATCTTATTTTGAATGAAATGGAGGTCAATGGATGTCCTCCAATGTTGTCACCTACACAATTATAATGCACGCACATGGGAAAGTGAAGGAGACTCGCGAGGCTTTGCAATTTTATGACAAGATGAAGGACAAAGGTTGTGTGCCCGGTACAATGTTTTACAACTCCTTACTTTACATCATTGCAAGTGCTGGGCATGTACAAAATGCCTACGATCTTTACGAGGAGATGAAGAAAAATCACATTAGCCGTAGTATTACTACGTTCAATACTTTGATAAAAGCTGCATGTGGCCATTTACAGGAAGAAAATGCCTTGAAGTTGGTTGGTGAAATGGAAGAGAACTCTTGTGAGCCCGACCTCACAACATTTGCACCCTTGTTGAAGATGAAGTGAGGCAAAAACAATGAAGGTTCTAACATTTCTGTTGGATTACATGTTTAGCAAGGATATAAGCCTTGATTTAGGAACGCACTCCCTCTTAGTAAACAGATTCTGCAAGCATGGGTGTTTAGTCCAAGCATGTTCGTTTTAGAGGAGATGGTGATTAAGGGATTTCTACCAAGGAATTCTACCTACTCGATGCTCATGGTGCAACTTGACCAGAATAACATGGAAAGAAGCAAGGAAAAGGTAACAAAATTGATGGCTAAAGCGCATAGCATCGGTGGTGGGTCTTACCAAGTACCCAATAAGTTCAGGAATAGTTCATCTGAGATCTAATCAAATTGCCGATGTATCATTTATACAAATTCAATATATATAATAGCTCATCTCTGATAAGATTTTGCCTTCCTATCTACTGGGATATCTCCATTGCAAATAGGGGTTTCTCTTCCAAAGAATATGGCTGCCCTACTTCCCTCATGCTTGAACTAATGGATTAGATATATTATATATGTTTTTTTGTAGAGCGTGTATAGTTCATATATTTTGTATGATCTCATAAGAACATGCGCCTATGGATTGTTGCAAAAGAGATAGCCAGGAAAACTCTCAAATTCTGGGTCCCTAAGGGCGTGTTTGTTGAGGGAATATCCCCAAGAACAAGGGGTCTATTCCCCACACTCCCCTCTCTGAACTCATACGGCGATTCCCTCCTCTCCTGACCCTCGAAGACCGCGCTGAGCGGAATATGGTGCGATCCTTATTCCACTCCTACCCTCAACTGCCACCGCCATCCCGCCATGGCGCCATCTCTCCCTCTCCTATCGCGCAATGCCCTCTTCTACGGGCCCCTCTCTTCTATCTTCTCTGCTTCTCGTGTGGTGTATGCTATCTCATCAGCTTTTACAGGTCGTCCTTCGACTCCCGTGAATGGTGAATCTTGTCATGGATGGTTTTACTCGGCCTTCAATTGGGTTGGTGGTGGCATCAATGGCTATTTAGTCTTCTTTGCAGCCTTATGCGGTAGAGGCGTGGTGTCCTTGGGATGGCACTGAGTGGTCTTCTCCACCATGTGTTCAGACATAGAACCTAGGGTTTCTTATTGTGAATTGAACCCCTACAAAGGGGTCGGAAGTTGTGCTCCAATTGTATGTCACGAGTCGCGACCCATCGTTAAGCTTTTTCTCTTTTGCTTGTGCGTTCACATTTCCTCCACGCTATGGGCTCTCTGGATTGCTAGGTAACGACACTTACTTTGCTTTTGCTCTTGGAATCCCTGCGAGGATTGATCAGTGGCTTTGCTTTGCCCTTTTTACGTTTTTCTTTCCTCATGCAGCTTCTTCCACTGTTTGGTTGCCTTCTTTCGCGTTTTATTGGATGCTTTGTGGTTTTCTTTTGTATTGTTCATGGACGGGATCTGCTTGTTTCTGGTGTTCATGCTTCTGAATGCCATTGGGTTTGATGGCTTTTGCCTTTGTTTGTTTGATGATGTTCGCATGCTGCACTTGGAACTGTCTGTGGATGGGATCAAATGTTGATGAACATGACCTTATGCTTTCAATTGGTGCTGTTGATAGAGAGCACCTATGTGTTGAAGGAGGGTAGCAGCAAACCCCTCTGTTGTTGATGCTTCCTTGTTAATTCATTGAACTTTTGTTGTTTTAATCATGGCTCTTTTGGCTTGATGCTTCGCTGTTTCCCGATTTCCTTAACATCAATGTTCATAGATTGTACACACTGAAGTAGGGCTACTTCTTTTCGTAGCTGTTTGGGAAATGGTGCTACTTCATAGATTTTTAATAGATTGTTCATAGCATCAACTTTTCTAGAGTTTGGGAAATGGTGCTACTTCATAGATTTTTAATAGATTGCGCATAGCGGCAAATTTTGAATAGTTTGTTTCCTTAACACCAATCTATGAAGTGGGGCTATTTGATAGTTTGTTCATAGCAGCAAATTTTTCTATGAACAATTAAGTGGGGCTTTTTTTGTTCATAGCAGCAAAATTTTCAAGAACAATGAAAAATTTTCTATGTGCAGTGTGCATGGAAGGTCATATCGGCGATATATCGCCGATATATCGGTATCGAGAGGTTAGGGGTATCGAAATCAGAGTGTATATCTTTTTACATGGATATCGGCGATATATCGCCGATCACTGTTGCAAAAGTCGGCCCGACTATGCGACTCGGGGGGGGGGGGGCGATTTGAATAGAGGTAATCGGGCTATAGTCGGGCCTACCCGCTTAGTCGGGCGCTTAGTCGGATTAATCGACCGCTTAGGCGGGCGATTTCTACATAGACGATCCGAGATGGGTCAGGGTTTTGAAATATAGGGTTACTGTTAGACAGTAACCCTTCACGCAAGTCATAACATTTCGACCCCCACCCCCCGCGGCTCCTGTGCGCGATACCCCAGCCTTCCCAGCCTCGCCGCCTCGCCGGTGCGCCCCCCTCGCTGGTGCCGCCCCCAGTGCCTCGCCGCCTCCGGTGCCGCCCCCTCGTTCTCGGCTCCAGCAGGTAAAGGTTATGGTTTTTTTTGGCTTTTATTTCCTCTTGTTTTTAAGTTGATATGTTAATATGTTATTGTTAGCAAACAACAATGTTAGGTTATGTATGTTATTGCTTAGATTTTCTTAGGTTGATGTTGTACTTAGATGTTTTTATGTCAATGTTATTGTTAGCAAATAAGATCAATGTTATTGTTGTACTTAGATGTTTTTATGTCAAGGTTTTCTTCAATTTTTTTTGTTTTTGCTTAGGTTGATCTTAGATGTTAATATGTTATTGCTTAGATTTTCTTAGGTTGATGTTGTACTTAGATATTTTTATGTCAATTTTATTGCTAGCAAATAAGATCAATGTTATTGTTGTACCTAGATGTTTTTATGTCAAGGTTTTCTTCAAAATTTTTTGTTTTTTCTTAGGTTGATCTTAGATGTTAATAACATGTTATTGCTTAGATTTGCTTAAGATGATCTTATATTTTATTGTTAGGATATATTTTCTCTTCTAAGTTTTTGAAAATATTAAATTTGCTAAAATTATGAAGATATTAAATTTGCTATAATTTCTTAAGCTCTTGAAAATATTAAATTTGCTAAAATTATGAAGATAAATGATAGTATATATATATATATTAAAATTTGATTTATATATTAAAAATAATTAAAAAAATCAAAACCGACTAATGCCCGACTAAATCCGATTACTCTCCCGACTGCCGATTAATCCTTAGTCAGTGACCCTACCGACCGAGTACCGATTGCCGACTTCTGCAACCTTGTCGCCGATATATCGCCTATATCGGCGATATATCGCCGTATCGGCTCATATCGGTCAGAAATGAATGGATTCAGTACAAAAAATACAAGATATTGACCGATATCGTCGATATTTCGTCGATATCCCTATATATGAATGTTATTATTCATGCAAGCTTGATTCCACTACCTATCTAGCTATACCTAGTATTAAAACAATCTATGATTTATATACTTTGTTCCGGGTCGGGGGCGCTACCCCCGCACCCCCGCAAGGGGGGGGGCAACCTGGACCCCCATAGCCCCCCCAGGCTCGCTGACTGGGCAGCGAGACCCACGTACTGGTAGGGTATGGTGCGACAGGAGGGTGCATACAATGGTTCTTCAACTTGGTGTATATTTACAAGTTATTTCATGTTGTAAAACTTGAATGAAATCCATTTTCAATATCTATAAGTCAATTCTTCAAAAAAATCTATAAGTCGCGAATCAACATTAATATCGATATGTTCGAAATTATCGATATATGCAATATAAGCTTTATAGATGATCGATATGTGTGATCTAAGAGTATATTTGTAAGTTATTTAGTGATCTAAGAACTTGGATAAACTCCATTTTCAATATATATATATATATATATATATATAGGTCAACAACTAACAGTTCAACCGTATCGATATATGCGATATAATGTTCATAGATGATCGATATGTGTTATCTAAGAGAGTAAGAGTACATTTGTTAATTATTTAGTGACCACAGTACTTGGATGAACTCAATTTTCAATATATATAGTATGTCAACAACTAACAATATCAGCGATATGTTCGATATGACCGATATGTGAACTATAAGGATCATAGTCCTCATAAATGATCTATATGTATTTTCTAGGTGTATATTTGTATTATTCCATGTTATAAGAACTTGAATGAAATCCATTTCCAGTATTTATAAGTCAAGAATCAATACTAATATCGATATGTTCGATATGACCGATATGTGCAATATCGATATGTGCGATATATGGTCTATAAATGGACCGATATGTGTGATATAAGTGTGTATTTGTACGTTATTTGTTGTTTTAATATCTTGGATGACCTTAATTTCTGAAAAAATGCCAAAAATGGCTTTTTTACGTCATTTTCGACATTTCCACCGATATCGTCGATATATCGTCGATATATCCCGATATATCCATTTTCGGGCGGACCGAAACGATATCGATATCGATACGGCCTTCCATGGTAATATGCCTAACACCCAAAAGATAAGGGTTCAAATCCCCTTTATGGGGGGTTGCGTTAGGTAGTCGACAACCAGTGTAAAAAATAGTCGAATCTTTCAACATGGATTTGAGCAAGAATCCATTTAGTGGACCCTACTTATAGTGGGAGAAGGCTTCACCATTTTTTTAATGTAAAATTTTCTATGTAGTTTGTTTATAGCATCAAATTTTGTATCAACAATGAAAATGATGCTACTTCATATATTTTTAATAGGGTTTTTATTAGTTGTTTCCCTTCGAGATATTCCAATATCAGTTTTGCCCCTCCCTTTTTGAGAATATCAGTTGTGCCTTCGACTTCTTGCCATTCTATCACTTGTGCCCCTCGAGTTAGTTGTTGTTCATCCCCAACTCAAACAGACCTTAACTTTAGGGACACATTAGGAATTAAATTTAAAAATATAGTCAGGAAAGTCAATCCTCTTCCTCCCTCTCTCTTCGTCATCCCCAACCTCTTACTCCTCCTCCAGCACCTCCTCCCCTCCTCCCACCCCGGTACCTCCCCCTCCGCCCTGAGCTCCTCCCCCGCCCCCGCACCTCCCCTCCGCTCTCGCACCTTCTTCTCCGCCCCTAGCTCCTCCCGCCACCCCACACCTCCACCTTCGCCCAAGCTCCTCCCCGCCCCCGGCTCCTCCCACCGCCCTCACACCTCCCCTCCGCCCCTCCCTCTACGCCCCGCTCCTCCCTCTCGACCCCCAGCACCTCTCCTCCGCCCCCACTCCTCCCCTCCGCCTCTAGCACCTCTGTTCCGCCACCACACCTCTCTCTCCGCCCCCAACACCTCCCTTCTCCGAGGGCAGCATCCGCCACAACGCCGAGAACCTCGGCGAGCTCCTCATGGGCGACCTCATCAAGGACTTCCCCTCCCGCTTTACATGCACACCAACCAGTCCGACCTCCTCCTCTGCTCCACCCCTCCCCGCCCACCCCACGGCGCATCCCTCCTCCAGAAGTGGCTTCTAGGTTGTCGGCTTCGAGGTCGTCCCCTGCAGCTTCCAGCATGAGCCCGAGGCCATCAAGGGCTGGTCTTTAGTTAACATTTATTTAGTTAACCTTCAACATTTGTTTAGTTAACATAAATTTCTTATTAATTGATTCATAAAAATTCGTCGAAAAATTCAATAAAGTTTACCATTTGGTTCGCAATGAGTAATATATCCATGAACATGCAATAATTTTAACGATTTAATGGATGCAAGAAGGTGTAATTAAGAGAGAAATTATGAAGAGAAAGGAAGGACACATGGAGGAAGAAGAAGATAAAGAAGTCTGGAAAATTATGCCCCTCTTAACTCGACCATGGTTTGAAAAAATCATGGTTAAGTTTAACTCGTTGACGGTTAAACTAACAGAGGGGCACAAGTGATAGCGGCAAGAAGTTGGGGGCACAACTGATATTCCCAAAAAGGGAGGGGCATAACTGATATTGGAATATCTCGAGGGGCACAACTGATAAAAACCCTTTTTAATATATTGTTCATAGGAGCAAAATTTTCATAGTTTGTTCATAGAGTTTGGGATAGTAGATAATGTTCATAGATTTTTCAAGAACAATGAAAAAACTGCCATGTAGTTTGTTCATAGAGTTTGGGATAGTAGATAATGTTCATAAATTTTTTGTGTAGAATAAAAAAACTGCTATGTCGTCTGTTCATAGCAGCAAATTTTCTATGAACAATGAATTGGTGCTACTTCATAGATTTTTAATAGATTGTTCACAGCAGCTTTTTGTCATAGCTTGTTCATAGAGTCTGGGATAGTAGATAATGTTCATAAAAATTTCAAGAACAACGAAAAAACTGCTATGTAGTTTTTTCACAGAAGCAAAGTTTCTACGGACAATGAAATGGTGCTACTTCATAGATTTTTAGTAGATTGTTCATAACAGCAAATTTTTGGACAGTTAGTTGATGGAGTTTGGGATAGTAGATACTGTTCATAAATTGGAGTTGGTGCTTGAAGTATGCTTCATGTTTGGCTGGCATCCTGCTGGAGTTGTGTGGCTGAATGTTTCTTCCTGTATGCTTTAAAAAAACCAAAGAACCATGAAATAATACGTAGGTTATATGGCTCACTTCCTGTGTGCTTCAAATAATACCAACTACCAAGGTGCTTGAAGTAGGCTCTCTTTTTTCCCTAATCAACACAGCTGCCATGATGCTACAGATTGAATACCACATATTTTTTCCATTGGGAGTTTGCGCCTGCCTTTTTGCTGAATTATGGGATAATATATTGTATTCCCAAATCACGGTAATATATTAGATTATATCAGTCTTTACTTGTTCGTATATGTTTTAAAAAAACAAAGAAAATTCAGCTTGACTTCCTTTTTTTTAACCTCACCATAGTTTCTGGTACGCTTAAAACGAAATCAAGAATCGTTATGTAATGGGAATGTGTGGGTGGCCTTAAGCTGAAGTTTGGGATAGTAGATAGTACTCTGGATATGTGGGATAGAAGAGAGTAAAACACCAAGAAGCTTGAAGTATGCTTCCCATTTTATCCCATTCATCACAGCCGTAAGTATTCTTAATTGTTTGTCTCTTAATCGCTTCATGTATGCTTTACATTTGTGCCTTACCTGAATTGTGGGATAATAGAAGGTATTCCCATTTCTTGGTAAGTCTCCAGATCTTCCTGTTTGCTTTTAGAAAAGAACCAGAACCTTGTAGTTGGCATACTTTTCCGCACTTGGCAAAGTTTATAGTATGCTTGAATTGGGAGCATGAAATTTCGCCTGGGTATATGTGGAGTCTATGCAATATATGTATTTGATGCTCCAGTCAGATTGAAGTCTCACTACTAACCTGCCGTAATAAAATAAGTGCTTCCAGTCTGTTTTCGCTTCAGATCAGTGTTTCCTCGAGAAAAATAGTCATGCCTTAGTAGGTTGGAAAAATAATCGTTTATCTGTGGCAAGATAACTTAGGAGTACCAGAAGCTTACTTGAAATCCTTGCTTACTAAGGTATGGTTTTGCTTTGTCTCAAAAAGTTTTTGTTAAAATCACTGATTTTATATTGTTACTGCTAACTTCAGTTGCATGCTAGAGTTGGGCTTATTTCATTGCTTTCATTGGGCTGCTTACTTTATTTTTTCTTCTACTAGGTTGCTTACAAAGGTTTGTTTTCTGAATAATACTCGGACCAACTCTTCGAATTATAATTGCGGTGCTTAATTGAGTTGCTTAATTGAGATGGCCTTTCTCTGGGAACGATTAATTGAATTGATAGTATAAGTAATTTGTTCATAAAGCATCAGCTGTATATTCTTCATCATGCCTTTGCTGGATTAATTGATGATAAACTTACGTAGTAGGGAGTTCACTACTTGTTAATATAGGCGTCTGGATATTGGGACTATGCTGGTTGTTGGGATAGTAGATGAAGGTCACAGGCTGTAGTGTGCTTAAAAATAACCATGAACCGAACTGCCAAAATGCCATCTATAATTTGCTGTTGTTTTGATACTTTTTCAGAATGTTGGGTAAGATGTTGGGTGTATGAAATATCGAGGGTATTGTTTTGGGGAATGGTGTGCATTACAACAGTGCGACTACTCAATAACTTTTCAAAACATTGCCCCCATCCATACAAGATGAGCAGGGGAGGTGCGGGCTCCTCGGGTGCACACATCGCGGACAACGACCCGAGCTGTGGGTGAAGTGGACGCCCGTAATCGATGAGTGCCTTCTGCAATTGTTCAAGCATCACTTTGACGTAGGTGACCGGGTTGGAGGGTCCTTCACACCCCTCGCCTGGCAAAGCATTGTCATGCACTTCAACATACTGGGAAGAATTGGGACAAGCCGAAGATGTAAAACCGATGGAAGATCATAACTAAGGATTATAGAAGTTTCATCTACTTAATGACGAAGAGCGGGTGGGATTGGGATCCAGTCTCCTGCACCGTTGTTGCTCCCAAAGAGAGCGCTTGGCTTGCGGTACACAATAACTTAGTCCAAGCTATACATTCTATGATAGTTTTATCGCCTCTGTCGCATGGAATCTGTTTCAGATGGACAAGGCGTACAAGCCTTATTGGAGGAAGACAATCTCCCATTATGACCTAGTAGAGGCAATGGTAGGGGAGTACACTGCTAACGGGACCTACGCCTTCTCGCAAATCGTGCCACTAGGATCGTTCGCCGCCTTCTTCGAAGGAGACACATCAATGCAACGGGTGCTCAAGGGCGAGATCCAAGAGGTACAAGATACACCCCAAGGTACCCGACCCCGTCTAGGATGAGGGGTAGATGACCCAGTCGGCTCGTAGGAGGCGCCAAAGAGATTCTGAAGGACTATCGTCGGTCAGTAAGTATGAGCAATGGTGCCCCCATGCTTCCCAAGTTGTTGGAGAAGATGTCGTTTGACTTATCGAGTAGATGCTGGAGCTGCAACTGGAGCAGCTCAGGCCCCTGATGCTGAAGAACCCACATGAAGGTGTGGAGGAGATCCTGGACGAATTGGAGGATTTGCTTCCAGGCATCCTGCCCGAGGCACAAATCAAGCTTTTGCGCAACCTACGTGATCCGTACGAGCGGATCCTCTTTGACTATGTGAAGTCTATCCCGGCTTAACTAGCGGCTTAGGTAGGCATTCAACTGAACAAGCCCTAGTGCCATTTCTCACCATCCTCTCCACAGATTACAGTAGCTGCGAGTGTCAAAAAAAAAGATTACAGTAGCTGCATGCATAACTGTCTAGTTCCTTCTACTGTTGGTCTAATTAGGTTATGTTTTATGTTGTAAAATAATTTGGTTTATTGAATACTACATAGTTTAATCTAAACTTTATGTAGGAGTTATACATTTTTTTAAGGAATATTTGTTGTAGTATTTATATCTATCTTTGAAATGAATTTATGGATTAATAAGAGCACATATTATATTTGTATAGTCTATGAATCCATTTGCAAAATCATAGGAAATGGAAGCATAATCTCGATGAGAAAGACTTTGGTCATGCTCAACATGCTCTATCTGCAGGCACTGCTCGAAGAGGAAGAGGATCATGAAAACCGTAGTGGTGGTTACATCCTCCCTGTGCCGAAGCTCACATCTTCCCGTACAGGGCACATATGGATCCATGAGATGCTAAATGGTCATGTAGATAGATCGTACGAGGTGTTTCGCATGTACCCTGAAACAATTACGCCTCTGCACCTGCCTGAAGGAATGCACGGGTCTTAAAGATTCACGACACATGAAGGCTGAAGAATCGTTGTGTATACTGTTGTACTACCTGGGTCATAATGCCAAGAATCGGGTGCTCTGCAAGCATTTTTAGCATTCCAGGGATATAATTTCAAGGCATCTCAATGATGTCTTGACACACATTGTCTCCCTCAAAGATAATTTCATACGCATGTCGTCAACAGATTGCCTAGTCCCAGATGTCATAAGTCAAAACAACAACTTTTATCCGTACTTCAAGGTTCAACCTACTCATATCACAACTTAAGATGCCTACCTCTTTCTTGAATGTGTGCTAACATTGCAGATCGTGCTTCAGGATGTCATCAGGGCAACTGACAGTACTCTAATCCCTGTGAACATGCCTGCTAACATCACCCCCGAATGTAGAAGCATGCACCAGACTCTCTCATCGAATGTGTTGGTTTGTGTTGACTTCTGGTACAGATTCCTTTATGTGGGTCGGGGTGGGAAGGCTCAACTTGTGACATGAGGGTGTTGAGGTGGGGTCTGGATGAGGGCCGTTTCCGCGTGCCCCAGAGCCGTATGTTTCTTGTGTATTGCGGTTACAGCAACACGGACACCTTCTTGGTGCCATATAGAGGTGTCATAGCGTACCTACCGTAGTTCATGGCAAGGAGGGGTTGAGTGTATTCCAGACCCGAAGAGATGTTCAACCGCCAACACTCGCAGCTCCGTTCCTATGTCGAACACACATTCAGGATAACGAAGGCGCACTTCAAGGCAATAAGTGAGCGACCATATCACATCTTCCCAAAGTAAGTAATGGTCGTCATGACATGTTGTACCATCAATAATTTCATCCACCAGGTATAGGGCGAGGACCAAATCTTGAGCGCATTTACCCGAGAGTCAGTGGAGGGTCGCATAGCGACAGCAAATTCAGATGGCGAGGAGGATATGTTTGAAAACGATAACAACGATGACAATGTCCATGTTTCCGAGGAAGACATACGAGCGGGGGAGTTATTGTGCGATGCATTGGCAACCGCAATGTGGTAAAATGTTTAGTCGTATTTAAGGATCGCCATCAGTCGAAAATGTTTTAGGACTATCGCTTCTTGTATGCGCAGATAGGTAGACTCATTGTAGCTTTGTTAATATTTTTTCCAACTGTTGGTGGGGCTGATGGCTATGTTTCTTTTTTTTACTTGTACTGATGAACAATTTTGTTGTGCAATGTATTATAACTTATCCTTGTGAATGTTTTTTTTTTCGATTTTCCTCGGTGATGATTGTCCACCTCCATTTTTGTCGTGATTGCATGTGGGATGAGCAACCATGTGTTTGGCATGACTCAACCCATGCGACTACGACATTGCCTTCACGGTCGCGAATTCTAGGAAGATTAGCCGAAGGAAACTACGACAGAGATCTATCGTGTTACAGCTTAAAAAGACGTGGACTGAGCAACCTTTTTTTGATGCATGATTTCTAAATTCTTATTTTCTTACCGTGTGTTTTCGTTCTCCACAGATTTGATGCTTAGCAAATGAGCAGACCGATCGCGATGATGATAGACCACATTCTTGAAGAATGATCGACGTTGCTGCATTGGACATGGATGAGCAGCTACTATGGTGACTTAACCGACGAATGCGTCAATGTTCAGTGCATGAGGAAGTTGCTACCTGAGCGATCTTTTTCCAATTTTGTTTTTCACAATTTCTTTAAACTATGAGATAATATTAACAACATGCAAGTTGTATTTATCGGTTACTGAAAATTGGAGTTTCTCGATTTACATTTGAAATAAACCAGTTACTGATGGTAATGTTGCATTGCGATCGGACGAAGACCCACGGGCGTATATGATACTGCCCAATAGATGACGTCCTTATCTTTGAGGACTCACTCATACATGAGTATACCGGGGATCGGTTATAATACACATGCCCTAGAGACGTAAGTTTGCACATATAACAATAGCTTCGTATTCAAATAATACGTAACATCAAATAAAAAATTTTCTTTCCAGAGACTTTGTAGATTAAAGTCAAGGCATCATCGTTGCGACAGACGCTCGAGTCCTTAGCTGTGGAGGTGTTCTTGGCGGACATAATCCACGTGATGGAATTTTCGGAGGAATTCCATGTGGAGAAACCGGAGGAAATCGAATGCCTACTTCAGGGGAAGGACAGATTGATTGTACACCTGACCGGCGGATCAACATTGGTACATGACGTTGTCGATGACCCTAAGTTTGCTAAGCATGTGATGATGTAGAATACAAACTCCATCTTGTATATTCACAATTGTACTATATATGAACTTATGCAATTTGAAATTATAATAAAAAGGGGGCAAATTATTCTGCATGTAAATGAGAATGATGCATAAGTCGGTTAATGGTGCCTCGGACAGACCTATACTGATTCCAAAGAATAACTTTAACTAACTTACAAACCTTATACCTTATCCACCATTTGCTACCGAACAGAAAATAAAAATTTACCTACCCTTATTCCACCTTATTCTCCTTATTTATATCTTTCCAGCCGTACATGAATAGTGCATTCCAGTTTATTCGTCGCCCTTATTCCTGCTTATTCCTGAACCGAATGCCAATAGGATCTTGTTATCTGGTATGAAGTCCTGATTGAATATAGTGGCTGATTGTGATACATTTTTCTCTTCTTTGCAAAGTATTTGTTAATCATTGGAATACCTCTGTAAGATATATAGTATCATGTGTGGAGCTTCTATCACTGTCTTTCTCATTTTTCAGTTCATGGGGAGCCAGGTGTTTATTACCTTGTTTATGATGCTCCTCTAGATTTTTGCCAGAAAAATTGGGAACCTCTTTTGAAAGTCATAAACCAACTTCGTTGACTGAAAAAAAATAACTTCCAAGGATCATTCATTATCTTTAATCTTCCAGGAGAATCACAATGAAAATTTTTCAGAGCTTCTCTCGTTGAATTTGGAAATCGTTTCAAATAAAAACCTTTGAACTTGAAGTCAAAATCTTCGCAGAATTACATGCAAATTATGCATTTATCTTACTCCCAGTTTGCTGTTTCTTGATGTTTTTTGGTTTGTACCATCTGTACAATACTATTCTGAAGCCATCATTATCATTCCTTGAGACTGCACTTGGATAATGGGATGTCCTTCTATGGCATCTAGAAGCCCTGCATCAATGTGAAATGTTTTTAAAAACCCAGATTAAGTACAATCACTACCTTTGAGTGTTCTCCATATAAACTAGTCAATGTAGCTCTGATTTGGCACCTTTATTTGCTTCGACGGAAGCTTTTTTATAGCCAAGGCGTGTTTCTGTAAACAGACAGGGATCTCTTTTCGCTGTAGGAGTCCGTTTTTCTTGATCATATTCTTGCTCTTTTCAGTTAGCCTTCTGATTCTTGTCTCTCATCTATCCAATATCCCCTGATATATCTGTTTGTATGCGTGCGTGGGCATGTGCATGTGCATGAACGACGGTGTATTTCTGTAGACAAACAGGGATCTTTTTTCGATGTTGGAATCCATTTTCTTAATCAGATACTTTCCTTTTTCAGTCAGTCTTCTGATTCTTGTCTGTGAATCGCCGGATCCAATATTCCCCTATATATATGTGTGGGTGCGTGCATGTGTGCACGCAAGCGCACGCTTGTGTACACAGTAAGGGGTTATAGTTTATTTCCAACCTTGGCTATTTCGAATTAGGTATCTGTCATTAACTTGACCTAAATTTAATGTACTCTCAATTAGCTGGAAAAAAAGGTCGTCGAGGAGTCGAAAAGGTGAAAGCAGAGATTGCTGTAAATGTTTTCTTAAGGAAGAAGGGATGGGTGCTTACTTGTGAACTTCCTTCAGAAACATCTAAGTAAATACAAGCATGAGCTGCTCTCCATGGCAAACCAATGCGTTTCTGTCGAGCCAACTGAGCAACATAATAGGAAAAGGCTTTGCTCTCAGCTCTAAAATGGCTCATTGTGTTAGCCAACTTGGCCCAGAAATCCTCCTTACTTGAAATATTCAGCCACTCAAGCTCAATCCTTCCACCTCTTTCATGGGTCACATTGAAAAAAATGCGAATGTCCTCCAACGTCTCTACACACACACAGAGGACACCTCTTGTATGTATTTGCATCATCCTAGGTCCAATGATCATGCCCCTCTAATGGACATTTTATCGATTCCACCTCCCCCAATAGTCGAATAAAGTCTTGCATCCGTTGATCTAAAAAGTATGATAAGAGAACTGTAGTCCAAGAACCACCATCCTTGCTCGAAATCAACCAAGTTTACCAACACATGGACTTCACGGCATCCTTTTTCGAAAGACGAAGCAAACAATATGGATAACCTATCACACAAATCACCTTCACGAGTCCAATTATCTATCCAAAATCGAAGAGAACCTTCCTTTTATAGAAACAAACAAAGAAATAGAGACGCTTCTAAGATGACAACACTTAAATCCTTAAGGATATCAAAGGCCGAACATTGAACATGTAATTCTTCAGTTAGATATGATTGGGTCAGACTGTCAGTTCAGACGGTCCGATCAGCAGTGATGCCAGCATGACATCATCATTCCTATCGACCTGAGAAAAAAATAGATCGAGCTGAGTTTATTGGTCAGCCCGATCAAATTGATTTTTTGAATTGAGAAAATCAGATATAATATACATATATATGTTAATAAAATAACCATTCAACCATAGCTCTCTGACTACGGGAGAAAGGATATTCAACCATAGCTCTCTGACTACGGGAGAGGAGAAGATCAACTCAAGACAGTTCCCTCCATGGACTCAAACGGAGAAGACTCCAAGGAAGATCGCCAATTCTCGCATCGATTTCTCCTCGACGACGATGAATTATGCCGCCATGTGAAGCCATGATGCTTCAACTTCATGATGTACTTCCCCCGCAATGCGGCTACTGTTGGGAGCGGAAGCGGTACCAACTCTGCTCTGATACCAGTTGATGGAAACACAATCCGCCGATATCGTCTCCACTCGGATACCGGACCCCTAGATACAGATGCAGATGTAGATGCGCAATCGACCACCATCATAGAAACACATAAAGAAAAGAACAACCAGATATAACGATGGTCAATCACCTCTCGCGACCACCGGAGAAGAAAGATCACTAAAAGAAGAACGAGTACAACTCTCTCCGTTCCCTCGCTCTCTTTCTCTCTTCTCTCCCCCCCTTTCTCTAGGGGTTACATGGTTGTTGTCGGTGGTGGTGGTGCAATGCCTCCACCCCCTCTTTATATAGCCCAATTATGTCCCCATAGTCCTAATCCCTTTAGGATTATAAATAGAATACAACTCAACTATTATTAGGATTAGGAGTCCAATCCTATTAGGATTCCCAATCCTAATGACTCTAATCCTAAGAACTACACGACTTACTCATAGATCTCTTCTCAGGCAAGGAAGAGAATGCCAAGAGACCCGCTTCGACTCTCCCAAGTCGAGGATCGGAGTGTCCTCCCATTTGCCTGTTCCTCGATCTTCTGAGATCCGCAACAAGCTCGGTGATGGCAGCAACACCCAGCACGCCGATATTTGCAAGAACACAGTGAAAAAGCTCACTTTCAATTATATGGCAAAAAATCAAAGAACCATGAAGTAATACGTAGATTATATGGCTCACTTCCTGTGTGCTTCAAATAATACCCGTTGGAGTACTTGATGTATGCGTCAGTTATGAGGGAGATGGGTAAATGGATCTCCCATCCAATAGTTTAGTCCCACATTGTCCAGCGGTGGGACTTGGAGGCCCTGTGGAGGCTATATAAGGAGCCCCGAGCCTCCTGTAACAGATGAGAAAGTGCAATGCAAAATATGCCCCTTTGAGGGCTTCTCCCGTGGTTTCATCCCGCTCCTCGCGGAGTAGGGTTCCATGTAAAATCCCGTTGTTCTTCTAAGTTTTATTCCTTTTCCATGTTTTCGCTTCCGCTTTCTATTTTCTAATATGGTATCAGAGCGGGTTCGATTCTCGAGGCTTTGTTCTTAATTTTTTTTCCGAGATTCGATTATCAAAAACATTTCTGATTGTTGTTATGTTCGAGATTTATATTTAGGGTTTCTTTTGTTTGAAATCTAATTGGTTCTGAAGTTCTTTCGTCATGGGGGCATTTTCAGCTGCAACTCTCCTGTTATGTTCCATATCCTCCAGGAGCGCCTTCACCGGAGTCGAGCAGAACCCCAATCGAATTCGAGTCCTCCAACATTGTTGACCTGGGCACATGTTTGACCTAGCTCCAGGCCGCCAATCTCCAGGCGATATGATGCACGATCTTCTCTTCCGCGCGAGGCGGCAACAGTCCAGGCAGAACCCTAGAACGCGATGTCCCCTTTTCGCACAAGATCCCAACCGGCGGCTGCGGTCTTCAGTGCGCTGCATCTTCTCGCGCTGACACGCGCATCCTCATCCCCACGTCGCACATGCTGGCGGCGCGGGACTCCTTCCAGGCCGGAGCGTCGACTCCCGAAGCATCATCGCGTAGGAGCTTCACGCGAAGCTCCCTGCGGCTCCTCCAGCCCGATTGCCCCCCAACACGATCCCAGGCATCGCGCGCGATGCGCCTGCATCTGATGGTGCATCTTCGCCCAAGCGGCAAACCATCTCCTCCCTGGCCGCGGTACCCCTGCAGGCGGCGCCCTTCTGGCGGCGCAATTCTCTCAGCATCGTCGCACAGTCCATGCGCAAACTCCATAGCCGATCTTGCCTTCCCCCTATGAGCAGCAGCTACGCAGATGCATCTCCTCTCCTGCATCACGTAGGCGGCAACGACCCTCCCAGAACCTTGCGGCGCTGGCGCACAGGAGGGTTCCCAACACGGGAACCCTAAGTATAGGTTGTGGCGGGCCCACTTGAGCGAAAAGAAAATAAAACAAGTGGGTCGTTGTTTGAGGAAAAAATTGTGTCAAAAAAAAGGAGGGCACAAGTTACGAAAAAAGGGGAGTACAGTTTTGCAAAAAAAAAAAAAGCGCGTACAAAAAAGGAAAAAAACCGTACGCAAGTTAAAAAAATATTGATTTGCAAAAGCCGAAAAAAATTGATTACATCGGCTTTGAAAAAAAGGCGGCTTATAATAAAAAAGAAAGAAAGAAAAGCCGCAAGAAATTTTTGAATGTTCATGTTTTTCCCCATGTCCTTGTCTTCTCCCAACTTTGTCGATGTTCATTTTCCGACAAGTATGGGAGAAAGGGGGAGTATATGTAGAGTCATATGTCTTTCCAGAGATTCCAGATTCAGATATCAGTCTCCAGACCAGCCAGTTGATCAGACTCTACAGATTCCAGTTTCAGACTCGACGATTGATTCCGAGTCTCCAGTTTCAGACACGCACGAGTATGCGGTCATTTTCAGATGAGCACTTGTATGCCATCATTATCAGTGATCCCCATCCATTCTTGTTATTTCAGCAGAGTTTTCATGTGAGCCATAGGGACTCCAGAGTAGAGGACCATTCCCTATGCCATGTTGGCAATGGTTTTTATGTGGTATCATAGGTACACCAGAGTAGTGCACCATTCTCTGGGCCAGATGGGAGAGACCCAGTTCTCCGACGAGGAGACTTCTTTCAGACTCCATTATCCAGCGACCATGGACTCCGACGAGGATTGCACCGCCACGACCTTTTCAGTTCGGCCCTTTTCAGAGATGGAGCAGTTGTCCACATTATTGCGGCGGGCCAGAGTACACCGACGAGGAGACTCATTTCAGTTGCAGTGACTCTGACAGGCGCAGTTCAGAGCACATGCTCTCCGACGAGGAGATTCAGCAGACTTACACACCAGCCCGTTCGTCCTCCTCACCTACACGGCATGAGAAGCAACGTCCTCGACTGCAGCAATGTGCGCGTTGGGTTGATATTGTCCGTAGTGTCCTATATCGTTGAGTTGAGTTTCTTTATGTTTGTCCAAGCTGAGCATTGCATGCTCCAGCTTGAGGGGGAGTGTTGGAGTACTTGATGTATGCGTCAGTTATGAGGGAGATGGGTAAATGGATCCCTCCAGGATCCATTTACCCCATCCAACAGTTTAGTCCTACATTGTCCAGCGGTGGGACTTGGAGGCCCTGTGGATGCTATATAAGGAGCCCAAGGCCTCCTGTACCAGATGAGAAAGTGCAATGCAAAATATGCCCCGTTGAGGGCTTCTCATGTGGTTTCATCCCGCTCACGGAGTAGGGTTCCACGTAAAATCCCGTTGTTCTTCTAAGTTTTATTCCTTTTCCATGTTTTCGCTTCCGCTTCCTATTTTCTAACAATACCAAGGTGCTTGAAGTAGGCTCTCTTTTTTTCCCTAATCAACACAGCTGCCATGATGCTACAGATTGAATACCACATATTTTTTCCATTGGGAGTTTGCGCCTAACTCAGCCATGGCCGGTCCCAAGCCCGGGTAAATGAGGAGGGTTGCACGTTAGGTAGCCGATAGCCAGCGCAGGGGAGATAAATTCGTAAATAGTGTTCTTAAAGTTCTTCTAAGAACATTATTTATGAATTTATCTCGAAACCGTTCGGATCTTTTAAACATGGATTTAAGCAAACATACAGATTTCGTTGGGGCGTTCCCTACTTGCGACGCGTTGCATCGCCCGAATGCAATGAAAAATTGGCAAGGGCCGCTACATCGCAGCCTGGATGTAGTTCAAAATTTACAAGGGTTCTCGCATGAGGAACGCATGCGGGTAAATAAGCTAGTTCCGCTGCATCACCGCCCGGATACAGTCCAAAATTTGCAAGGGTTCTCGCATAATGGACGCATGCGAGTAAAGAAGTTAGTCCAAAAGAGATTGCAAAGGAAGTTACGGATTGGTAGTTGGAATATCGGTACTTTAACTGGAAAATTGATGGAGATAGTGGATACAATGGAAAGAAGGAAGATTCATATATTTTGTCTTCAAGAGACTAAATGGGTTGGAGAGAAAGCAAGGGAGAACGAGAAGACATGCTTTAAACTTTGGTATTCAGGTAAAGATAAGGGCAGAAAACGGTGTTGGAGTGGTTGTTCATAAAGATTTGAAGGATTGTGTGGTTGAGGTGCAAAGATTTGGGGATCGGATTATTTTGCTAAAGTTGGTGCTTGAAGAAGAAATTCAGAATATCATCTCAGTTTATGCACCGCAAATTGGTTTAGATGAAAGGACTAAACAATCTTTTTGGGAGGATGTGGATAAGATTTTACAAGGAATCCCACAAAAGAGAGATGGTTTGCATAGGTGGAGATCTTAATGGACATGTGGGAAAAGATGTTTCATGGTATGCAAGTGTGCATGGAGGACATGGTTTTGGGGATAGAAACGAAGAGGGAAAAGTCATTCTGGATTTTGCAACTGCATATGATCTTTTCATAGCAAACACTCTTTTCAAGAAGAGGGAGGAGCATTTAATTACGTATAAGAGTGGCTCAACTAGAACACAGATAGATTACTTTGCGTTGAGGAGAAGAGATCGGTTGTGTTGCAAAGATTGCAAAGTAATCCCTGGAGAGAGTTTGACAACCCAACATCGCTTGTTAGTCCTTGGATTTACAAACAAAAGGGCTGGTAAAGAAAATGAAGGTTCCTAAGATCACTAGAACTAGGTGGTGGAATCTTCCGCTGAAGCAATCAAGCTTCAGGGAGAAGGTTTTAGAAGACTTATCTTGGGATTGTAGCGGTAGTGCAAACGAGATGTGGGAGGCAGTAGCATCTTGTATTCGAAAGGTAGCCAAAGAGATGCTAGGCGAGTCAAAAGGAGGAGCTCCGGGTCAAAAGGAGGCTTGGTGGTGGAGTGAAGGGGTGGAAGAGAAGCTAAAAATTAAAAGAGCTTGCTTTAAAGCTATGTCTAAGGATAGAACAGAGGAAACTGTCACAGACTATAAAATAGCGAAGAAGGAAGCAAAGAAGGCTGTAAGCGAAGCTAAGTCAAAAGCTTATGAGGTTTTGTTATAAAAATCTCAACTCTAAGGAGGGCCAGAAGGATATATTCAGGTTGGCCAAAGCAAGAGAAAGTAAGACCAAAGACCTTTCTCAAGTGAGATGCATTAAGGATGAGGAATGTCACGTGCTTGTTACTCAGAAGGATATAGAGACTAGATGGGAGCAGTACTTCCATAAACTTTTCATTGGAGAAGGAAGTAGAGAGATCACTTTGGGTGATCTAGCTAGTAGTGAAAGTTACTTGAACCGTGCTTGCTATAGACGAATACAAAGAAAAGAAGTAGAGGAGGCTTTGAAGGTTATGAGACCTGGGAAAGGTGTTAGACCGGATGACATCCCTGTAGAAGTATGGAAAGTTTTAGGTGAGCGTGGTTTGACTTGGCTTACGAATCTATTCAATGTTATTTGGCGAAGCAAGAGAATGCCTGAAGATTGGAGGAGGAGTATCGTGGTGCCTCTTTATAAGAACAAAGGAGACATTCAAAGTTGTTCAAATTATAGAGGTATCAAGTTGATGAGTCACACTATGAAAATTTGGGAACGTCCTGATCGAAAGAAGGTTGAGGCAAGTTCCCAAGTAAAAGAAAACCAATTCGGATTCATGCCAGGTCGCTCAACTATTGAAGCCATCCATTTGCTGAGGAGAACAATGGAGATTTATAGAGCTAAAAGGAAGAATATCCATATGATCTTTATTGATTTGGAGAAGGCTTATGATTCCGTCCCACGAGAGATACTATGGAGAGTTCTGGAGAAGAGACAAATACCTGTCCTATACATTAATCTCATAAAGGATATGTATGATAGGGCTTTATCTTGTGTAAGGACCCCGATGGGGAAGACTGACTATTTTGATATCAACATTGGTTTACATCAAGGTTCAGCTTTGAGTCCATTTCTTTTTACTTTGATTATGGACGAGTTGACAAGTCACATTCAGGATGAGTTACCTTGTGTATGTTATTTGCTGATGATATTGTGTTGATTGACGAGACTAGAGATGGAGTAAATGAGAAGCTTGAGGTTTGGATACATGCATTGGAGACTAAAGGTTTTCGTATAAGTAGGGCTAGACGGAATATATGGAATGCACCTTTGATGGAAGCAATAGTGAAGGAATCGAGGTGAAGATTGGCGACGATAACATTCAGAAGAGAGATTCTTTTAGATATCTGGGATCTATTTTGCAACATGATGGGGAAATTGATGGAGATGTTACTAATAGAATAAATGCAGGCTGGCTAAAGTGGAGAGGCCTCTGCTGTTCTTTGTAATAAGAAAAATTCCTTTAAAAATTAAAGGAAAGTTTTACAAAGCAGCCGTGAGACCTGCTATGCTTTATGGTCTGAATGTTGGCCTGTGAACCGTAGGCATGTGCAGAGAATGGCTGTAGCTGAAATGAAAATGCTAAGATGGATGTGTGGACATACACGTAAAGATCGGATTCGGAATGATGCAATTAGAAAGAAAGTTGGTGTAGCTCCGATCTGAGGATAAGATGCGAGAAAACCGCTTAAGATGGTTTGGTCATTTGCAAAGAAGGTCAACTGATGCACCGGTTAGGAGATGCGAGTGTTGGGATGTTGAGCCGGCTAAGAGAGGGCGAGGACGGCCCAAGAAGTGTTGGAAAGAGACTATACGAAGGGATCTTAGTTTTTTGGATATAAGTCCGAGATTGACCCAAAATAGATCTGAATGGAGGCGAAGAATCCATGTAGCCGACCCTACTTAATTGTGGGAAAAGGCTTTGTTGTTGTTGTTGTTGTTGTGGTGGGAGTTTGCGCCTGCCTTTTTGCTGAATTGTGGGATAATATATTGTATTCCCAAATCACGGTAATATAATAGATTATATCAGTCTTTACTTGTTCGTATATGTTTTAAAAAAAACAAAGAAAATTCAGCTTGACTTCCTTTTTTTTATCCTCACCATAGTTTCTGGTACGCTTAAAACGAAATCAAGAATTGTTATGTAATGGGAGTGTGGGTGGCATTAAGCTGAAGTTTGGGATAGTAGAGAGTACTCTGGATATGTGGGATAGAAGAGAATAAAACATCAAGAAGCTTGAAGTATGCTTCCCATTTTATCCCATTCATCACAGCCGTAAGTTTTCTTAATTGTTTGTCTCTTAATCGCTTCATGTATGCTTTACATTTGTGCCTTACCTGAATTGTGGGATAATAGAAGGTATTCCCATTTCTTGGTAAGTCTCCAGATCTTCCTGTTTGCTTTTAAAAAAGAACCAGACCTTGTAGTTGGCATACTTTTCCGCACTTTGCAAAGTTTATAGCATGCTTGAATTGGGAGCTTGAGATTTCGCCTGGGTATATGTGGGGTCTATGCAATATATGTATTTGATGCTCCAGTCAGATTGAAGTCTCACTACTAACCTGCCGTAATAAAATAAGTGCTTCCAGTCTGTTTTCGCTTCAGATCAGTGTTTCCTCGAGAAAATAGTTGATGCCTTAGTAGGTTGGAAAACATAATCGTTTATCTGTGACAAGATAACTTAGGAATACCAGAAGCTTACTTGAAATACTTGCTTACTAAGGTATGGTTTTGCTTTGTCTCAAGAAGTTTTTGTAAAATCACTGATTTTATATTATTCCTGCTAACTTCAGTTGCATGCTAGAGTTTTTTCAATGCTTTCATTGGGCTGCTTACTTTATTTTTTCTTCTGCTAGGTTGCTTACAAAGGTTTGTTTTGATTCTTCTGAATAATACTCGGACCAACTCTTCGAATTATAATTGCGGTGCTTAATTGAGTTGCTTGATTGAGATGGCCTTTCTCTGGGAACGATTAATTGAATTGATAATATAAGTAATTTGTTCATAAAGCATCACCTGTATATTCTTCACCATGCCTTTGCTGGATTAATTGATGATAAACTTACGTAGTAGGGAGTTCACTACTTGTTAATATAGGCGTCTGGATATTGGGACTGTGCTGGATGTTGGGATAGTAGATGAAGGTCACATGCTGTAGTGTGCTTAGAAATAACCATGAATCGAACTGCCAAAATGCCATCTATTATTTGCTGTTGTTTTGATTCCTTTTCAGAATGTTGGGTAAGATGTTGGGTGTATGAAATATCGAGGGTATTGTTTTGGGGAATGGTATTCGTTACAACACTGCGATTACTCGATAACTTTTCAAAACATTGCCCCCATCCATACAAGATGAGCAGGGGAGGTGCGAGCTCCTCGGGTGCACACATCGCGGACAACGAGTCCGCCGAGCTGTGGGTGAAGTGGATACCCGTAATGGATGAGTGCCTTCTGCAACTGTTCAAGCACCACTTTGACGTAGGCGACTGTGTCGGAGGGTCCTTCACACCCCTTGCCTGGCAAAGCATTTTCGTGCACATCAACATACTAGGAAGAATTGGGACAAGCCAAAGATGTACAACCGATGGAAGATCATAAAGAAGGATTATAGAAGATTCGCCTACCTGATGACGAAGAGCGGATGGGGTTGGGAACCGGTCTCCTGTACCGTTGTCGCTCCCAAAGTGAGAGCTTGGCTTACGGTACACAATACCTTAGTCCAAGCTATACATTCTATGATAGTTTTATTGCCTCTGTCACATGGAATCTGTTTCAGATCAACAACGCGTACAAGCCTTATTGGAGGAAGACATTCTCCCATTACAACCTGGTAGAGGCAATGGTAGGGGGGGTACACTGTTAACGGGACCTACGCCGTCTCCTCGCAAACCGTGCCACTAGGATCGGTTGCCGCCTTCTTCGAAGGAGACACATCAACACAACGGGTGCTCGAGGACGAGATCCAAGAGGGAAAAGATACACCCGAGGTGCCCGACCCCATCCAGGATGAGGGGTAGACGACCCAGTCGGCTCGTAGGAGGCGCCATAGAGATTCTGAAGGACTATTGTCGGTCGGTAAGCACGAGCAATGGTGCCCCCATGCTTCCCAAGTTGTTGGAGAAGATATTGTTTGACTTACCGAGTAGATGTTGGAGCTGCAACTGGAGCAGATCAGAGCCCTGATGCTGAAGAACCCACATGAAGTTGTGGAGGAGATCCTGGACGAGTTGGAGGCTTTGCTTCTAGGCATCCCGCCCGAGGTACAAATCAAGCTTTTGCACAACCTACGTGATCCGTACGAGCGGATCCTCTTTAACTATGCGAAGTCTATCCGGCTAAACTAGCCGCTTAGGTGGGTGTTCAACTGAACAAGCCCTAGTGCCATTTCTTACTATCCTTTCCATAGATTACAGTAGCTGCATGCATAACTATCTAGTTCCTTTTACCGTTGGTCTAATTAGGTTATGTTTTATGTTGTAAAATAATTTGGTTTATTGAATACTACATAGTTTAATCTAAATTTTATGTAGGAGTTATAAATTTTTGTTTAGGAATATTTGTTGTAGCATTTATATCTATCTTTGAAATGAATTTATGGATTAATAGGAGCACATATTATATTTGTATAGTCTATGAATCCATTTGCAAAATCATAGGAATTGGAAGCATAATCGCGATGAGATACAATTTGGTCATGCTCAACATGCTCTATCTACATGCACTGCTCGAAAAGGAAGAGGAGCATGAAAATCGTAGTGGTGGTTACATCCTCCCTGTGCCGAAGCACACATCGGCCCGTACAGGGCACATATGGATCCATGAGATGCTAAATGGTCATGTAGGTAGATTGTACGAGGTGTTTCGCATATACCCTGAAACAATCACATGCCTCTGCACCTGCCTGAAGGAATGCACGGGTCTTAAAGATTCACGACACATGAAGGTTGAAGAATCGATGTGTATACTCTTGTACTACCTGTGTCATAAACCAAGAATCGGGTGCTCTGCGAGCATTTTTAGCATTCCAGGAATACAATTTCAAGGCATCTCAATGATGTCTTGACACACATTGTCTCCCTCAGAGACAATTTCATACGCATGCCGTCAACAGATTGCTTAGTCCCAGATGTCATAAGCCAAAACAGTAACTTTTATCCGTACTTCATGGTTCAACCTATTCGTATCGCAAGTTAAGATGCATACCTCTTTCTTGAACGCACGCTAACATTGCAGATCATGCTTCAGGATGCCATCGGAGCAATTGACAAACATTCCTGCTAACATCACCCCGAATTTAGAAACAAGCACCAGACTCTCGTCGAATGTGTTGGCTTGTGCTTACTTCTGGTACAGATTCCTTTATGTGGGGGCGGGGTGGGAAGGCTCAACTTGTGACATGAGGGTGTTGAGGTGGGGTCTGGATGAGTGCAGTTTCTGCGTGCCCCAAGGCCGCAAGTTTCTTGTGGATTGCGATTACAACAACACGGACATCTTCTTGGCACCATATAGAGGTGTCATAGCGCACCTACCATAATTCATGGCAAGGAGGGGTTGAGTGTATTCCAGGCCTGAAGAGATGTTCAACCACCGACACTCACAGCTCCGTTCCTATGTCGAACGGACATTCAAGATAATGAAGGCATGCTTCAAGGCAATAAGTAAGCGACCATATTACAGCTTCCCGAAGCAAGTAGTGGTCGTCATGGTATGTTGTATTATCAATTGTTTCATCCACCAGGTGCAGGGCGAGGACCAGATCTCGAGCGCATTTACCCGAGAGTCAGTGGAGGGTCGCGTAGTGACAACAAATGCATATGGCGAGGAGAACATGTTTGACAACGATAACAACGATGACAATGTCCATGTTTCCGAGGAAGACATATGAGCGGGGGAGTTATTGTGCGATGCATTGGAAACTGCATTGTAGTAAAATGCTTAGTCGTATTTAAGGATCGCCATCTGTCAAAAATGTTTTAGGACTATCACTTCTTGTATGCGCAGATGGGTAGACTCGTTGTAGCTTTGTTAATATTTTTTCCAATTGTCGGTGGGCCAGTGGCTATGTTTCTTTTTTTACTTGTACCGATGAACATTATTACTGTGCAATGTATTATAACTTATCCTTGCGAATGTTCTTTTCCCAATTTTCCTCGATGATGATTGCTCACCTGCATTTTCGTCGTGATTGCATGTGGGATGAGCAACCGCGTGTTTGGCATGACTCAACCCATGCTACTACGACGTTGCCTTCAAGATCGTGAATTCCAGGCAGATTAGCTGAAGGAAACTACGACGGAGATCTATCGTGTTACATCTTTTTCGTGGACTGAGCAACCTTTTTTTGAATTTCTGAATTCTTTTTTTCTTACCGCGTGTTTTCGTTCTCCATGAATTTAATGCTTAGCAAATGAATAGACCGATTGTGATGATGATAGACCACATTCTTGAAGAACGACCGGCGTTGCTGCATTGGGCATGGATGAGCAGCTACTACGGTGACATGGCTTAACTAACGAATGCGTCAACGTTCAGCGCATGAGGAAGTTGCTACGGAGCGATTGTTTTTCCAGTTTTGTTTTTCACAATTTCTTTAAACTATGAGAAAATATTAACATGCAAGTTGTATTTACCAGTTACTGAAAATTGGAGTTTCTCGATTTACATTTGAATAAACCAGCTAGTGATGGCAATGTTGTACTGCGATCGGACGAGGACCCATGGGCGTAGATGTTACTGCCCAACAGATGTTGTCCTTATCTTTGAGGACTCACGTAGACACAAGGATACCGAGGATAGGTTATAATACACGTGCCCTAGAAACATAAGTTTGCACATATAACAATATTTTCTTATTCAAATAATGCGTAATATCAAATGAAAATATTTCTTTCCAGAGACCCTGCAGATATAAAGTCAAGGCATCATCGTTGCGACAGACGCTCGAGTCCTTAGCCGTGGAGAAGGTGTTCTTGGCAGACATGATCAACGTAATGGAATTTTAGGAGGAATTCCATGTGGAGAAACTCGAGGAAATCGAATGCATACTCAATGGGAAGGATATACTAATTGTGCACCTGACCGGCGGATCAACATTGGTACATGATGTTGTCGATGACCCTAAGTGTGCTAAGCATGTGGTGATGTAGAATACAAAGTCCATCTTGTATATTCACAGTTGTACTATGTATGAACTTATGGAATTTGAAATTATAATAAAAGGGGACAAATTATTCTGCGTGTAAATGAGACCGATGCATAAGTCGGTTAACAGTGCGATGCATAAGTCGGTTAACAGTGCCTCGGATGTCTACCTATACTAATTCCAAATAACAGCTTTAACTAACAAACATTATTCCTTATTCCTCGTTTATTACCGAACGGAGAATAACACTTACCTACACTTATTCCACCTTATTCTCCTTATTCCTATATTTTCAGTTGTACATGAATAGTGTCTTATTCCAGCTTATTCATCGCCCTTATTCCTACTTATTCTCGAACTGAACAGATCTTGTTATCTGGTATGAAGTCCTGTGATTGAATATAGTGGCTGATTGTGATGCACTTTTCGCTTCTTTGCAAAGTATTTGTTAATCATTGGAATGCCTCTGTAAGATATATTGTATGATGCATGGAGCTTCTATCACAGTCTTCTCATTTTTCAGTTCATGGGGAGCCTGGTGTATACTACCTTGTTTATGACGATCCTATAGATTTTTGCCTGAAAAATTGGGAACCCCTTTGAAAGTCATAAACCAACTTCATTGACTGGAAAAAACTAACTTCCTAGGATCATAGATTATCTTTAATC
Organism: Ottelia alismoides; assembly: GCA_037367405.1. NCBI lineage: Eukaryota > Viridiplantae > Streptophyta > Magnoliopsida > Alismatales > Hydrocharitaceae > Ottelia > Ottelia alismoides. The sequence goes on from JAZKJV010000662.1 coordinate 751,705, forward strand.
TTCCAGGAGAATCACAATGAAAACTTTTCAGAGCTTTTCTTTCATCGAAATCCGATTTTAGAAATCGTTTCAAATAAAAACCTTTGAACTTGAACTCAAAATCTTCACAGAATTACACGCAAATTATGCATTTATCTTACTCCTAGTTTGTTGTTTCTTGATGTTTTTGTTTGTACCCATCTGTAAATACTTATTCTGAAGCCATCATTATCATTTCTTGAGGATGCACTTGGATGAAGGGATGTCCCTCTATGGCATCTAGAAGCACTGTATCAATGTGAAATGTTTTTAAAAATCCAGATCAAGTACAATCACTACCCTTGAGTGTTCTCCATATAAACTAGTCAATGTAGCTTTGATTTGACACCTTTTAGTTGCTTCGACTGAAGCTTTTTTTATAGCCAAGGCGTGTTTCTGTAAACAGACAGGGATCTCTTTTCGCTGTGATCAGATTCTTGCCTTTTCAGTTAGCCTTCTGATTCTTGTCTCTCATTTGTCGGATCCAATATTTCCCTATATATCTGTTAGCATGCGTGCGTGGGCGTGTGCATGTGCATGAACATGAACGACGGTGTATTTCTGTAGACAAACAGGGATCTCTTTTCGCTGTTGGAATCCATTTTCTTAATCAGATACTTTCCTTTTTCAGTCAGCCTTCTGATTCTTGTCTCTGAATTGTCGGATCCAATATTCCCCTATATATATGTGTGGGTGCGTGCATGTGTGCATGCAAGCGCACGCTTGTGTACACAGTAAGGGGTTATAGTTTATTTTCAGCCTTGACTCTCAATTAGCTGGAAAAATAATCGTCGAGGAGTCGAAATGGTGAATGCAGAGATTGCTGTAAATAAGTTTTTTAAGGAAGAAGGGATGGGTGCTTTACTTGTGAACTTCGTTCAGAAACACCTAAGTAAATACAAGTATGAGCTTCTCTCCATGGCAAACCAATGCGTTTCTGTGGAGCCAACTGACCAACATGATATGAAAAGGCTTTGCCCTCACAGCTCTAAAATGGTTCATTGTGTTAGCCAACTTGGCCTGGAAATCCTCCTTATTGGAAATATTGAGCCACTCAAGCGCAACCCTTTTCCACACCTCCTTCACAGGTCACACATTGAAAAATGCCAATGTCCTTCAACGTTTCGACACACACAGAGGATAGAGCAGATCGTTTGCTGTAACAGAGATTACAGCAGACCTGTTGTAATCTCTCTTTTTTTCTTTTGTGATTTCGATTCCAAAATCCAACCATATAGATTGAATCTTAGATTAATGCTCTACATATCCTTCAAATTTTGCAAAAATAAGAGGTTATATGCTATTTTATCTGAGTGGTCAAAGATTCGGGTCCTTTTTAAATGGAATTTAAGTTGCTTAAATATTGCCCAGATTTTTTTACCATTAAGATAAAATAGCATATAATCTCCGATTGTTGTGATTGGGGTATATGTAAAGCATTAATCTAAGATTCAATCTATATGGTTGGATTTTGGACGAAATAGCAAAAGAAAGAAAAAGAGATTATAACAGGTTTATTGTAATCCGTATTACAGCAGACGATCTGCTCTCGAGAGGGGACACCTCTCATCTGTATTTGAAGCATCCTAGGTCCAATGATCATGCCCCTCTAATAGACATTTTTATCGATTCCACCTCCCCCAAGAGTTGAATAAAGTCTTGCATTCTCCCTTTTCTACCACCCTTGCTCGAAATCAACCAAGTTAGCGAACACATGGACATCATCGCATCTTTATTCGAAAGACAAAGCAAGCAATATGAAGAACCTATTACATAAATCACCTTCATGAGTCCGATTATCTATCCAAAATCGAAGAGAACCTTCCTTTTATACAAAGGAATAGAGACGCATCTAAGATGACAATACATAAATGCTCAAGAATATCAAAGGCCGAACTTGAACCCAAGCTTTTAAAATCTGGACTGGATATTGAACCGCAATTCTTCGGTTAGATCTGACTAGGTTAGACCGTCGGTTCAGACAGTCAGATCAGCAATGATGCCAGCATGACATCATCATTCCTATCGACCTAAGAAAAAAATAGATCGAGTTGAGTTTACTAGTCAGACCGGTCAAATTGATTTTTTTTAATCGAGAAAACAAGTTATAATATATACATATACATACATACATACATATATATATATATATATATATGTATGTATGTGTTCATAAAATAACCATTCAAAATTTATTAAAGTGGAATGCTAACAAAGTAAACATGAAACCAAAATAGTAATTTAGTACAATTTTAACTATAATTTATAATGAAAATCATAGTTTAGACCATTATATGGCACATGTCTATGATCTGTCCATTAGATGGACAAACACTAAGTAGATCGAACCATGTCAAACTATATGGCATATTATACGTCTAAAGTTCAACCATGTATAGGTTGGACGGGTGGGTGCCCATTCAACCATGTGTGTGTGTATTAAAACTTATATTTTTTATGCATATTGTGAATGAAGGTCAGAACTAATATTTAAACCACTATTCTCTATCTTATTGGATGATGTTTAAAATCGAGTATGATCTCATAGTCCCAAAATACTATTGAATATTGGTTTTGTTATGCCAAGTTGCCAATGGTCGATAACCAATAGCCAATCCAAAGACAAAAAATGGTCCAATTCGGGTCAACCTGATCGGGTTGGGACCAAATCCCAATCCAACCAGTCTAGTCTAATTTTTAAGCCATGCTTGAACCTAGGGACAAATGGGAGGGAGGATGAGAGAGGCCGATCGTGGGGATGGGCACCGGAAGGAGGTAGGGTACTCCGCAAGCGGGCCTCAATGTGAATCACTGGAGTTGGTGAGGGATAAGGAGAGGAGCCACCATTCACGAGGAGGGAAGCGGGGGTCGGTGAGGGTCGGAGGCAAAAGTATGGGAGGCGAAGAATGAGCCTTTCATTTGTGAGGCGACATGTTGGCGTAGTGTGGTTGATGACGGGAACACGACCTACTGATATCGTCTCTTATCAGATACTGGTTGTTGCGGATACGAACCCTCCTGATATGGAAGCTGATGTACAATCGATCAACACCACGGAAGCACATGAAATAAAGAACAACGAGATATAACGGTAGTCGGTCACCTCTCGTGTCCACCGGAGAAGAAAGATCACAAAAAGAAGAACGAGTACAACTCTCTCTGTTCCCTCGCTCTCTTCCTCTCTTCTCTCCCTCTCCCCTTTCTCTCTAGGGTTACATTGTTCTTGCTGCTGGTGGTGATTGTTTATGTATCCGCTTCCGTATCCAGGAAGGTTCGTATCCCCAACATCCGGTATCCGAGTGGAGACGATACCGGTAGGTCGTGTTCCCATCAACTGGTATCAGAGTCGGGTTCAACGTTTTTGAAGGGACATGATACGACGGATCGGAGCAAGGTTCGACGTCGACGAGTTGACGCGATGCAGCATATGGGCAATCCATAGAAGCCGTGATATGGTAGTTTCTTGGAGAAATCAACCTGTGGCGTCAAAGAATTCTGCTAGCGGCGACTGGTAGGAGATCGTGCAAGGTGGCACGTCGAGGGCATCCAACGATGGGTTCATCAACCAGATGCAGTGAGTTTCTGCTAATGAGACTTGCGGATGACAGGGATTTTCCAGTGCAGAACCAAGACGATGAAGAGATCGTGATGGAATTCAACTCAAGGAAGAGATTGTTATGATTAGAGTCAAATTAGGATTAGAAATCCTAATGAGATTGGACTCCTAATCATAATAGTTGTTGAGTTGTATTCTATTTATAGCCCTATTGGGAATATGATATGGGGTTGTAACTGGGATATATATAGAGGAAGTGGGAGGCATTGCCTCCACACCACCACAAGAACAATGTAACCCCTAGAGAAGGGGGGAGAGAGAAGAAAGAGATGAGAGAGCGAGGGAACGTAGAGAGTTGTACTCGTTCTAATTTGTAGTGATCTTTCTTCTCCGGTGGTCGCGAGTGGTGACCAACCACCTATATCTGGTGTTCTTTCTTTCACGTGCTTTTGTGGTGGTGGTAGTCGTTTGTGTATCTGCTTTTTTATCCAGGGAGGTTCGTATCCACGACTTCCGATAGTCGAGAGGATATGATACTGGTGGGTCGTGTTCCCATCAACTTGTGGTGGTGTTGAGGCAATGCCTCCACCCCCCTCTTTATATGGTGTAGTTATAACCCCATAGTCATATTCTCAATATGACTATAAACAGAATAGAACTCAACAACTATTAGGATTAGGAGTCCAATCCTATTAGGATTACTAATCCTAATTTGACTCTAATCCTAACAATTGAAGATTGCACATTTACTGCATCATGTCATCTCATCAACGTCGAACTTCACTCTGATCCATCACAACATGTCCCTTCAACAATGTTAAACAACTATTAGGATTAAGAGTCCAATCCCATTAGGATTCTTAATCCTAATTTGACTCTAATCCTAACAGTTGATGGTCATTCTTTCGGTATGACAGTTCTCAATTATGTGCCTTCTGACACCAGGGATTGATGACGCGCAACGATGAGGCATGCCATGTTCGGCTGAAACAAACCTAATTGTTCGTGGTCTGGTGCAATGGGTCATTAGGCTCGAAGATGTTCGGTTCAAGAGACAATTTGTTTTGGATGTTGCAAACTAGGGCAACTTCAAAGGGATAGCAGATCTGAGGAAGGGAAGATGGAAGTTGATGATGTGAGGTAAGGTGACCCTGTTGATGGGTTGATCATTGTAGAAGGGATAGAAGGGACATGCCGATTTTGGAGGTCATGAATAACGACGTGCAGTGGTAAGGAAAACACTCTTTGGTTATCGGAGACGGCATTGTGCGTGCGCAGATTGAAGCCGACGAGGTACTTATCTTCCTTTCAGGTGGTGGAGGGCTCTTCCCGACTGAGGTGAAGTGGTGAAGAATGTAGTTTTCGGAGCAACTGTCACTACCCCAGTGTCCAAATACTCCATAATACACATCCACACCTATGACTCTACATTGGAAATGCTGAAATGTACAATACATGCAACAGAGTAGTAAAGAAAGAAAAACAAACTATATTTTTCATTTAATTTCCATCATCAATGTTAACAAAAGATGTACAATGTCCCAAGATATATAGCAATCTGTACATACATATCATGTCTCTCAAAAACATGTATAAGTACAAGAAAACAAAAGAAAAGTAAGCTACCGCACCACTAGTCTTAGTTGTCAACCTACAAGTTGTCTACTATTGCAGCAGCTGCTCTTGCGGACTTGCCGATTTCACGCAAATATGTTTATAAGAAAAGCGTCAAGTACATATTTAAAACAACAACCAAAAAGGGGTAAACATTGTGCATAAGAAATTGTGACTGTAAGGAAAGTAACTGCCAATAAGAAAAGTGACTACTAATAAGTACTGAAAGGGAAGTGAACAATTTACTGGATAGAGTTGTCATTTAAGTTATCACATTTAAATTATATAAGAACTACTATTGTTATTTATATGTATCCTAACTAAGTTCTATTCATTACAAATGAGATATAACGTTTGATTTCAACAATGATCAACTAGAATCCACTACCCATCGCAAGAGTCCACAACAATAGGGCACAAGGTAGAGCACAAGATCTGATTCATCACTCACTCACGGTAGTCGAGAAGGTCTACAACTACCTTTTGTTTTTCTCTGACTACACGACAAATCGAGAACACTTCCTTCGCTAACCACATCTCAGAACTCCCTTTGTATAACCAATACGAGAAATCAACTTGAATGATTGATCCTAATTGATCTCCCGTATTAATTTTACGACTGAAAGGTAAGACAAGACTACTAGTCATGCGTCCTCGAAAGATGTCGTGCAACCACCAGAACTACATCAGGGCACATGCGGACTACATGTCTCTCGATCAACGTAGACATTGGGATAACGACCATTAGTCATCCATCCGTGGACCCATGGGTGCGTGCCCATCTCTTTCGGTCGCTATCTCCCACTACCAAGGCAACACATAACTATATCTGTGTGTGAAACCTCAACACGAGAAAGGACATTTGTGGAGACACACAAAGTATCCAGGGACTACATCCGCTACACAAATTAGATACCTCAATCTTCATAATCAACATCACATTACTTTCATCATCAAAGATTTCCGTGTAATATAGACCACGGAGATTATTTGATCAAGTATGAAGCTTAAACGAGAATTATATGAGAGAAGATAATTTGAACTATATCTAAAAGTATGTAAACATTCTAATAATCACGACAGTTCAATTCGCGTGTAATTAATTTTCCCATCATTGGTCTACATTCAACTTGATTAACCTTATTTATTTTGCATTTCAAGTTTTTATTGCAACAAGGAGGCGATCATGGGGTATAGTGCAAAATCATTAACTTAAGATGACATGACATGGATGGCGTTTTTAATTTAAAGGAATATAAAAGGTAAATGTGCAATATTTACCGCTTAAGTGACATGGCATCAGGGGCCCCACTCTTCAAGTAGAGCCCCTCAGATATTTGAATAGTTACCCTTATTTTGCTATTACAGAGTTTTTATATAAAAATGAAGGGCCACCAATGGTGAGAGTGAAAACATCTCTCTTTCTCTCCCCTCTCTTAGGTCTATTTCTCTCTCTCTCTCTCTTGCAGTTTGTCTCTCTCTCCTTTCTCTCTCTTCTTTTTTATTCTCTTAGAGCCTGTTTGGTTGCTGGGTTGGACTGGTTGAGTTGGGGTACACTGGTGCACCCCTCCTTCCAACCCTCTCAATCTTCCCCGCAGTTTACTATTCACATGGGTACATAGGGGTACCCCAACCCAACCCAACCCAGCAACCAAACATGCTCTTAGTCTTTATGCTAAATTTCTCTTATTATTTCATTCTATTTTTCATTTTTTTCTTTGGTCTAAATCATATGTCTATACACATGGAAAATACGTCCAGAAATAATACACATGCACGACTGCAGATCCGACAACCCGAATAAATCCGGCAACCCAAACACGACCATCTTGCGTGCAAGAATGTATTCATAAATCCAGCTCCACATGTGCAAACATATTCATGGATCCAGTTCCAATACCTTTGCACAGCCAGTAACATTCGTGTGCTCATGCACTCACACACGTCAATCCGACGGGGACGGATCGTCTGTTGCAGGGGGAGAGCAGCAGAGTCTGTTGTACGTGTGTGCGCCGCTCGATCTTGATTGAGCGGTTCGCACGATTTTGCACTTTTTGTGAGCCCGTACCGTGCAAAATCATGGCCGCTCGATCGAGCGGTTCACGCGACCACAGTAGGCACAGCACCACAACAGAGGATCCTCTCAGCAATCCGGCTTCAGTCCACACACACATTCGCATACCTTAGATTTCTAGATAATCTAATAATCTAACCTACTAAGGCAAACTAAATCCAATATAGTATAAGCATCCCTCAGTGTAAACGAAAACTCTTATCTCAAAATAATATCGGATTCAGCCCAATCGTATTAGTCATTTACATATCAATATTAAGAAATAGTTTTTTTTTTAAAAAATAAAAGATTAAGAAACAGGAACTCAACGCTTGGTTTTCAAATGTACCTCTTATTTAAAGATAACAAAAAGCATCTACTTATAAGAATTGAGGCTCCAAATCAAAAGAATGAAAGTTGGAATTTAAAAGCACATTGTAATAGCAGCAGAAAGGAAAGTGAACTTAATGTTCATCCAATGGTTTCCGATATGTGATACTTCAAGAATCTGCGAGTTTAAACTCCAGCACACGATGCCGAGCTTCTGCGGCTTCTCGAACGGATATGGTGTTGGACTTGTAAGCTCTTGGCGAGCCATTAATGCAATAAAAGTATTGTCTTATCATGTCCATCTGAAATGTAATGAATAAATAAACGCGAACACACTTTGCTATTAAAGTCTCTTTGTATAATTATGGTTATGTACACACGGCCATATTGAATACCATGCAGTTGGGAGGACATGGCTGACTTCAAACATGTGATATTCAATAAAGATATCCTGTTTGAAGAAGAGATGTCAATCTTTCTCTGTAGACTGAATTCCAAACGACTTCTTGATGCAAGTCCCCTGCATAGGAATAGATACTCAGAAGTTTTGGAATAATTAAGTCAAAGAGTTAACTTGATAAGATCGAGATAAACTAAGACCTAAATCGTAACAGTCACGATCAGGCACTTATCCTTTGACCTAAGACAGATATGCATCTATATGCCTAAGTATGCAGATTTGACAAACCATTAGGTTGGTGACCTAGCCAAGGTCCATATATCGACGCGATGTGTGTCTTAAGGCATATGAGATGTGTGATCTCTCAAAAGAATCATACATGTTCATAATTGATGAACTAGGAGACATAGCTCACGTATGAGACAATTTGCAGTCAAAATGAATTCCATGCATGGTCGTCTTGTTTATGAATCAAGGCACGAAGCTGAGATATTAATATATGCTTTTGGAAAGTATATGATTAATATTGTCACCCAAATATTAAATGAGAAATCTATTGATTTATTTTTAAGGAGACAGTCAAAACTAGGGTTTGAACTTCAGATATATTAAAGTTTTCCAGTGTGAAGGATGAATGATATTGCGAATACTTAGGGTTAATTCTATCATAGTAGATCCTCTACCATGACACTTCCATTCTGAGGGAGTGATGAAACATGATGGATTTTAGTGGCTCTATTTAGCTTGATAACTTGATAATTAATTGGATTAAATCTCAATTCATTTGAATCCAATTTCCAATTCTAATTTCAATGTTCAAATGTTGAAAACATAAATGGTCGTGGAAATAGAAATATATAAGCTCATTGAGCTCATTTCTAAAATCCAAATGGTTTGGAGTTTGATTAGAAATAGTCAAGGAAGCTGGGTTCAACTCACTAATACTTTCTCGAGCCCATATAGAGTGGCTTATGTATCTTTGGTCTCATTTAGAGTGTGAAGTCTTCCACTCGAGCACAATTAATAAGAGTATCAATTTCAAGCTAAAAATGGTATAAATCCTGAAATTGGATTGATATCCATATTTAAGTCATTATACATGGATAGTATGATCTCCCCGTCATTATCTCCAAGTATCTGCATTTATATTTCATGAGATCTAATTTGATTAGATTGCATACTTAGAGATGTCAATGTTGTAATTATTATTATTATTACATTTTTTCATAAGAGCAATGTTTGTGTTTGATTCATAAAATATAGTTAATGTGAATGATAATTCACAATAATAAATATTTATATGAATATGACTCATGTTAATAATATGTATTATTTGCATAATATTTCGAAGGTATGAAATTATGTGTGAATTTGATTCACAATAATTTCGTAGATGTAAATTGTATTTATATTTTTTTGTGCTTGCGAATATGGTTCGTAAGCTATGGGAATTATTTCTATAATTTCTTCGATAATGATAATGCGATTATTAAGATAATTAATTGATAAATAAAAGGCAACAACCATGACTATATTTAGTCAAGATGGAGTGTGTACAATGGTTTGTACACTAATGAATCTCGTATTCATCATGCTAAAATTGGTCATTTAAGCTCTGTCCTCCATCATTTACTTGTAATTAATCAATAATAGAGCATTATTAGCCATCATGCATGTGTAAATAATATTTGCATTTCATCATGCATAAATTGCATTTAAAATCCCATGTGTAAATTAGCCCAAAAAGTCGCTAACTTCTCTTATTTTTAATTAATTCATTCTAACTCCGATTGACTTGAAACCACCTCCATTGTGTAGATATTACTAACTTTATTAAATAAAAAATACAAAAAAATTACTAACCCCAATAAGTGTCAAATAATCCTAAAGTCAAATTTCACATCTGACAGACTAAAATGAGCATATCTCCTACATACAGTGTCCGATTTTGGTCTACTCACTTTTAAAGTACTCCATTTTCAAATACCTTCAAAACAAGATCAATTTCGTAAAATTCGGAGCTCATATGTGAAAGTTGGGTTTTGGGCCTCTTTTGCGCATTTTGACTTTTTGCTATTTTTGACCTGAGATTTTATGTACATAATTAACCATTTTAATTTTATTTCTTTTTTATTTGTGTTCTTTGATGAAAGTTTTATTAAGCGACATGAAAATCCAAATCCAGATCAAAACTGAAATCAAAGAAATTGACCAAGTCCAAGTATCCGTTGTCAGTCTGTACAAAAGTTGTGCGTTTCGAACTTCTATTTTATTTTCCTATTTTCTTATTTATTAAAAATCCAAAAAATTAGATTAACGTGTAAATAATTTTCTTATATTTTATCGTATTTTTTCTAGATTTTTTGTCCTCTCTAAAACCACAAAAAAAATACAAAATCTCACAAATACGGTTTTCTATATACATGGAAAGCCACCAAAAATACTACTTCTCACAGGTGACCTCTTTTGCTCCCGGGTTCTTCATGAAAGTTGTAGATCTCATCGAGACGAGCAACTTTCGTGAAGGAAAGTTTTCGATCCGAGGTCTCCTGCTATTTCTTTTCTAATTTAATTCATCTTTAATTTTGAAATTTTTTTGGGGCGCCACGTGGCAGCCCCTGGGCGTGCCACGTGGCACCCCCCACTTGCTCTCTCTCCACTGCCCCCAGGTCACGTGCCTAGCACGTGACCTCCTCCACCTTCCTCCTGTAACGCCCATCGCCGCCCCCCTCCCCTTCCCGCGGCTGTTGCCCTCTCCCACCATTAACGCCGCCGCCATGCGCGACCATAACCACCACCTGCGTAATGGCCCTCCATCATCGGCTATAAAGACTCCCCTTCACCGGCCACACAACCTATCCGCCATATCCCTGAACAGCCGGTGACAGCGGCAGCGTAGGCGTGATCCACAGGGCTGGTCCCTGTGCAGCCGCTCCTCCGTGAGCAGCACAGCTTCGAGGAGCTTCGCCGCCCTCTGAGGCAATCACCGGAGAAGAGAGCCACTGCTTCTCCTCCTTTCCAGAAGAACTCTCCACGCATATCACCTCCATTTTTTTCCCAGATATGTTCTCGTTGTTGCAGGTACACCTCCGCCACGCACCTCCCGCGACCTCACCGCTCCTCCTAAGCACCGCCTCGCCCACGCGCGTCGGCCACCTCGCCCCCTTAGCCTTCATCGCCGGCTCCGCCCACCTCCGCGCGCCCAGCCGCTGCGGCAGGCCAGCGGACCAAGGCCGCCTGCGCCCAGCTCCTCGCGCCTCGCCAAGCTCCGCCCCAGCAAGGGCCACGCTCCGGCACTTCCGCGCGTCGCCCTCGCCGCACATCGATCGCCTCCACCTCGTCGCTCCGCCGCGAGGTCCCTCCGCCCCGAGCTCCACCGTCGCACCCACGCCTCGTCAGCGCCGAACCTCCGCTCCGCTCCCAAAGCTCCTGGCGCACGTGCTCTGCACGTGCGCTGTGGGCAAATTGCAAAGAACCCCCGACAGGTTTCTGAATTTACATATATACCCCCGCCCGTGGGTAAATTACAAAGGGACCCCACCGACTTTCAAATATTACAGATAAGTCCTCCCAGGGACCATTTTGAAAGAATAACTTTGTTTTATTTACATTTTAATCCCTGAAACTTCATTTTATCATATCTTTGTCATATGGACTCCGATTTTAGCATATAATATGTCGTTTCGAAGCTAATTCCGTGCTCTACAACTTAGCATCATTTGTGAACAGATTTGAGGCTGTTTATTGTCAATTATTATTTGAGGACTTCTGTTGACTTTTGCAGGTTAATTTTTGACATATTGATGCTTGAAAAATTAACGATAAATCTGTTGCAGGAGTTCGGTCGAGGATTTCAATTTGATTGACTCATTGTGATCATTGCTGATTATTCTCAATAATTTAAATCTTTACAGGGGTTAAATCGAGGATCAATTATTTAACTTTCTATTTGGCTGATCGATGATTAATTTTGAGAGCATTTTTACATGAAATTTTTGACAGGATTATTCACTGATTAATATCTTTACCTACAACTTGGAGTTGATAGATCTTTCTGGGTGTTAATATTATTCGATCTGTGATAATATTTGAGGATTAATTGACTTTATTAATTGATGATTTAAATCGTGAAAAATCACAGATCCTGAGCATAAATTCTGTTTAATTTCCTTGCATCACATTTGCATCATCGCATTGTATATTTTAACACAAAAATTAATCGAGCACTTATTAATTATTTAATTTGATTCAAGACCACGCAACTAAAATCATTGTTCCCTGTGTTCGACCTTGGTACACTTACCAAGTAAAAATACTCCACAACATTCAAGGCTTGTGGTATTTTGACGACCGAAATCCGCTTCCTATACTACAATTATCGACTATTAAAGAGGTAGATTTCGCGATCATCAAATGGCGCCGTTGCCGGGGAACGACGAATTTTTAGGGTTTTGAATCATTTTTTATAATTAATTTTTGTGAAGTTAATTTTTGTGACATTTTTTTTTTGCTTTTACATTTTTTTCTTTTGCATTATTTTTTTCTCTTTCTCTTCTGATACTAACCGCAATCTCTCTCTTTGCAGACTACTGGAGCAGAATTTACAGATATTAAATCAAGGATCTGCGATGAAGATTTGTATTTTAATTTTGTGAGCGAGAGTTAGCATAAGTTTAAATTTCTGCATTATTCACAGGGTCCCTCTCTCCTTGTACCTTGTCAAATTGTAATATTTAGGACTGGACTCTCTGTTGCTTGACGTAGAATTTAGGAGCACATACGCTAGATTAGAATTATTTGATTGTGCTCGTAATTTTTAGGCCACACTTTTCACTAATTAAACACACTGTAGATCGTTCAACATTAGCCAAAAATTTCAATCAATTCTTCCCGCTAATAGAACTATCTGTCTAGGGCGTTTTTCATCTGTGCATATCATTTAGTTTAAATTTTAATTCCTTGTACTGCATCCCACATGAAGAACGCGAGGAGTCACATCGAATTCCGAGATTATTTAATTTTTAATTTTGTATTTTGATTTTTGATTTTCTGATTTTTATATTTTATATTTTATTTTTTTATTTCTTTCTCAATATTGGAAAGTAAAGGCAATATAATAAAAGGCAAGCTAAAAGATTTATAAAAATGTGCAAAAATACTCAAAAATCCAGAAATAAAATGTTTTTGGTGTTTTTATAATTTTCTACTGTTTTTGTGATTTTTGGGAATTTTTTAAGGTGTTTCTGATATTTTTAAAAGCTGAAATAAGAGAAAACAGTGGAAATAATGCTGGCTGTGACAAAAATAGGAATTAAAAATAGCAAACAGTAGCTCAAAATTTTCACACTATTTTTCAAATAAAAAGGGTAAAATAAGGAACAAACAGGAACTGAGTTTTTGATTTTTGAGGTTTTCTACAATTTTATATATTTTTTTGAAGTTTTTGAGTGTTTTTAAAGTTTTGGTGTTTTTCTTTTGAGATTTTTAATGATTTTTGGACTGACACTAAAATAGGATAAAATAGACACTAGGTGATTTTTTTGGAATTTTTGGAGGTGTTTTGATATTTTTTTGGTATTTTCTAAGGTAGACAGTACACAAAAAGGCTGTTTTTGATTTTTAATAAATAAGAAAATAAAATAAAATCAAAAACTAAATATGTGGCGTTAAAGTACACAGGTCCAGGAGCTTAAGTCTATTTTTGTGGAATTTTTGGAGTTAAAATGATAGGTTAAATAAATACAACAAACATCCAATTAATAATCAGGCCTGGCAGGGGCATATGTGCAATATCCAAAACATCCAGGGGCATACATGCAATTTTCCACAAAACTTTACACTGAATATTCAATTTTTAGCACTAAAAAGCAATTACAAAAGCTGCCTGGGCTTCCTAGAAATTTTCCCACTAGGGCGCGTGACTTGCACGCGCCTGGGAAGGACTGGATTGTAATATCACAAAAACCTGGGGGCCTACTTGCAAAATATCCAAAAATATTACACGTGCTACGAAAGTTTCAGGACTAAAACGAAATACACAAACATACGGGGGTTCCTTGCAAAATGCCCACCCCCTCACGTGTACAGGTCACGTGAGGTGACGTGGCGAAGGACCCAAATGCAAATAAATAAAGTCTGGGGGTCTTTTTGCAAATATTACAAAATATTTAAACTACAGACGAAAGATTACAGACTAAAAAGTAAATACAAAAGTTGCGAGGGGTAGAATGCAAAATACCCTCGCTCGGGCGCTCTGCAGGTGACGCGTGGCGCGCATCCAACGGCTGAGAGGCGATGGACGATCCAACGGCGGGAAGCGGGCCACTTATCCACGTGGCAGCACGAGAGCGGCTGATGACGGTTCGTGGATGCACGACGGAGATTAGAACGCTCGAAGACGATCTGACGGCTGAGGCGTGGTGCGATCCAACGGCTACTGCTTGATCTGGAGCTGCAGCTCGATCGGACGGTGGGGACGCGAGGAGGAAGAACAGGGAAGAAGGCCGGCGAAGGCGAACTTCCCCGGCTCCGATCTCGCTTCTCCGGCGATGAATGGGCTCCAAAATGGAGCTGCAGCCTCCTGGGAGGTCCCTCTATGGGCTGGTGGCGGCAAAAAGACACGGCGGAGACCGTGGCGCTCGCAGGTGACCGGCGGAGCTGGTGGGCTGCGCCTGCTCCGGCGAGCTTCAAAATCCGCTTCCAGGCGTCGTTGCTCGTTCTTTGACCTGCAAAAATAGTCAAAGGGTCCAGGGCAAACTACCTGGACCCTTGGATGGTCGCGAAGGGGTGCGAATCGACAGGTGGATGCACGGGCGGAGTTGCGCTCCGGCCAAGGTGCTCGATTGGGCGATATGGATGATGGAACTTCGATTTTTTTGGGGGATAATGATCCTTAAGCTAACAGGAACGAAATGGTACAAAGAAATAGGCGGGGGGATGCCCTCGATGGCCGGAGCCAGAGGAGAAAGGGGTACCTCGACGCCGGCTCTTGGCGGAGGTGCTGGAGCTTCCCTCGACTTCGCGCGCCTCGGCTGAAGGGTTGGCGATGGAGCTGTCACCTCCACGGACCTCAGGAGCACAATGGTGGCGCTGAAGGGTGGACCAAGGGGACTCGAAAATCAAAGGGAAAGAGGGGAGTCGGTTTTAAGTGGTTTGACCCCTGACCAAGGTGCTCCAAAGATCAAGACACCTCGGGCGACACACTGATCCATTCCTCGAGATGATCATAGGGCGAGCAAGCTTGATAATCGAGGAGAAAAAGTTGTCAAGATTCCATCATGGATTGGTGCAAGATGCGACCAGGAAAAATCGACCAAAATGGGGTCAAATGCATTCTGACAGACGCACATGGGTGGAGGGCAGGCAGTTGACCCGAGTCAACTGAGACCGCCCCCTGGTTGGTCCACGTGGACCAACCAGGAAAAACCCTAAAAAAAAAACTTTGTTAATTCAATTTAAAATATTAAATGGCCGAATTAAATAAAAGTTATAAAATAAAAAATGTTCAAACTTTTATGTAGTATTTAATTCTGATTTTTATTTGTTTTTATGACTTATATTTTTACAAGTTACCTTTTTAACCCTATATAGGTATAATACCTATGTATTTTAATATTTTATTTTATTTTATGTATTTTTAATCTTATTATTTTTATTTATGATTTTGTAAAATTATAACATACTTTTATATACATAAGTATATTTTTATTTTATTTTTCTGAGATGTTTTATATACTTAATAAAATACAAGTGTATTTTATATAGGTATAAGTAGATACAGTACACCTATGTAGTCTTTATACAAGTATTTTTATTTTTATTTTTCTTTGCATTTTATTTCAATTTTAATGCACATATATATTATAAGTAATATTTACAAAATTATAAAAATATAAAAAAATGAATAAATAATGAATAAAGAATAAATTGAATATTTTATTCAGTACAAGTATACAATAGGTGTCCAAAACTCAACTTTCAGACCGTAGCTCCGCCAAATGCGAAACCACTGCCATTGGATAGATTATTTTATTCTATATACAATTAAAGATGAGTTTGATGCATTTGGAGTTGTCGTTTGTGAGATACGGGTCTGGGAAGTTGGGATTTTGGATTCTTATTCAGACCATATCTTTTTGTCTGTACATTCTTTTCCTGTGAAATCAATTTTGTATTTTTCTTTATGAACTTATCTACAACTTTCATGTACAAAGTTTTTTTATTTGATGTACAAAAAGTGGAACCAAAAATAGGTCCCAAAATGAACAGGAAGTATAGGTATTATATCTGTGTTTCTGACCTTATCTCCCCCTACTTTATTCCTTGTCGACCTATTCATCAAGATGCCTAGGTCTCGGGGGTTTTGGGTCATAAAATATTTACAATATTTTATTCTTTTTCTTTTCTTTATTTATTCTATAATTTTGGCCTTAATTACAGTAATTTACACACTATTTAGATGCACATGCATGAATGCTAAGATGCTTGATTTAAGGCTATTTACAGGCATTTGCTAGGGTTTTAGGCGCCAAAATGATAGAATAAAGATGATGAAATGTGGATTCATCATCCCCCTATACTTTACCTTTGCTAGTCCCTAGCAAACACTTATGCAATAAGTGCAAAAAGAAAAGAAAGAAAAGAAAAAGAAGAACTTGGATTTTATTTGATTATCAAACTTGTCTTCGCAAAATCAAAGTTTGGAGCTTAAGTCGGACCTTTGGAATTTTAGTGCGGGCGGAACCTTATTGAGAACCGACTTTGAAATCCAACAGTCCTTGAGAATCCCAAAACTCTGTCCAAGTCTCCTTAATAGCCAGGTCAGAAATATCTCAATTCATACGCAAACCCTTACAACTATGAATCTGACTTGTACAGTGTAAGTGATGGTGGCTCTCCTCAACTAGAATGACAAAGAAACTGACTTCTCCAGTACAACAACCCAATGATTCCCCAATCCAGCAACTCCATCCTCGAGGAGCGGGGTATTCCCTTCTAAGTTCAAGTGGCAACCAACTCAAGAGGAGGGGGTGAAGAGAAGAATGGACGGTAGCCAGTGTAGCTACCTATCCTTGGATGCAAGACCAGTGTAGTCAAGTCATCCTGCTGCAGGCTCACATATTTGACTTTGATGCTCAAGCTTGCTTATTGACTTTGTACATACTTGCAGGCTTTTTATTTTTGTACGTGCCTGAACATTTTTTTTTTGAATACTATATACAGCAGCATTTACATAAGGAGTTTTTCCTCTTGAGCCAGTAGACTATCCCTCTTTTGAAGCTTTATTGCAACCCACAGCCTCCTGTCTTTAGACTTCCTAATCACTGGACGGGTTGGGGTGCACTTCCCTCCCTAGAGGAGGACAAGTGTTTCCACTTGTGTGCGTCTCATACCGGCAAATCCAATCCCCTCACCACTCCAACTGAGTTGAGCCATGTGAAAGGTGCAGGTGTCCAAGTTAGGTCATTATCAACAAGAATCGTGCGTGTGCTCCGAAATACTCTACTTAGGCAGTCAAGAATCCATTGAACCAAGTCTCGTGATCCTCAAAGAATTAAGTCAACTAGACCTGAAGTACCTCAAACCCAATTCCTATAAGGTTCATGTTATTAGGTAGATTTTAAGGTCCAATCAAGCTCCAATCTCCGGATTTTACTTAGACTTGTTCAACTATCAAACTCAATCCGAAAAATGCGAATGCCATGCAAATGCCATGCAGAAAATACTTTTGTGATGCAATTTTCAAGGATTTTGAACTTTTTATGGATTTTTGAAAATATGATGCATGCAGGTGCAATTTTTTTGTATTTTTCAAAAAGATTTTTCAAGAGTTTTTTTTTTTGGATTTTAATTTTGCAAATGTTTTTGGGAATTTTTGAAAACAAAAAGATAAAGTTTTGGCTAGAAAACTAGGTTAAAATATGTACACGGGAGTGTTTCTTATATTTACAAGAAGTGGATTTTAAGAATTTACAGGGTAAGTGATCAATTTTATACATATATACATGTATAGTGGATTTTTGGTGTGATGTGAATATTCCTCAAACTTATTTGAAAACAATTTGCACACAATTTTTGAAAACTATAGTCCAAAATAGTTTTTACAAATATTTTACACACATTTGAAAATCATTTTGCAAAGGTTTTCAAAACAGTATATATAGGTTTTTGAAATCGTTTTTGCAACCATTTTTCAAACCATTTTGCAAATCATTTTTCAAACATTTTATTTCACACAAAGAAAAGAAGTTTTACAAAACACACATTTTCACACAGGTTGAAAACACGAAACAAAATATTTTCAAAATAGTTTTCAATAGATGTTCACAAAGATTTTCAAACTATTTTTCAAACATTTTGCAAAAAACATTTTCACCTGATTTATTAATCAATAAATACAAAAAGAGTTTGAGGAATAACCACATCCTTTTTATTAAGAAATTTTAATGAATTTTAAAGAATTTTTAGCCATATTATTAGGAAAATACGAAAGTACGAGTTATGGCTAAAGTATATACGTAGTATATACGACCCCCCTATACTTAGCTTGAGCTATGTCCTCATAGATCGGAGAGAAAAGAGAAGACATAACTCGTACTAAGTATAGACAAGTCTAAAGAATAAAGGAATAATAGATGAATAAATGAATCAACGAATGAGAAGTTGACCGTCCCCCCTATACTTAGGATCAAATAATCCTAAGTATAGCAGACTGTACACAACGCAGGGAGGGTCAAGGGTGGGAATGAACAGATCGTACTCAGATTGTCTCCCCCTATACTTAGGGTAAAATATCCCTAAGTATAGACAAGAAGAGGAGACAATGGAGAGGATCGAAAAGAATAGATGAACTCGGGGTGCCAACCCCCCTATACTTAAGACAAAGTACGTCCTAAGTATGGAAAACTGTCTACAAGGGCGGCACCTTTTTGATAGATAAAGAGGATAGAAAAGAAAAAGAAGAAAAGAAGAAAAGAAGAAAATAAATCAACAGACAACAGAGTGATATAAACAGATGGATCTGTACAGCGGAAGATAGACTTGATTACCATGTATGAGATGTAGATGATGAGAGTCAAAGGACACATCTCATACCAGAAGAATGGGGGCAACGTCAATGGTCGGCGGATCATGATCAAGATATAGTTTCAGGCGTTGACCATTGACGCGGAAGGTAGAGGAAGATGACGGTTCGGATATGTCGATGCTGCCATTGTCATGTACCTTCCTGACCACATACGGTCCTTTCCACTTGCTCTGTAACTTCCCTGGAAATAACTTTAGCCTTGAATCAAACAACCATACTCTCTGATCTGGCTCAAACTGTTTATGGCTGATATGCGAATCGTGCCATGTCTTCACTTTTTCCTTGTACCGTAGGCTGTTGGAGAAGGTTGTATCTCTCAATTCCTCTAGGGCTGCCAATTCTGCTCTTCTCTGGTCTCCTATACTCTCGGGATCTAAAAGCAACTCAGTAACTGCCCAAAAAGATTTATGCTTGATCTCCACTGGCAAATGGCACGACTTGCTATAGACGAGACGAAAGGGAGATGTTCCCAATGGATTCTTGAAAGAAGTCCGATAAGCCCACAAGACCGAGTCCAAAAGTTGTGACCAATCCTTTCGGTCTGGGCGGACAACTTTCTGCAAGATAGTTTTTATCTCCCTATTCGATACTTCGGCAAGACCATTAGTCTGAGGGTGATAAGGAGTGGCAACCCGATGGTCAATGCCGAACTCGTCTGCAAGGGCCCTGACTTTGTCATTGATGAAGTGAGACCCCCCGTCTGAAATCAAGACTCTAGGTACTCCGAACCGTGAAATGATATTTTTCCTCAAAAATTTGCAAACGGTTTTAGCATCTGCGGCTCGGGCGGGGATAGCCTCAACCCATCGGCTGACATAATCCACAGCGAGCAAAATATGCTCGAATCCCTGACTCTTAGGAAATGGGCCCATGAAATCAATTCCCCATGCATCAAAAACCTCACAGAAGTGAATGGGTTGCATGGGCATCATATCTCTCTGTCCGCAGGTTCCCATTTTCTGACAGTCAGTACATCTCTTCACGAACTCATCAGAATCCTTGAAGAGAGTAGGCCACCATAGGCCGGATTGAAGCACCTTCTGTGCTGTCCTTTTTCCAGAATGATGTCCTCCTGCCTCAAGCTTGTGGCAGTATGTGAGGACGCTATGCTGCTCTTCTTGAGGAATGCACCTCCTCTAGATACTATCCCCTCCTTCATGATAAAGGACGGGATCCTCCCAATGATAAAACTTGGCTTTAGCTAGGAAGGTCTCAAGTTTCTGCCTGGGCCAACCCTGAGGGACTGTCTTGGCAACAAGATAGTTTACAAAGTCAGCATACCATGGGAGTGAGGTGACAGCCAAGATCGCCTCATCTGGAAATGTCTCTGTGATAGGTGCGCTGGGCTCAGATTCCTCAAGATTCTCCAATCTGGAGAGATGATCCGCCACCACATTCTTGACTCCAGGCTTATCCTTAATTTCAATATCAAATTCCTGGAGTAGAAGGATCCATCTGGTGAGACGTGCTTTGGCATCCTTCTTAGCCATTAAGTACCGGATGGCGGTGTGATCAGTGTAGATTGTTACTCTAGATCCGAGAATATATGATCGATACTTATCAAGAGCGAAGACTACGACCAGCATCTCTTTCTCAGTTACAGTGTAATTCCGTTGTGCGGCATCCAAAGTCCGGCTGGCGTAGTGAATGGCAAACGGTAAACCATCCCTTCTCTGTCCGAGCACAGCCCCAACGGCAAATCTGAAGCATCCGTCATGATCTCGAATGGGAGAGACCAATCGGGTGGCTGAAGGACAGGAGCTGAGACAACCATATTCTTGAGAGTCTCAAATGATTCAAGACACTTATCATTAACAATAAACTCGGTGTCTTTGGTCAGCAAGTTAGTAAGCGGTTGGGCAATTCGACTGAAGTCCTGAATGAACCGTCGGTAGAAACCGACATGCCCCAGAAAAGACCGTAACTGACGTAGATTGGATGGCGGATTGAGTTTTCTGATGATATCCACCTTAGCCGGATCGACCTCCATGCCCCTGTTGGAGACGATATGACCAAGGACCGTCCCTTGAGTCATCATGAAATGACTCTTCTCCCAGGATAAGACAAGATTGACCTCAATGCAGCGCTTCAGCACACGGTCTAGGAAGTCAAGACAAGCATCGAACCCGTCGCCATAGACCGAGAAGTCATCCATGAAGACCTCTAAACAGTCACCCACCATGTCCGAGAAGATGGACAACATGCACCTTTGGAATGTCGCCGGAGCGTTACATAGACCAAAGGGCATCCGTCTGAAAGCATAAGTCCCAAACGGAAAGGTGAATGTCGTTTTCTCCTGGTCTTCGGGCGCAATGGCCACTTGATTATATCCAGAGTACCCATCAAGAAAACAATAATGACTCTTCCCAGCTAACCGCTCGATAATCTGATCAATGAATGGTAGCGGGAAGTGATCCTTCTTGGTGGCCTCATTCAATCGTCTGTAGTCCACACAGACCCTCCAAGAAGTTGGTACTCTGGTAGCGATCTCCTCTCCAGACTCATTGACAACTGTAGTGATACCCGTCTTCTTGGGTACCACATGTAACGGACTTACCCATTTGGAGTCGGAGATGGGATAGATGAAATCGGCGCTCCACCACTTGGAAATTTCTTTCATGACTACGTCTCGAAGATTCGGGTTCAACCGTCGTCGGAACTCACGCGACGGCTTAGCGTTATCCTCAAGATAAATGTGGTGAGAGCAAAGATTTGGGCTCAGCCCCTGGAGATCAGCTATACTCCAACCGATTGCCTTGCGGTTTCTTTCAAGAACCTCCATCAGACGAGATTCTTGCTCTCCAGTCAAATCTGCTGAGATAATGACTGGGTGCATTTCTGGCTCTCCAGCAAGGAATCTGTACTTCATCGACTGCGGCAGAGGTTTCCGTTCTGGACAACTGGGAGGTGGCAGATCTGGCTTCTGATATGTCTGTGTGAAGGCGACCAGGTCTGCATGGGAGAACTCTCGCTCTGCGTGAATTACTGACGAAGGGCGGCCTGATGGATCATCAATAAACTGCACCGGCTCGCACTCTGTCATGGTTGTTGGCTCAGTAGGAATCAGACAAGGTAAATAGTCATCAAAGTCATCCCAATCAATGTCTGAATCCGAGGGATCAGAAGACGATGAGCAAGATTGAAATTCCTCAGCACCACTCATCACAACACTGTCAGCCTCAGAAAGATCCTCATCCAGGGGTGTGCTTTCCCGGCTCTCGACTGCCATGAGCTTGAGATACAGTGAATCTGTCGGCAAGGCGAGGGTCGGTGCTACGGGGTCTTTCCAGTTGGATTCATCATCAGTTATCTCGAAATCACAAACCTGGTGGATGTCTAGCTCCTCCTCTGTCATCTGCTCGGCTTCGCTGGACTGCTCTGAGCACTCTGCCTCTCTGGCTCTGATCTTTTCGATCGTCTCTATTTGTATGGTTTCGCCCTCTACGCGAAAGCATACCTTCCCACTGTCATGGTCGGTCACCGCCTTGGCTGTAGCCAAGAATGGACGTCCGAGAATGATGGGGGAATCAGTTACCGACTCAGGGATCTCCATGTCCAACACAACGAAGTCCACGGGGAATTTCAGGCCCTGAATGGTAACGACCACGTTTTTCAATAACCCCTTCGGCCTCTTAATCGACCTATCAGCAAACTGAAGGACGGTTCTGCTTCGAAGAAGAGGGCCAAACTCGAACTGCTTGAGTAAGGCTGCCGGAAGGAGGTTAACTGAAGAGCCGCTGTCTAATAGAGTACGATCAAACTGCTGCTCCTGAATCTCGCATCTGACATAGGGAGCTCCTGCGTCTGGTCGCTTGGCTGGCAATGTGTTCTGAATGGCGCAGCAAGTGTTATGAGTGAGCATATGGATTTGATCTCTGTGCCTCTTCCTTCTTCGAACAGTAGTTGTTTCTTTTAAGTTCTTCTTGAAGAAGGGGATATGCTCAAATGCTTCTCGTAGAGTCAGCTGAATGTGAAATCTGTCAATCATTTCGTTGCCAAACTCTACCTGCTGATTCTTTTTAGGATTTTCTTTTTTATTCCCCTTCGCTCGGCGAAGTGCCTCTGGGAAGGGGATGGTAGGGGCCTCCTCAGATGGAGGACTAGGAATCGGTCCTGTGCCTGTGAAGACGGAGAATCCATACAATCATCATCATTCAACACATATGGATCCGCAATTTGAACAGAAACCTTTCCTTTATTCATATTTTTGTTTTTGTTTTTGTTCCCACAGTCTCTAGATACAAAATGTGGCAACATCACAGCTGGCTCAACAAAAGTGGATGTGGTGGCCTCAGTACCACCACTAGCACCTGTCTTCGCGGCATCAGCACCGCGCTCTGGTTCATCATCCAAAATGGTGGCATCAGCACCACCGTCTGCATCTGGTATCACAACGGCATCAGCACCGTTGTCCTGGGCTCCATCATGGTGGCATCAGCACCACCGTCTTCAACATCATCATTAGCGGCATCAGCACCGCTAGTCTGCTCCTCTGGCGCTCCTGATTCTGCATCTGGTTGTCGCTCAGAAGAGGGCACCGCCGGCTGGCATCCTACCGCTCCTAGTAGTCACAAAATCAGCATCATTCACAAAAGAAGACATATCATTCAAATTGTCACTAGGAGAGGTATCTCTGTGGACTCTACCTGCTCAGATTTTCTTTTTAAATTATTAGGGTTTGGTTCGATCTGAGCGGGTATGGCGGCTTTGCCTTTGATGATGTCCCGCATTTCCTGCCGGAACTCATCCATTTCTTGCCTGAAAGATGCTCGCTGTTCAGATAGCAAGCGGGCAAGATCATCAAGAGCAGGGTTCTCATAGGCTGGACCCTGAGAACCGGACGTCTGTCCCTGCTGGAAATGGGGCTGCTGCTGCTGGTGTTGTTGCTGAAATTGGGGGGGAGGCTGGTGATAAGAATGCTGAGGCGGCTGTCGCTGCCTCCACTGCTGTCCCCTGATAGGCGGGACGAGGACCACTCTGATACTGCTGGGGCTGGTTGTACTGGGGCTGCTGGTGTTGTTGCTGTGGCTGGCCGTTCTGCTGTCCTTGAGCAGGGGAATGCTGTTGGGATGAGGATCCACCATTACCCCAACGGAATCCGGGGTGATCCCTGCGAATTGCGGGCTGAGGATATCGGTTATACCAAATCCCGTTGACTTCCATCAACGGTTCCTGCTCGAAGGAGGGTGGAGGAAGAACTGCCAGTGGTTGCTCCGGCTGATACACCACCATCTGCGTCTCCTGAGATGGCGGTTGCTCTGTATGGTACTGCAACAATGGAACCGGCTCCGCCTGGATATGATTCACCTGGCGGTATGAGGTGGAGGCCTGGTTGGGATTGTTGCTGCTGGAAGCAACCTGTGACCTGGGAGGCTGTTGTGAATGGGCCTGTGCCTCCTGAATACAGAGAATTTGAGTTTTCAGGTCACTCATTGTCTTGGTGAGAAGGTCCATCTGGGCTAGACCTTGGTTCTGTTTCTTCTCGAGGATCTCCATGCGGTCCAACTTTTCACTGATAATGCCCATGTCGGCTGCTGCTGATTCAGCTTGGGCTGCGGCTACCGACTTGTGCTGGGACCGGCATCGATGCGGGCGATCCTCTGAAATGATCCCGCTCCTTGCGGGGGCTTCTGCTGAGTGTAGACTCTGGCCTGGGTCATCACTGTAGAGTTCTCTGCCATGCCTTCGTAGATGGCCCAGACGTCGTCTTCTCCCTTGGAGAAATAGGACCCACCGCAAGAGGCGTTCACAAGCCCCTGCAGCTCCGGTGTCAGCCCACAGAAGAAACTCTGCACCAGGTGGGGCTTGGAGATATCGTGATGTGGACACCGGTCTATGAGCTCTCTGAATCGATCCCATGCTTCATGGAACTGTTCATTTGGGATCATGACGAAGTTGCTGATCATGGCTCGAGCTGCGTTGGTCCGGCCGAGAGGATAGTATTTCTTCAAATATACGGACCGGAGATCTGCCCAAGTGTCGACAAATCGCCCTAGATGCTTGAGCCAATATGCGGCTCGATCAACCAAGAGAACGGGAAGGCGATCATCTTGATTGTGTCCTCGGTCAACAACTGATCGTGGATGGTGCTGCATATCATTTCGAATTCTTGGAGATGGAGGTGCGGCTCTTCGGTCGGCAACCCGTGAAACTTGGGTAGCAGCTGGATCGTGTGGTGCCGAAGCTCGAAGTCTCCGTGGATTGGCGGGAGTCTAATCCACCGGTGAGTGAGGGACGAAGCTGGGTTGTGCAGTTCCCTCATATTAGTCTGTGGCGGTCGCTCACCATCCGGATCGCCTCCTGCATCGGGTCCTCCTCCTTCTCCGCCACCGCCTCCTCCAGGTCCGTTCTCTCTCATCTGAGCTATTTCCCTCATGAGATCACCCATGAATGCACCCTGGTCACGGATCTGTCTCTGCATATTCTCCAGGGATGCTAGCAAGGAATTGTTGATGGCCGCCTGATCAATAATGAACGGAGGATGGTCGTGGTCATCTGGGTGCTCGCCTCTGTCTGCCATTGCTTGATTCTCTGAAAATGCAAAAGAGGCCATTTCAGGTGCTGTTGAATGAGCTGAGCTCTGCGATGCACCTGAATTCTGACACAATTGGACTGAGGGAAGGAGAATGGGAAGGGTGGACGAGGGGGAACAGGGTGGATGTGAACTCAGGCTCGGAGAGCGGACTCTCCGAGTTGTTCCTAGATGAATAAGGAGGAGTGCTGGATAGCGGTGCCGACAAGGTCGGCCTAAGAGATCTCCGTCCCATCATCTTGATTATTCGGAAAGAGTGGAGATAATGTAAGAAAAGAAGAAAATGAAATGCAACAAAATTGTGCACAATTGTGCGGTGTTTTGATCTTGACCTTAATAAATCTAACAATCAAACACAAAGCAAGGGTAAGTTCACCAACTCAACTCGTAAAGCCGTGAAGGTTCGGCTTTTATCTTGTCAGTTTTAGCTTGTTTTTCAGGTATTTATCTTTTCACGAGTCCTTAGAGCGCTACGCCTATAGGAGAGAGAGTACTGCCAGGAAAGTGTCCCCGTACTTGTCCTCCTCCTGTGTAACCTGTAACTTGCGCTTTTTGAGGTCCTTGTAACCCTTCCTGGATTCCTACTCAGCCAAAGAAAAGAGAGAGGAAGCCGATAGGCGAAATCGATACTTCGGACCTCGCTCGCAACGGAATCACCCGTGAGCGTGCAAGATCCTACTCGGACGCAGCCGGTGTGACAGACACACCCGTGAAGGCGTGGCCTAAGCTCGGTACTTCGGACAAGGTCGATGCTCTCACAACAGAGAGTCACCAATGGTGGCCAAGTCCTACTCGACTACGTACGATAGTAGCGCCAATACTTCGGAAATCCAGGCGATACACAAGGCAGCAACAAGTTGGGTTTTGGGCTCTAATCCTTACGAAGCGCTTACCTCACTTGGAAGGAAACCTTCCCATGCAACCTGAAGACAAGTGAGGGTGTTACTCTCCCCAAGCAATGAATCCAATTACCGATTTTATTTTGGTCAAGTTTTCTTTAGCAGTCCCTTTTTTCATTTTTTTGGTGTTATCGCTTCTTTTGAGTAAATTCAAACAAGCGCCTAACGTTTTTGTATTTTTCCTTTATCCTACTTTGTCCAAAAACAGAGGGAGAATAGAGTCGGAAAAACCGTGCAAGTCGACACCAAGGGGAAATCTCACCTTTGTGCCTAGATGATGCGTGCAAAGTAAGAGGACTTACAGCGAATCCCAGCTCTCTCCATGCGGGATGCAAAGCAGAATTTTTAAACCTAAGCTATATGGCGAAATGCAAGCGGAAATCGTCCTAGAACAGGCAACTGCTAGCGTGAAGAACCAAAAGCTAACTAGCAACTCCTAATCCGAGTGTCCGGTCTAGGCTCACCCCTCCTCTGCCCAACACATTGGGGTAGGAGAAAAGCGCTTGTTTGGGTGTGAGCTCGCGGCGCGTGGATTTGGAAGCTACTAACTAACTGTTTGATTATTCTAAGTCCAAATACGAATCTATAGGAGCATGCAAAGATAATTAGGTGTTTGGACCTATTCTAATCGAGTCAAGCAGGACCTAGAACTAAGAGCTCAATCCACAAAAGAAAGTGAAAAATGAAAACAAAACCGGCAAATGACAGCGATGAAAACTCGTCAAAACCGCGTGAGCCCCCGGGTGAACAAACACCCGGAAATTAGGCCCGAATGTCTAAGTGTCCAAGTCCAAGTGTACCTATATTATTACAACTTAAATAAATCACTCTCTCACCAAAAATAAAAAGACAAGCTAATCTAAGCACTCTCTCTCACTCCTTGCTCTCTCCTGCCGGCTAGGCTAAGAATAGCCGGCTCCACGTCCCAAGGTTGCGTCGGGTCGCCTAGGCGATCCGCCTCGCTCCGCGGTCCCCTCGCAAGAAGACAAGACAAGAGATGGTCAGATAGCTCAACAAGATATATCAAAATGTAAGAAATGAAAAATGCTGCTATGGTAAACAATCACACAATCAAACAAAAATGTGAACTACAAGCTGTTGCTCCCCGGCAACGGCGCCAGGAACCCACTCATTGTTTGTAAGGACCAGAACGCACACTTAGGAAAGAGCCCAAAACCGAAGTAATTCATTCAGACTAATGAGCTTAAATAATTAGCTACTTTCAGTGAGGGTCTCGGGTAGCCGTTTACGGTCCGACTTCCCTTAGCAAAGTAGGTGGTTTAGAGGACACCGCGGAAGGCTCCGTCCTCAAGTAACACGGGTAGCCGTTTACGGTCCGTACTTACACCTATACTGGCTGAAGGTAGGAGCAACTAGTTGTATGAACTCAGGACAGTCTTTGTGAAATAGTTCGGCACCTAACAGCTCCGCTTAATTTTTAAGATTGTTTTGTCATTAAATTAAAATTGAAAAGATAAGCGGGCGAACCCTAACGTGCCTTCACCAGAGTTGAGTGGGTGAATCAACGTGTTTGTTTTGTGTTTGATTTGTGTGCGTCAGATCATGGTTCGCTAATCATTCCATCCATCTTGAGAAGATGTCGGCACAGTGGTCTTCTTTCCCGATCTCCACGACCATGTCCCGATATTCTTCTTCCCCTCAGCCATCATCTCTTCCCGCCCATACATCCCACCCTATGACCACAATTCTTCTTGGAATAGTCTCTCTCACATTCTGATAATTTTATGGACACGAGAGAGAGACCAGAATTGAGGATGAACAATAGAGTAACCGATATTGATAGAAGAGCACGATTTCCGGTTACCATGATCTCACAGCCTCTTGAATCATCCTTTACCTAGGATGACTATCTTCTTAATTACAATCAATTTTCCTTTGACAACCCACGAGAAAACCGAAGTCAAGGAAAAATAACTCATGACCAGACCATAATGTTTATGAACAATCAACACTCTACTCGAGGTTACATGCCAGAATCACGACACATGGAGACTGATTATACAATTACTAGTCATGAGATGTTTGAGGATGAGATTGCTCGGATTAATCATAGAGCAGACACTTTAACTATGAGAATATATGATCTCATCC
Organism: Ottelia alismoides; assembly: GCA_037367405.1. Classification (NCBI taxonomy): domain Eukaryota; kingdom Viridiplantae; phylum Streptophyta; class Magnoliopsida; order Alismatales; family Hydrocharitaceae; genus Ottelia; species Ottelia alismoides. The sequence goes on from JAZKJV010000662.1 coordinate 780,305, forward strand.
AGTCAATGCAAAATTCAGAAGAAGTGAGGCCACCACCATGCGAACCACTGGATCATCACAATCAGATACAACCACTGACCTCTGACCCCCGACTGACCATATTACAGAAAATACCAAAAAAATTGAAAAATTTGAAAATTCAAAAAATTGGACAATTCTGAAATGGAAGCATTTTGCAAGAGTCTGATCTTAGAGCTTCCATTAATCAAAGCCATTGAAAATGTGCCCGATCTTAAGAGATTTGTGAAGAGTTGACTGATACCCAAAAAGACGGGCAAGAAACGATCCAGGACTGGATATCATGTCATATCTATGGCTAGCTCTTTGGTGATGAATCATAAACTCAAATGCCGCAAAGTCAAGCGGTTGACTCGGGTCACATGTGAAATTGAGGATTCTATATTCACTCATGTTCGGTTAGACGACGACTCAACGTTAAACATCCTCCCGAAGTCCGTCTCTAATCAACTTAAATTCGGACAACTTAAAAGACTATTGTGATCGCTCAATTACCTGATCGATCTATCAAAAGACCGCGGTGGATCGTTTCTGTCATCGTAAATTTCCGAGGTAAAGAACATAACGTGGACTTTATTGTCCTTGACATTGAGCACCCCGGAAGGATGTCTGAGTCTCCTATTTATTTTAGGAAAGCCGTTCTTAGCCTATGCTAAGGCGATCATTGATTGTGAGACTCAGGAAATCAAGTTCCCGAACTCGGACCACAATGAACATGACCCCAATGACACATCCTGCTCTGAGGAAAATCAACTTGAAACCGACAGTTATATTTCACATTATCAGACATCTCCGCATGATACACTGAGACGAATCCTAGGAGAGTCACCTAAAGGACTGACTGTTGGACAAACTTCGGATTCTCACCACCTTATTACTGCTCCTAGGAAAAATCAAGATTTTGGAGCTTATGAGGAATTTGGACCATATTATTGAAGATCAACACGATTATTTTGAGTGGTCCAATCTTTGAGTCGGCAGTAATTCATGATATACTTGAACCATATAAGGAACCGACTCCGGAAACATCTAATGTCACCAAAGTTCATGACCATCTGGATGTGACATCGACACCCCCAGCCATAGACCACAAGATCCGCAGGAACACTCTCCCTCGACCGAAGCAGTGCATGCCCCTTCAAGAATTGGTCGACTTTTACGGGGATTCATCTGATGAGGAACTCACAAATGCCACATCGGTTACTCAAGACAGGGAGATGAGATTGTCCAACTTCCTCCCAATACTTCTCAAGGAAACAAACCGACCAAGAAAGTCACCTTTGACCTTAGACATCAGGTGATTTCTGAAGAGTCCTCGTCTGGTCCTGATGTGGTTCATCAGATAAGTGCAATAGGTACAACTCTGATCCTAGGGCACTTACCTCTGATCGACAAAAGTTGGAGATCCTCTGCAGACGACTACTATTCTCCTGAGAACGACTCTGATGATGGCTGGTCTTCTTCATCGGCCCCCTCTTCATCACACTCCACATCTCCATACTATCTCCCTCCACACTCCCGCAAGAAGGTCCGTCGCAACCTCCTTGATCTTGTACATCCGCAAATCTACCCGGTTCCCCATCTGTATTTATCCGATTATACTTAGGCTGACCTGAGCCTAAGTATAGGGGGACCGCTACCATTGTTTATACTTCACTTCTCTTCTTTGTTTTTAATCCTTCTGTATTTAGTACGAGCTATGTCAACATTTCACTTTGTGCCATGGGGACATAGCATGTGCTAAGTATAGGGGGGTGTGTTTGTATATTTATCTACTTTATCCATAGCTCGTACTTTAATCGTTTTTATCTAACATCAGGGATGGGTACAAGTAGTGGGTATAACACCTGTTTTTCTAAAATTAAAAAAAACACACCAAAAACAAAACTTTTTGAAAAAAAATGCATTAAAAAATTTTGCATTAAAAAAAAAAGCATCACTCATGGTCTTGCATTTCGTCAAGCATTTCATGCATTTCTTGGTTGATATATTCCTAACACATTCACTATCACTCAAGGCTTGAGGATTTTTTAGGACACTTGATTTCTGAAATCTTGAGATTCTGAGTTAGCCTACCTTAGTCATTAGGGTTTTTAGAACTTAATAATCCACACTTCCCTGGTTTGAAAGATTTGAGCGCTATATTGCACTCTTCATCTCTACCTTCAAAAAGAATATGATCAGCACAACCACTCCCACAACTGCATGATTGATGAGATGAGTGAGATATCACTTGAGGAACTATGACTAGAGATGTGAGTTTAGACCCAATCTGATGATATTCGAGGATGGGATAAAGTTAATGAAGGCTTCAGAAAACCTGAGTGTCAGCAAAACACTAGCCAGTATGTGAACAAGATTCATATGCTATCTTTTTGATAAATGACCTAAGTGCCAGGGTGTGATGAAATTTAATGAAAATTGTTGATCAGTGTGTGCCAATTTTTGGTAAAAGCAGTGGAGCTAGCCAACAAAAGAAAAAGAAAAGAAATGTCAAGAAAAGCTATGTCATCCAAAGTCAAATTCTAAATGAGCTTCCACCAATGGTGAGCGCTCCCAAACATTTTCAAAGTGTCCACTTGGACCATGCGCTAATTAGGACCAAGGAGTCGGGCTGACACCATAAAAGGGCTCTACATCGTAAGCGATACAAGTCTGGGTGTCGAAGGTATCTTAGATACTCAAAAGAGACACACCCCGGTGTACTCCCAGAAAAACAAGTGCAGACGACTCCAAATTCTCTTGACGGACACATTGATCAACAAAATAAAATATACTTGTGTTGAGTAGTAAGGCACTCGAGAGGCACCTTGTTCCAATGAAAGGGAGGGAAAATCAGACACAATCCTATGCCCTCCATCAACTGGTCGTCCATCTACACTTTCAAGTCTGACAAACTAATGAGACGGTTGACTGAAGCAAGAATAGACTTATTCCCTAGGGTTGAGGATCGGGTCTAGAGGAGAGTCTCTTGGATTGGAACTTTGGGTGATGTCTCGACTTGACTCTCATGAATGCAGTACACTAAGAATCATATCCTTATACTATATGTACAAAAAGAGAGTCTGAAAATTAGAGAAAGTTGGGTTCCTTTTGATTAAAGCTTGGCTGAGCACGGAATTTTAGGATCACTCAAATTAAGGGTCTTCTATGAATTGAGCCTTGTAAATTCACTTACACAGTCAGGGATGTAATCAACTAAGTCATTCATTCATGCTCGGGGACGAGCATGGTCTAAGTATAGGGGTATGATGAATCTCGTATTCATCATGCTAAAATTGGTCATTTAAGCTTGTCCTCCATCATCTACTTGTAATTAATCAATAATAGAGCATTATTAGCCATCATGCATGTGTAAATAATATTTGCATTTCATCATGCATAAATTGCATTTAAAAATCCCATGTGTAAATTAGCCCAAAAAGCCGCTAACTTCTCTTATTTTTAATTAATTCATTCTAACTCCGATTGACCTGAAACTACCTCCATTGTGTAGATATTACTAACTTTATTAAATAAAAAATACAAAAAATACTAACCCCAATAAAGTGTCAAATAATCCTAAAGTCAATTTCACATCTGACAGACTAAAATGAGCATATCTCCTACATACAGTGTCCGATTTGGTCTACTCACTTTTAAAGTACTCCATTTTCAAATACCTTCAAAACAAGACCAATTTCGTAAAATTCGGAGCTCATATGTGAAAGTTGGGTTTTGGGCCTCTTTTGCGCTTTTTTACTTTTTGCTATTTTTGACCTGAGATTTTATGTACATAATTAACCATTTTCATTTTTATTTCTTTTTCATTTGTGTTCTTTGATGAAAGTTTTATTAAGATACATGAAAATCCAAATCCAGAACAAAACTGAAATCAAAGAAATTGACCAAGTCCAAGTGTCCGTTGTCGGTCTGTACAAAAGTTGTGCGTTTCGAACTTCTATTTTATTTCCTATTTTCTTATTTATTAAAAATCCAAAAAAAATTAGATTAATGTGTAAATAATTTTTCTTATATTTTATCGTATTTTTTCTAGATTTTTTATCCTCTCTAAAACCACCAAAAAAAAATACAAAATCTCACAAATACGGTTTTCTATATACATGGAAAGTCACCAAAAATACCACTTCTCACAGGTGACCTCTTTTGCTCCCGGGTTCTTCATGAAAGTGTATATCTCATCGAGACGAGCAACTTTCGTGAAGAAAATTTTCGATCTGAGGTCTCCTGCTATTTCTTTGTAATTTAATTCATCTTTAATTTTGAATTTTTTGGGGCGTCACGTGGCAACCCCTGGGCGTGCCACGTGGCACCCCCACTTGCTCTCTCTCCACTGCCCCTAGGTCACGTGCTTAGCACGTGACCTCCTCCACCTTCCCTCCTGTAACGCCCATCGCCGCCCCCTCCCCTTCCCGCGGCCATTGCCCTCTACCACCATTAACGCCGCCGCCATGCGCGGCCATAACCACCACCTGCGTAACGGCCCTCCATCATCGGCTATAAAGACTCCCCTTCACCGGCCACACAACCTATCCGCCATATCCCTGAACAGCCGGTGACAGCGGCAGCGTAGGCGTGATCCACGGGGCTGGTCCCTGTGCAGCCGCTCCTCCGTGAGCAGCACAGCTTCGAGGAGCTTCGCCGCCCTCTGAGGCAATCACCGGAGAAGAGAGCCACTGCTTCTCCTCCTTTCCAGGAGAACTCTCCACGCATATCACCTCCATTTTTTTTCCCAGATCTGTTCTCGTTGTTGCAGGTACACCTCCGCCACGCACCTCCCGCGACCTCGCCGCTCCTCCTCAGCACTGCCTCGCCCACGCGCGTCGGCCACCTCGCCCCCTTCGCCTTCATCGCCGGTTCCGCCCACCTCCGCGTGCCCAACCGCTGCGGCAGGCCAGCGGACCAAGGCCACCTGCGCCCAGCTCCTCGCGCCTCGCCAAGCTCCGCCCCAGCAAGGGCCACGCTCCGGCACTTCCGCGCGTCGCCCTCGCCGCACATCGATCGCCTCCACCTCGTCGCTCCGCCGCGAGGTCCCTCCGCCCCGAGCTCCACCGTCGCACCCACGCCTCGTCAGCGCCGAACCTCCGCTCTGCTCCCGAAGCTCCTGGCGCACGTGCTCTGCACGTGCGCTGTGGGCAAATTGCAAAGAACCCCCGGCAGGTTTCTGAATTTACATATATAACCCCGCCCGTGGGTAAATTACAAAGGGACCCCACCGACTTTCAGATATTACAGATAAGTCCTCCCAGGGACCATTTTGAAAGAATAACTTTGTTTTATTTACATTTTAGTCCCTGAAACTTCATTTTATCATATCTTTATCATATAGACTCCGATTTTAGCATATAATATGTCGTTTCGAAGCTAATTCCGTGCTCTACAACTTAGCATCATTGTGAACAGATTTGAGGCTGTTTATTGTCAATTATTATTTGAGGACTTCTGTTGACTTTTGTAGGTTAATTTTTGACATATTAATGCTTGAAAAATTAACGATAAATCTGTTGCAGGAGTTCGGTCGAGGATTTCAATTTGATTGACTCATTGTGATCATTGCTGATATTTCTCAATAATTTAAATCTTTACAGGGGTTAAATCGAGGATCAATTATTAAACTTTCTATTTGGCTGATCGATGATTAATTTTGAGAGCATTTTTACATGAAATTTTTGACAGGATTATTCATTGATTAATATCTTTACCTGCAACTTGGAGTTGATAGATCTTTCTGGGTGTTAATATTATTTGATCTGTGATAATATTTGAGGATTAATTGACTTTATTAATGATGATTTAAATCATGAAAATCAAGATCCTGAGCATAAATTCTGTTTAATTTCCTTGCATCACATTTGCATCATCATATTGTATATTTTAACACAAAAATTAATCGAGCACTTATTAATTATTTAATTTGATTCAAGACCACGCAACTAAAATCACCGTTCCTGTGTTCGACCTTGGTACACTTACCAAGTAAAAATACTCCACAACATTCAAGGCTTGTGGTATTTTGACGACCGAAATCCGCTTCCTATACTACAATTATCGACTATTAAAGAGGTAGATTTTGCGATCATCATACACATAGAGCCATCATATTGAATCCTATTGAGAATAATGCTTTTATTATTATTGTATTATTTATTGATTAATAAATTAATAAATTAGCAAGAATCTCATTCCATATATCGAATTTGTTGGGCATGTATATTGATACACGGTACCACTACAAAGAGTCCTGGATTAAATTCTTTGTTGATTTGTTGATTGGTTTATTACTTAAATTAATTAAAGATAAATAAGGAGAAAATTGTATTATATAACAAGGACTTGGTATTAAGACCTTGATCAACAATCCGAGGGCCATCATTGCACATGCCTACTTGAAAAGAAGACTTTTCAATAGACGCGTACAATGTGTATAAAAGGAGAATGATACTCGCTCTTTTGTTCACGTGAGTTTTGGAGAGCCTAGTCTGTTAAGAATTCTGTGCCTTAGAGAAAGAGATGAGTCTCGAGTGTATACAACTCATATGCGGCCTCTTCTTGAAGCGTTGTTTCGTGAAGACATCATCCAAGTTCGTGGGAA